>CM022302.1:558928890-559419415 GCA_011799875.1 Thinopyrum elongatum
AGCAA
The DNA here is from genome assembly GCA_011799875.1 of Thinopyrum elongatum. Classification (NCBI taxonomy): domain Eukaryota; kingdom Viridiplantae; phylum Streptophyta; class Magnoliopsida; order Poales; family Poaceae; genus Thinopyrum; species Thinopyrum elongatum. The sequence goes on from CM022302.1 coordinate 558,928,896, forward strand.
TATTTAAGTATAGCAAAATTTCCAGGTCTGTAAACAACATCATCAAGATTTTCACACTTTTCAAACAAAGATTCAATTTCATAAGCACCCTTAAAACCAACGAATTCTTCTATTCGTTCCACATCATAGTAATCATATATACCATTAGCATAAGAAGCCAAGGTTTTATTATCATTAAATTTACATGAAAAGGAAAGGTGTGGAGCCTTCATCCTAGAGCAATAAGTATAATCATATCTCAAGCATAGTTCCCGAGCATACCAATGCAACATATGAATTTGATCCCATAATAATTTCCCTTTTTGAGTCAAGCGATAATCCCTAAAGTATTCACGTTGATCCAACGTGTCTCCCATTATATAGTTGAATGGGGTTTTGACACGTCTCCAACGTATCTATAATTTTTGATTGTTCCATGCTGTCATATTATCATTCTTGGATGTTTTACAATCATTTTATATCATTTTTTGGTACTAACCTATTGACATAGTGCCCAGTGCCAGTTGCTGTTTTCTGCATGTTTTTTACATCGCAGGAAATCAATACCAAACGCAGTCCAAACGCAGCGAAACTTTTTGTGGATTTTTTTTGGACCAGAAGACATCCAGTGGGCCGGAGAAGCACCTGGGGGGTGCTCCGAGGGGAGCACAACCCCCTCGGGGGCCTCCCGCACTGCCTCTTTGCTCTATCAATACCCCAATATTCCAGAAACCCTAGGGGAGTTGAGGAAAATCAATTCCAGCCGCCACAAGTTCTAGAACCACCAGATCCAATCTAGACACCATCACGGAGGGGTTCATCATCCTCATTGGTGCCTCTCCGATGATGCGTGAGTAGTTCATTGTAGACCTTCGGGTCCATAGTTAGTAGCTAGATGGCTTTCTCTCTCTCGTTTGATTCTCAATACAATGGTCTCTTGGAGATCCATATGATGTAACTCTTTTTTGCGGTGTGTTTGTTGGGATCCGACGACTTTGGGTTTATGATCAGATCTATCTTTTTATCCATGAAAGTTATTTGAGTCTTCTTTGATCTCTTATATGCATGATTGCTTATAGCCTCGTATTTCTTCTCCGATATTTGGGTTTTGTTTGGCCAACTTGATCTATTTATCTTGCAATGGGAAGAGGTGCTTTGTGATGGGTTCGATCTTACGGTGCTTGATCCCAGTGACAGAAAGGGAAACGACACGTATGCATCGTTGCCATTAAGGATAACAAGATGGGTCTATTTCTACATAATAGATCTTGTCTACATCATGTCATCGTTCTTATTGCATTACTCCGTTTCTCCATGAACTTAATACACTAGATGCATGCTGGATAGCGGTCGATGTGTGGAGTAATAGTAGTAGATGCAGGCAGGAGTTCGTCTACTAATCTTGGACGTGATGCCTATATAATGATCATTGCCTGGATATCGTCACGAGTATTTGAAGTTCTATCAATTACCCAACAGTAATTTGTTTCCACCGTTTGCTATTTTTCTCGAGAGAAGCCACTAGTGAAAACTACGGCCCCCGGGTCTCTTCTTTAATATATTTGCCTTCAAGATCTATTTTGCTATTCGCTCTTTTATTTGTTTGCAACTTTTATTTTCAGATCTATTAATCCAAAAACCCAAAAATACCTCGCTGAATTTTATTTGCATCTTTCAATCTACTACAATTTTATCTATCTCGTTACCCGAAAGGGATTGACAACCCCTTTAACACGTCGGGTTGCAAGTATTTGTTCTTTGTGTGCAGGAGCTGTTTACGTGGTGTTGCATGGTTCTCCTACTGTTTTGATAACCTTGGTCTTATCACTGAGGGAAATACCTACCGTCGCTGTGCTGCATCATCCCTCCCTCTCCGGGGAAAAACCGACGTAGTTCTAGCAGACATCAGGTTTTCTCAGGATTATTAAAGTAGTACATAATATCTTTCACATAATGAGCATCGAGGGTTTTAGGAGGTTCCCCATCTCCATGAGTAGCAAGTACACCTATTTTTTTTGGTATTTCGTGTTCCATATCCATAACTAAAGATAGAGAACAACTTAGAACAACAAATAAAATTTACTTAGTGATAAAGCAAACAAGCACACACACGAGAATATTCACCCCACGCTATTGCTCCCCGGCAACGGCGCCAGAAAAAGGTCTTGATAACCCACAAGTATAGGGGATCAGTTGTAGCCTTTCTCGATAAATAAGAGTGGCGAACCCAACGAGGAGCTAAAGGTAGAACAAATATTCCCTCAAGTTCTATCGACCACCGATACAACTCTACGCACGCTTAACGTTCGCTTTACCTAGAACAAGTATGAATCTAGAAGTACTTTGTAGGTGTGATAGGATAGGTTTGCAAGATAACAAAGAGCACGTAAATAAAAACTAGGGGCTGTTTAGATAAAGAAACAATTACGTTAGTTTTAGTAGAGAGCTTTTTGTCACAAGAAAGTTATTTGTCCCTAGGCAATCGATAACTAGACCGGTAATCACTATTGCAATTTTATATGAGGGAGAGGCATAAGCTAACATACTTTCTCTTCTTGGATCATATGCACTTATGATTGGAACTCTAGCAAACATCCGTAACTACTAAAGATCATTAAGGTAAAATCCAACCATAGCATTAAAGTATCAAGTCCTCTTTATTCCCATACGCCATAACCCACTTATCCATGTTTGTGTTTCTATCACTCACGCAACGCAGACAATAAGCAAACCATGAACATATTGCAAACCCTACAGCGGGGATCCCTCACGCTTGCGCGACACGGAGAGCACCATAGGACAGCACCAATAATAAAACATGCAACTCAAACCAATCACGATCATCAATGAACCCATAGGACAAAACGGATCTACTCAAACATAATAGGATAGCCATACATCATTGGGAAATAATATATAGCGTTGAGCACCATGTTTAAGTAGAGATTACAATGGGGAGAAGAGGTGTTACACTGCTGCATAGAGGGGGAGAGAGTTGGTGATGACGGCGGCGAAGTTGTTGGTGTAGATCGCCGTCACGATGATGGCCCCGGCGGCGTTCCGGTGCCACCGGGAGAGAGGGGGAGAGAGGCCCCCTCCTTCTTCTTCTTCCTTGACCTTCCCCCTAGATGGGAGAAGGGTTTCCCCTCTGGTCCATGGCCTCCATGGCGGTGGAGGGGCGAGAGCCCCTCCGAGATTGGATCTCTCTCTCTGTTTCCTTCTGTTTTTGCGCTCCCTGTTTCTGGCCTTTCACCGTTTCTTAAATTCCCAGAGATCCGTAACTCCGATTGGGCTAAAATTTTAACACAATTTTTATCCGGATATGAGCTTTCTTCCGGCTGAGGAAGGGCACGAACCGCCTTACGGGGTGGCCACAAGGGTCCAGGGCGCGCCCTACCCCCTGGGGCGCCCCCCTGTCCTTGTGGCCCCCTCGGGCATCGTCTCGCGTTGATTCTTTTTCCCAAAAGTCACTTATATTCCAAAAAAATCTCCGTAAGTTTTTATCCTGTTTGGATTCCGTTTGATATGGATTTTCTTCGAAACAAAAAACATGCAACAAATAGGAACTGGCACTGGGCACTGGATCAATATGTTAGTCCCAAAAATAGTATAAAAAGTTGCTAAAAGTATGTAAAAGTTGTATAATATTGGCATGGAACAATAAAAAATTATAGATACGACGGAGACGTATCATAGATCAATAGCTCGCAATATAGCTTCACTATTTTTGATATGTTCCTAGAGAAAACTAAATTGAAAGATGATGGTAGCAATAATGCGGACTAGGTCTGTGATCTGAGGATTATCCTCATTGCTGCATAGAAGAATTATGTCCTTGATGTACCGCTAGGTGAAAGACCTATTGCAGGAGCTGATACAGACGTTATGAATGTTTGACAAGCTCGATATGATGACTACTTGATAGTTTAGTGCACCATGCTTTACGGCTTAGAATCGGGGCTCCAAAGACGTTTTGAATGCCATGGAACATATGAGATGTTCCAAGAGCTGAAATTGGTATTTCAGACTCATGCCCATGTCAAGAGGTATGAGACCTCTGACAAGTACTTTGCCTACAAGATGGAGGAGAATAGCTCAGCCAGTGAGCATGTGCTCAGAATGTCTGGGTATTACAATCGCTTGAATCAAGTGGGAGTTAATCTTCCAGATTATGTAGTGATTGAGAAAGTTCTCTAGTCACTATCACCAAGCTACTAAAGCTTCATGATGAACTATAATATGCAAGGGATAACGAAAACGATTCCTGAGCTCTTCGCGATGCTGAAATCAATGAAGGTAGAAATCAAGAAAGATCATCAAGTCTTGATGGTTAACAAGACCACTAGTTTCAAGTAAAAGGGCAAGGGAAAAAAGGGAACTTCAAGAAAGAATGGCAAGCAAGTTGCTACTCCCGTGAAGAAGCCCAAAGCTGGACCTAAGCCTGAAACTGAGTGCTTCTACTGCAAAGAAAATGGTCACTGGAAGAGGAACTGCCCCAAATACTTGGCGGATAAGAAGGATGACAAAGTGAACAAAAGTATATTTGATATACATGTTATTGATGTGTACTTTACTAGTGTTCCTAGTAGCCCCTGGGTATTTGATACCGGTTCAGTTGCTAAGACTGGTAACTCAAAACAGGAGTTGCAGAATAAACAGAGACTAGTTAAGAGCGAGGTGACGATGTGTGTTGGAAGTGATTCCAAGGTTGATACGATCATCATCACACACTCTCTCTACCTTCGGGATTAGTGTTGAACCTAAATAAATGTTATTTGGTGTTTGCGTTGAGCGTGAATATGATTAGATCATGTTTATTGCAATACGGTTATTCATTTAAGTCAGAGAATAATTGATTGTTCTGTTTACATGCATAAAACCTTCTATGGTCATATACCCAGTGTGAATGGTTTATTGAATTTCGATCGTAGTGATACACATATTCATTATATTGATGCCAAAAGATGCAAAGTTGATAATGATAGTGCAACATATTTGTGGCACTGCCGTTTATGTCATATTGGTGTAAAGCGCATGAAGAAACTCCATGTAGATGGACTTTTGGAATCACTTGATTATGAATCATTTGATACTTGCGAACCATGCCTCATGGGCAAGATGACTAAAACTCCGTTCTCCGGAACAATGGAGCGAGCTAATGACTTATTGAAAATAATACATACCGATGTATGCTGTCCGATGAGTGTTGAGGCACGCGGCGGGTATTGTTATTTTCTGACCTTGACAGATGATTTGAGTAGGTATGGGTATATCTACTTGATGAAACACAAGTCTAAAACATTTGAAAAGTTCAAAGAATTTCAGAATGAAGTGGAGAATCATTGTAACAAGAAAATAAAGTTTCTACAATCTAATCGTGGAGGCGAGTGTTTGAGTTACGATTTTTGCCTTCATTTAAAACAATGTGGAATAGTTTCACAACTCACGCCACCTGGAACACCACAGCGTAATGGTGTGTCCGAACGTCGTAACCATACTTTATTAGATATGGTGCGATTGTTGGGGAACACAGCAGAAAACAAAAATTTTCCGACCTACGCACCAGCCCAGGACCACTATGGAGACTGCATACAAGGTTTGATCATTTTCGTTACCGACTCGTAGCGCAGCGGAAGTAGAGTCGATGGCGATCGACGATGCAGATCCCCGCAGCTAGGATTTACAACCTCCCAACCGCGAGGATGTATACCCTCATCCGCCACTCGGACAGCCCTCCGGGAGGCGGTCGGACAGTCCCCCGGACGGTGTCACGGACAGCCCTTCGGGAGGACCTTCGAAACTCGGACGGTCACTTGGACAGCCCTTCGGGAGGCACTTTCGAACAGCCCCTCGGGCACTAAGATCGAAACTACGACCTCTCTACAGAGTTGCACACATACGGTGTCATCTATCCGGCAGGGCTTCGCCGTCCAGAACTAGTTCCCACCGGAACCCAGACAGCCTTTCGGCTCTGTGAAACTATTTTGCGGGGAGGGAGAGAGAAGCCAGATCATTGCATGGCACTTGTATGTGAGAAGGGATGAGTGTGGAGGGCTGCCCCTCCACCTCTATTTATAGAAAACCCAAGGGGTAGGGTGTGCAACACCCCCAGTGGTTAGCTACAGTAATCTCCCACTAATGGTGCCATGTCATCAGGATTGACTGAGCTAATTTGCCCCTTGATAAAAATCCAACAATATTTCAAATCCGAATTCAAGTGAAATACAAAATTTCTCAAACATGAAAACTAAAATGTTTGATGAGTTGCAAATATTCACTAATTAAGTTTCATGCATAAACAAACATTATTCGAGTTAATAAATTACACATAACCTATTTAAAACAGTACCAAAACAATCCCATTTAACCCTTTTCAATTTAAGCAAAATTCGAATGAATCCAAATAATGCTCAAACTTTTTGTGCCAGTGTAAAAAATTGCAGAGTATTTAAATTTGGCAAGTTACACAATTTACTAAATCCGTTTGGACCAGGAACTAGTGCAAAACAGTAGCTGTTCTATTTAACTGAAAAGGAAAAGACAAAAGACCTACTCTACTGTGCACTTAGCCTTCTGCTACAGAGGAGGCCCAGCCCACCTCCATCGCCTCCCACCTCCTGTTCACAGAGGAGGGCGTGGCGCTCATCGTCCGGTGCCATGGCCGGCGATGCGCACGCGTCGGGCATCCGTCCGACCTTCGGGGGAGATAAGAACGACGCCACGAACGCCACCGCGAACCTTAGTTCATTCCCCTCTCCCCTCTCACTCGCCCTTGTTGTTTTCCCGTCGCCCGAGAGATGGCCGACACCGCCGCTGCTCGTCCGCGTGGACACCATCCACGAATCGCCTCCGCGGCGTGTCCAGTAGGATTGCCGTCGTCCGCTACGCCCCCTGCACCACCGGATTGGAGCCGGGAGCCCCCATCTCCGACGCCCACATCTTCCTCCTCCGCCACGGCCGCGGCAACGCGACGCTCGATCTGCTCGACTCCGACAACCTCCGGCCGTCCCCGACCCTACCCGAGCTCGCCAACGTCCCTCCCAGTGAGCTCCGCTCCCGTTCCCCCCTTTCTCCTCTCCTCACCGTCACTGTAGGGCCGCTGCCCCGCCATGGCCGAGCTCTTAGAGAGCTCGTACTTACCACGCCCCGCACCTTGGCCGCCCCGTGCCTGCGTCTCGCTGGCCGCGCGCTGCTCGCGCGCCCAGGCCCCGCGCGCGCGCTCGCCTAGGCCCGGCTAGCCGCTGCCGCCCGCGTGCCTCCTGCTGCGCTGCTTCTGCAGCAGCTGCTCTGCCTAGCTCCGCCGCTCGCAGCCGAGTCCGTCGCCGCCAAGCGCAGCCTCTCCCTGTTGCCCCGCGCCCGCGTCTTTGCCCCGCCGCGCGAACGCGTTGCCAGGCCGCGCGCCGCTCGCGCCTGCGCCAGCCACTGCTGCCTCGCCGCGGCCCGGCTCTGCTGCCCTTCCTCCCGCGCTCGCCGGCGCTTCCCCGCGTGCTCGCCGGAGCTTCGCTCCCAGCGCCCGCCCGCGCCAAGCGGCGCCCGCCTCCGCACCCCCCCCCCCCCCCCCCCCACGCTGGCCGCCGACGCCCTCCGGCGCGAGCGCGCAGTCCGGCCAGAGAGGCCGTCTGGCCCTCTGGATATGTGGCCGGCCCGCGCTGTGTGTGTGTGCGTGCACAGCCAGGGGCTGGTCTGTGTGCCACTGCCCACTGGGGCCCGCCTCTCTTAAAAAAAAGAAAAGAATTAAAAATAAAAATAAAAATAAAAGTTGAGACACCGACGAGTGGGCCCCGCAAGAACCGTTGACTAGTCAACCGTGGACCAGTCAACTACTGACTAGGCAGTTGACTGACCCCACTGTCAGCCTTGGTGCACCTGTGGGTGCACTGCACCGGGTGCACCCAGCCTTTTCTGTCTAATATAATTTTTGGATTATTTTAAATCTAGGAATTTTCAGAATATTGTTTAAACTTTAAAAATTCATATAAATTCAACCGTAGCTTCGATGAAAATGTTTTATATATGAAAAAACGTTCAGAAAAACGAGACGAATCCGAATATATCCTTCCCATACCTGTCACATGCCTCTAGCATGATGAACATGGAACTTTCTCCTCCGGTTCATCTGTCTGACAGATGCCTGACATCGGGAAAATATTCTCAGATATTTTCCCGCTCCGTCTGTAACACTTAACGTTGCACTAGGGCACCCTTGCACTGCGTATACCGTGTCCTGCTATGTGATTGCTTTTGTTACCGTGTATTTATATTGTTTCTTCTCCCCCTTTCTTCCCGGTAGACCCCGAGACCGCTGACGATGCCCTGGTGATCGACTACTTCATCGTCGGAGATTCCTTTTTCATCTGCCGAGCAACCAGGCAAGCACCCCCATTTTGAGCATTCCGATATGGCCCACTGTCTTCTCTCTTATGCTTGCATTAGAAGTTACTGCTGCTATTGTTGTCCTATATCTGCTGCATAGCCTGTTTAATTGTAGCCTACTATTGATACCTGCCTGCTATCCTAAACTGTTTAGTATAGTCTGGGTAGAGCCCTATCAGAGACCCACTTGTCCCGACTGCCCCGTTGGACTCTCAGAAGACCCGAGCAACGGGCTCGAAGATCAGACCCTGGCACCGCACGTCACTTCCCCCTTAAAATTGCTCGGCACTACTGGGTTACTATCGAGTGCCGAGGGTGATACCTCGTCAGCACTTCTGATGATAACCTTGTAGGTTAGTTAACCGGTCGTGGTAAGCGAGGGTGATTCCTCCTACACCACCACCGATAATAGCGTCGTCGTGCAACTTCTCAAGTGTGGACCTCGAGGGTGATTCCTCCTTCGTTCACCTTGATGATAACATCAGTGGGAATTCCATCGAGGGTGATTCCTCAGGATTCCCTTGGTGTCAGACACACGGTTACTGTTGTTGATTTGACTTGCACTAAACCATGTTACTAAAGACGGGTCGGCCCTGAGGGGTACCCGCGCGAGCTTAATGCGAAGCGATGTGGAGTCGGGTTGACCTGGATGGTGCCCGCGAGATAACACGAGGCGTGACCGGGCATTCTTAGCCCTTGCCGCAAGTCCTCGAGACGGGGCGACGGGGTCACATCGATCGTGAGTCTCTGCTCGTTTCCGCGCGATCCTAAACCACTAAACGGTTTGGATATTTGATCCGAGGGGCCTCTGGCCCGATAGCACTAACCATCACGTGGGCATAGTATGGGCGTTCTGCGTCGTATACATCAGCCGAAGCTCTATTGACGTCAGCGAGGAGCGGCCCGTTTTGGATTGGACTGGGAACACAACTGCGCTTGTATAAGGGGTTGCTAGGTCTGCTTCCAAAACGTCCTCGCAACGTGCAGGGTTCCCGGGGTGAAGGCCCAAGACCCCCGGGGGCATAGGTTAGTCCGGCGTGCTGACCTCTCTTTAGAGCCTAGGTCGGGTTGCCGCGTGTTGTTTGGCCGAGGCCGGGCATGACCCAGTAAAGTGTGTCCGGCCGGAGTTAAGCAAGCGTGGTGGGTAAGTTGGTGCACCCCTGCAGGGAAGAAACTTCTATCGATAGCCTGTCCTACGGTAACGGACACTCGGAGTTGTATCCCGATCGGTACAACTAGAACTTGAGATGAGAACTGGATAGTACGGCTCTGGGATTGCTTTCTCGCAGGGAGTCGAGAAAGGATCTCAGGTCGAGGTTGATGATACTACTACTACTACTTTACATTATGTTCATCTGTTCTCTTCTAATGCTGCAAGACTGCTGAAGACTGTTGAAGATGCTAGTCTTCGATAGGACTAGGCTCTCCTCCTCTATTCTGGCATTTCTGTAGCCCAGTCCACATATACAGCCCCCTTTTGAAAATGTTGCATATGTAGTGTAGATCCTTGCTTGCTGAGTACTTCGGATGAGTACTCACGTTTGCTTTACTTTCTTTTTCCCCCATATTCTTTTGATGCCACCAGACGTCGGAGCCCCTGAGCCAGATGCCCCAGTCGACGACCAGTTCTACTACCCGTCCGGCGAGTACTACTACTACGAGGAGCCGACTGACGACCAGGAGTAGGATCGGAGGGTCCAGGGCAGGTGGCCTACGCCTTTCGATCGTAGCTTTTTATTTTGCCCCGCCTCTGTGAAGGCCTATCTCTCTTTCTGTAATATATCTGTACCCAGATATCTAATGCTTCCGCTGACGCTTGTATGCCATCGAGCTATGTATTCGAGCCCTCGAGGCCCTGGCTTGTAATATTAAGCTTGTATGACTTTATTTATGTTTTAGAGTTGTGTTGTGATATCTTCAAGTGAGTCCTTAGGCTTGATCATGCGCATTTGCGTGTATGATTAGTGCACGATTAAGCCGGGGTCGTCACAGGGTGGTTTTACAAGAAAACCCAAAACCCACATGAAAAGGAGTCCTTCCCAAGGACCCAAGTGTGAAACCAAGAGACAAGTGGGGGCTCCATGGAGGAGCCCCCATGTGGCCGGCCACACCTAGTAGGGCCCCTTCAAAAGGGGCCTTATCCTTCCATGTCATCCCCCAAAAATATCTTGGGACAAAACCCAAAAATAATGGCTTTCCAAAAAGTAATCCAAAAAGCACTTTCACTATTCACGACGACATTTTTCAGCGTCCGTTCGAAGTGAAAATATTTACGTGGGCTTAGAACATTTCCAGTACCCACTAAAATAATTTTCAACGCATTCTGGAACAATTCCAGATTAGTGATTTTCATCTGCGAAAAGCATCTGAAGTGGTTCCGGCAGCTCCGGAACATTTCCGGTTTTTCTTCCAGAAAATTCCCAAAAGTTTCCAGAATGATTCTGGCACCCTCCAAGAATTATCGGGCATGTGCCGAAACCAATTTGACTTTATGGTATCCTCTGAAACAACTTTTCAATTTCACCGAAACTCATCCGGTGACCTCTCTCTGCGGAACTTTTCCGGTGTCCGAAACTTTTTCGGTGATTTTCTCTCAGACTCCCTGTCTAGTATTCAGCAGATAGATGACCCTTAAGCGTGTGACCCTATAGGTTCGGTGAAGTATAGACATGACACGGAACCCCTTCCGATCAATGATCAACATCGGAGCCGTGGACACCCATATTGACCCCTATACCCACACGAATGAATATTCGAGTGAACCTCCAGTTGCCGTGTGCTATTCCTGTTGCTTCGCGATATGTTACAAATACCCGAGGTGAGACATGTTGGCATTCCCGTGGATCAACAACTTGTCCACTATACTAGTTACCTCGTTACCGGTATTGTTCTCTTTTCTCGTTACCGTGTTCCGGCATCCCCGTGATCAAATCACAAAGTGTCTGGCCAGACGATGATGGATACCGTAACACCGAGAGGGCCCAGAGATATCTCTCCATCACCGGAGGAGCAAATCCCAATCTTGAGCTATCAAGTTAATTGACACACTTTTCCATGAACCCGTAAGCCGCCGTAATAGCCACCCATTTACGGATGACGTTTAACAAACCCCAAAGTTCATGAAGCAAGTATGAAGAAACTCGACACTCTCATGGTCTAAGGAATTATGCAAACATTAACCATCTCTATGTTATTAACCATTAACTTGTGACGAATGAATCTCATATCATAACATCAATTCGGGTCGATTCAACACAAATGTTCTTCTAACATTGTGCCCTCAAAAGTTGCTGGCATAGACATGCCCATGATCAGGAAAACAGAACCATCATGCAACACTTGAGCTAGTCTTAGAGGTCAGACTAGGAATACATTTTACCGTTTATTATTCCACACGTGCATATGAGTCTTCCTCCGAGCCTCGTGGTTATTGCAGACTCGGGAACCATAACAGATATAGCATGGAACATAAACCTAATTATGAACAGGGAGATAATCAATAACATTTATTATTGCCTCTAGGGCATATCTCCTACAGACTCCCACTTGCACTAGAGTCAATAATCTAGTTAATGCTAATGCACTTCACACCTGTGGCACACCGGTGTAAATATGCTTCGCATGTGGTATAGCCTGATGTCCAACGAATCTGACGACTTCAGCTCCGTGTGTATCTTTGCGTATCCTCGCGTTTTTACGCTTTCACAAAATTCATATTTTGTGTGGACTTGGCTTTGTATGTATGTGAATCACAGGTCGAACCTGGATTCCTCAGACTGAGTTATGGAGCAACTACCTGCAGTAGTGTCCCATTGACAAAAGCCATCTTGGAACCATACTAAGTTCATGAATGAACTATATGATTCAACATCTTCTTTGTCGCTTCAAAAGCTGCAACATACTTCACCTCTGTTATAGAATTCGCCATAGTAACTTGTTTGGAAACCTTTTCCAACTAACTGTGCCACCACATTGTGTGTTACACAAAACCCTCAATTTAAATCAAAAATCGCATGGAGCATTGATGACGACTATATCGATGTAATTACTTACAACGAGCACTTCATAATCTTTGCTTGCGAGAAAACATGTCATCAATACTACTCTAGTACTCAATGACATCTTTCACTGTTGTCCCATGATCAGTACTTTTGATCACTTTGGTATCTATACTCGCAACAACTTTGGAGTATTGGACATATTTGGTTGTTTTACATACCATGGAATACATGATTAATCCAAACACGAAGGTGTGTGGAATCTCCATCATGTATTTTGCTCATCAGTGTTTTTGGGACACCGAGTCTTGCAAAAACTCTTTCCATGTGACTTCGGCAAGAATCACTCCTTGGCATTTTAAATGCTAAAAAGTTTTAGCATCTTGTCAATATGTATTTATTGCTTAGCCCTATTAGGTAAATCTATCTCCATAGATCATCATGCCTAATATTGAGGCTATTTAGCCCAAGCACTTCATCGAAAAAACTTATTTTCAAATGAAGTCCTAATTCGTGTCAAGAATTTTATTTCCAATTAACAATGTGTCAAGCACACAAGGTTTTTAGAAATATTATTAGGCTCCCACTTACTTTCTTGAATTACAAGCATCTTCGTTACCCACTGATGAAGTCAAACTCCTTTGACCATTTCATCAAAACACGAAGATTCCGACTCCACTTTGCTCTCTTCTGTCCATGGCTGGAACTCTGAAGTTTGCATACTTACTAGCATCTTCTGGACTGACAAAATACCTTGGACTGTAACACATGCAAGTCCTTGGTTTCATTTCCATCAGATGGAAATCCTTTCGTCATCCATGTTTCATATCTCATGATTGAAATATGTATTAATTGCTAGTTCAACCCGAACCGACTTTAAGCATCGCTACGGTGAAACAACCTCATCGTAGTCAACTCCTTGAACTTGTTTATTGCAACAAGTCGAGCTTTATTGATAAAACATTTTTATCCATATCAGTTTTTAGTTCCATAAATATTCGTTAGACTCTAAGTCTTCCGAAAGGTGTATCAAGATTTTAATCCTGAATCACTTATATGGAAACTATCTCGGATTGTATTGGCATTTAGCCAATTCCGGAGTCAGGGCCCATCAACGCTTCCTTGTGTATCGTAGGTATACTGTTGTCTAACAACAATATCTCATTTCCGCACCTGAGAGGTTTGCACGAGCCTTGCCTACGTGGTTCAGCTGCAAGTTCGACCGAAGTCCATACATTTTATTGTAGAGACTTCCGTATCAGTCGTAGTAGGAAACTCCGGAATCACTTCCAAGGTCTCTTTCCTTTGATCTGATGACGAAGATACTTGTTATCTCGTCGAGTTGCACTGTCCTCCCACTTACCTTTTTGCAAGAACTATTCTCTTTAAAAGCATACCGTTTTGTGGCAAAATCCTTTGTCTCGGTATAGTGGTGGGGGAGGGGAGGGGGGGGGGAATACCCAATGACTTGGGACAACCTACAAAGTAGCACTTGTCTGATTTGGAATAGGTTTGTAACCTTTTACACAAGCCCCATATTCCAAATGTTTAAGAAAAGATATAACATGGTTGGGCGTACCATACCATGGCGTTATTTCAACAGACCTGATGGAGCTCTTTTCAGTGTAAAAGCCGCAGTCTCTAAAGCATCACTTTCAAAAGGGATAATGGCAAATTTATTTATGTCATCTTTGATCTTACCATGTCATAAATGGTTCGATTACATCTTCACGGACTTTTCACTCACAGTGGTGTTCCGGGAGGTGTAAGTTATGAAACTCTTTTCACAACTCATCAGACATTCGCTAAACTTGTAACTCAAATATTCCTTTCTGCAATCAAATTGTAGAAACATAATTTTCTTGTTACAATAACTTCTACTTCATTTTTGAAAACCTTTCGAATGATTTCAAAAGATCCAGACTTACATCTCATCAAGTAAATATCCAAATATCTACTTGAGTCATTTTTGAAGATAGTAAATCCACTACATGCAACATTTATCGGACTACACACATCAAATGTATGATTACCAATAAGTTTGTTGTTCGTTCCTTATGGCCTGTGAACGGTATTTCAGTTACTTCACTTTTCGGAGGAAATTTGTAAGTGTCAGATGATTCAAAATCCATCATAATGAAATTTTCCATGCGGGTTTCTCCAATGTGACCAAATGCAGTGCCACACTTGTGTGGTATTCTTTTAGCCTTGCGACATTTAGCGTCAGTGTTATGGATGTATCATATTACCATCAATGTTCATAACATACGTCCCATCTTGGATGAAAGCATGGCCCTTCATGTTATTCATAATATTGAACAACAATTGTTGTTTTTATGAACAACTCTTTTGCAACAAACATTGTGCAATGGGCTAGAGTGTATGAAACTCTAAAATAAATTATGAAAGTAAACACAGAGGTAATATATTAATATCATTATTCATAACATACATCTCATTCATAATGAAAGTACGGCCCTTACGTTATTCATAACAACGAACATCAAACGTTCTCTTATGAACAACCTTCTTGCAAGATACCTTATGCAATGGGCTAGAGTGTGTAAAACTCTAAATGAATTATGAAAATAAATACAGACGGTAATACACCGACGGAAGGTATAGTAACATTTACTATGTTCCCTGTGTATACCTAAACCTCATTTCTGGCTAGTCTTTCAGGCCATAGTAGTTCTTACATCGAGTTGCAACAGAATGCAATCGAGCGGATATCTTTGTGATTAACTCACAATACCCAAGAATCAGTGATTAACAATTTAATCATAATTCCCAAGAACTATATCTTTGACCAGCCTTCTATACATCAAAAACTTGTATGACATTCATACATGAGCTGGATATTCCAGTCTTCTTCTTTCTGCCTTTATACTTCTAACAGTTTAACTTTTAGTATTTCTCCTACTCTCAGAAGAAGCACTCAACTTAAGAGTGGCGTTAGCCCCGAACTTCCTAGGCGTGAAAGTCTTCACCAACATCCTTCGGACACTTCCTTTCTCTTTAAGTTGTTGTTTTATTCACCTTTCATCATATGATAGGCATTCTCCTGGTTCCCTCACTTATCAGTCTAATGCATAGTAAACTCCTTTACTAATAGTTTGCAAACAAACATTTCTTTTGATATCTCATATCTTATAGCCTTTGTCTGTCTCTGAAAAATGATTTTCAGATTCCATGAATATCACATAACTATCCAAACTTTCGAAGTTCGGGTCTTTATGGAAGCAAACATTTTGCACTTGACTGAAAACGGAATTCTAGCTTTTGGATCGAAGGACGAGAGTCACATGATCCATAGCATTTGTGGGAGGATACCGAAAGCATGCGATAGGACAAAGTCCTTCTCGGCACTCTTGAGGACAATCCTCACATTACGTTACCAACCGTAAAGTTTTAACCAGATATTTAACAGCTATTCAATTTTAACAGGGAAGGTGGAAACGCGAGCCATTATTCTACAACTATTATGTATACAATACTTAGACAAAGTTCATAATTAATTGTACTGAGAATTTAAGCAAGTTAATTCTACAGTGCGCTCCCACTCAAATCAATATCTCTCATAATTGATTGTGAGTGATTCAAGACCCGAGTTTTGATTGTTCGCCACGATGGTAGCATCACAGATGACGAAAATCGAAATCGGTAGGCAAACTTGCCAATCACATCTCTATGTGACTCTTGTTCATCTTTCGATGCGTGTGTTCCGAGCTCATGACTTTCATGCCTGAACGTCAAGACAACCAAGTGATCTCGCTGCGAGGTCTCAACTCACCCGCCTCACACATCCCTAATCGTTCGTACCCATGGTAGCATGTGATACCCCAAAAAGTTAGGTGCCGTGACGGTGCTACACTTGGGAGAACACTGACTACTTGATATTTTTGTGAGAGATCACCCTAATAAAAAGCGACTACCGCGCAATCAAAAAAGGGTGCATCATAAGGGATAAACATCTCAGGCAATTCATAATAGCATGATATGGTATAGCCCTTTTTGACGGAGAAGTCTTGTATTTCTTCGTCTTCGGCATTCGCGTCGGTGTTCACCTTCGCGAAGATTTCCACCACCTTGTCGATGCACCAGATAATATTGCTATCTCTATAGCTAATAAAATAATGCATTACTTAAGGTTGACACGCATGTCAATAAAGTGACAATCATATGGCTCCAGCCATCATGCCGAATCATGACACGCAGGTCATGTTAATCAATTTACATTATATAGTCATCTCATACATAATCAAATTATTATGAGCACTGCTATACCACATCACATGCACATGCAAACCCTGCTGCAAAACCAAGTTAGACGCCTCTAATCGGTTCATGCAAAAATTTGTTTTACGTGGCTTCTAAGGTTTCGAAACAAACCGAAGCTACCAACGTCCATCATCAAGTATGATAATCCAAGTCGCTAGATTAACAATGCGGGGTGTATGAAACACGAGATAATAAAATCTCGAGCCCCATACTGAACTTCGTCATACGCATGACCCCCGTGCAGATCATATCTGCATTGCCCTTTCGTCTGCGAAACATCCATCTTTCTTTAACTAAAGTGGAACCCAAAGAACTGTTAGCACTTTGTTGATCTGTCAATCAGCATACTCAGGAGCAGCATACTCAGTTACAAGAAAACCCAAAACCCACATGAAAAGGAGTCCTTCCCAAGGACCCAAGTGTGAAACCAAGAGACAAGTGGGGGCTCCATGGAGGAGCCCCCATGTGGCCGGCCACACCTAGTAGGGCCCCTTCAAAAGGGGCCTTATCCTTCCATGTCATCCCCCAAAAATATCTTGGGACAAAACCCAAAAATAATGGCTTTCCAAAAAGTAATCCAAAAAGCACTTTCACTATTCACGACGACATTTTTCAGCGTCCGTTCTAACTGAAAATATTTATGTGGGCTTAGAACATTTCCAATACCCACTAAAATAATTTTCAACGCATTCTGGAACAATTCCAGATTAGTGATTTTCATCTGCGAAAAGCATCTGAAGTGGTTCCGGCAGCTCCGGAACATTTCCGGTTTTTCTTCCAGAAAATTCCCAAAAGTTTCCAGAATGATTCTGGCACCCTCCAAGAATTATCGGGCATGTGCCGAAACCAATTTGACTTTATGGTATCCTCTGAAACAACTTTTCAATTTCACCGGAACTCATCCGGTGACCTCTCTCTGCGGAACTTTTCCGGTGTCCGAAACTTTTCCGTTGTCCGAAACTTTTTTGGTGATTTTCTGTCAGACTCCCTGTCTAGTATTCAGCAGATAGATGACCCTTAAGCGTGTGACCCTATAGGTTCGGTGAAGTATAGACATGACACGGAACCCCTTCCGATCAATGATCAACATCGGAGCCGTGGACACCCATTGACCCCTATACCCACACGAATGAATATTCGAGTAAACCTCCAGTTGCCGTGTGCTATTCCTGTTGCTTCGCGATATGTTACAAATACCCGAGGTGAGACATGTTGGCATTCCCGTGGATCAACAACTTGTCCACTATGCTAGTTACCTCGTTACCGGTATTGTTCTCTTTTCTCGTTACCGTGTTCCGGCATCCCCGTGATCAAATCACAAAGTGTCTGGCCAGACGATGATGGATACCGTAACACCGAGAGGGCCCAGAGATATCTCTCCATCGCCGAAGGAGCAAATCCCAATCTTGAGCTATCAAGTTAATTGACACACTTTTCCATGAACCCGTAAGCCGCCGTAATAGCCACCCATTTACGGATGTCATTTAACAAACCCCAAAGTTCATGAAGCAAGTATGAAGAAACTCGACACTTTCATGGTCTAAGGAATTATGCAAACATTAACCATCTCTATGTTATTAACCATTAACTTGTGACGAATGAATTTCATATCATAACATCAATTCGGGTCGATTCAACACAAATGTTCTTCTAACATTGTGCCCTCAAAAGTTGCTGGCATAGACATGCCCATGATCAGGAAAACAGAACCATCATGCAACACTTGAGCTAGTCTTAGAGGCCAGACTAGGAATACATTTTACCATTTATTATTCCACACGTGCATATGAGTCTTCCTCCGAGCCTCGTGGTTATTGCAGACTCGAGAACCATAGCAGTTATAGCATGGAACATAAACCTAATTATGAACAGGGAGATAATCAATAACATTTATTATTGCCTCTAGGGCATATCTCCTACAGCGATCTATGATGTCTCTTACCGATTTACCACTATTGTTTTGGGGTTATGCATTAGAGACAGCCGCATTCACGTTAAATAGGGCACCGTCTAAATCCGTTGAGATGACACCGTATGAACTGTGGTTTGGCAAGAAACCTAGCTAAGCTGTCATTTCTTAAAGTTTGGGGTTGCGACACTTATGTCAAAAAACTTCAGCCTGATAAGCTCAAATCCAAATCGGAGAAGTGCGTCTTCATAGGATACCCTAAGAAAACAATTGGGTACACCTTCTATCACAGATCCGAAGGCAAGATTTTTGTAGCTAAGAATGGATCCTTTCTAGAGAAGGAGTTTCTCTCGAAAGAAGTGAGTAGGAGGAAAGTAGAACTTGATGAGGTACCTTCTCTCGAATTGGAAAGTAGCACATCAGAGAAAACCGTTCCCGTGATGCCTACACCAACTAGAGAGGAAGTTAATGATGATGATCATGAAACTTCAGATCAAGTTTGAAAGATCGAGGATGTTGCCTAGAGGGGGGGGGGGGGGGGTGAATAGGCGCTTTAAAATAATTACGTTTTAGGCTATAACAAATGCGGAATAAACCTAGCGGTTAATTTGTCAAGCACAAAACCTAAAACAACTAGGCTCACCTATGTGCACCAACAACTTATGCTAAGCAAGATAAACTACTAGGTGATAGCAAGATATATGGCAAGAAACAATATGGCTATCACAAAGTAAAGTGCATAAGTAAAGGGCTCGGGTAAGAGATAACCGAGGCACGCGGAGACGATGATGTATCCCGAAGTTCACACCCTTGCGGATGCTAATCTCCGTTTGGAGCGGTGTGGAGGCACAATGCTCCCCAAGAAGCCACTAGGGCCACCGTAATCTCCTCACGCCCTCGCACAATGCAAGATGCCGTGATTCCACTAAGGGACCCTTGAGGGCGGTCACCGAACCCGTACACTTTGGCAACCCTTGGGGGCGGTTACCGAACCCGTACACTTTGGCAACCCTTGGGGGCGGTCATCGGTACCCGTCAAATTGCTCGGGGCGATCTCCACAACCTAATTGGAGACCCCGACGCTTGCCCGGAGCTTTACACCACAATGATTGAGCTCCGAACACCACCAACCGTCTAGGGTGCCCAAGCACCCAAGAGGAACAAGCTCAAGGGTACCAAGCACCCAAGAGTACTAAGCTACTCAACTTCACTTCCACGTATCACCGTGGAGAACTCAAACCGATGCACCAAATGCAAGGGCAAGGGCACACGGAGTGCCCAAGTCCTTCTCTCCCAAATCCCACCAAAGCAACTAATGCTAGGGAGGAAAATGAGAGGAAGAACGAAGAAGAGAACACGAAGAACTCCAAGATCTAGATCCAAGGGGTTCCCCTCACATAGAGGAGAAAGTGATTGGTGGAAACATAGATCTAGATCTCCTCTCTCTATTCCCCCCAAAACTAGCAAGAATCCATGGAGGGATTGAGAGATAGCAAGCTCGAAGGTCAACAATGGGGGAAGAACACGAGCTAAAGAGATTAGGTTGAATGGGGAAGAAGACCCCCTTTTATAGGAGCTCCCGAATCCAACCGTTATGTGCTCAGTCCACACATGAGCGGTACTACCGCTCGGGGGAGTGGTACTACCGCCCGGGCGGTAGAACACAGAGAGCAGAGCAAAACAGAGGGCGAGGCAGAGCCGCATGAGCGGCACTACCGCTGGAGCCAGCAGTAATATCGTTGGCCGCAGTGGTACTGCCGCTTGGCCCAGCGGTACTACCGCTGGGACCGTGCACAACACCTACCATGAGCACAGGGAGAAGGGACAGGGAGGAGCGGTACTAGCAGCGGTGGTAGGCGCGGTACTACCGCTTATAGGCGGTACTACCGCTCCTACTGCCACTGCTGCTGCCGCTCAACCCGACACAAGAAACGCAGGTCTCGAGTCGAGGCGGTACTACCATGGAACCGGAGCTGTACTACCGCTTATGGCCATGGGCGGTACTGCCGCTGTGAGACAGTGGTACTACCGCTTGTGGCGATAAGCGGTACTGCCGCTCCGGCCCAGCGGTACTACCGCTGGCGCCTTCCTAATGCCACTTCCACGAAAACAAGTATACTCAAAGGAAAACCAGAACTGCCACAACTTTTGCAAATGAGCTCCGAATTGAGCAAACTCAAGCTTGTTGGATAGATGACGACGAGTACTATAGAGGAGTGAAACCTCCAACAGAGAAGAACCGGCATAACCTCCAACATCGAAAACATCATAGAAGATGCATGTGAACTCCGTTTTCGATGAACTCGAGCTTGTCATCAAAATGACCATAAGCTCTAAGACTCACAAAGAGAAATACCAAACAAGAACCAAGAAAGATGATGCAAGGATGCAATGGTTTGAGCTCTCTACGAACGATACGATCAAGCTACCAACTTGAGAGCCCCCCTTGATAGTATGGCAATCGATCCTATAAACCCAGTCTCCCAACTACCACCATGAGACCGGTAAAATAGAAAACCTATCAAGGGCAAACCTTTGCCTTGCACATAGTCCACTTGAGCTAGATGATGATGATCTTGACTTCCTCAAGTTGAACCACCTATCTTGATTGCGTTGGCTCGATGAAGACTAGTTGATTGCTCCTCCATACTCCACTATGGGTGAGCCACTCTTCGGCACATCTTCACAAGTCCATTGTCACCATAATGGACGGCAAGCTTCAAGCACTTGATCTCTTCGTGATGCTCCACTTAACCTTGCACACCGCAATCTTGATGACGATCACCACTTGATGTCATCCTCTCCATGGGTTGTATGATATCTTCCTCTTGACGCAAGCCCATGGAAACATACCTAACCCCACATAGAACTCTCACGTAGACCATGGGTTAGTACACAAAGCATAATGGACAATGCTTACCATACCATGGGATCACTTGATCCCTCTCGATACATCTTCTACGCTTTGTGTGTTGATCAACTTGAATCACTCTCTGTACTTAGTCTTGATCAACCTTGAATCTTTCCAACTCTCTTCATTTGGATGATGTCTTGAAGGTACACATGAATGATCACACAATCTTCTTCTTCAAGACATGCTTGCAATAAGCTCAACACTCACATGACCAATCTTTGGATAATTCCTTAATAGCACCTTGGTCAACTCATAAACTCCTTGAAACCAACACATGGACTTCAAGAAATGCCTATGGACAAATCCTTCGAATATAACTCAAGGCAACCATTAGTCCATAGAGATTGTCATCAATTACCAAAACCACACATGGGGGCACCGCATGTCCTTTCAAAGTTGCTACTGAACTTCGTAGGTCTTCCGCCGCACGTGTACGTACGCTGCTGTTTGTGTCCGTGTGTGATCGGGAGCTTTCCTTCTGGCCTTTCGCCGCACGCATCAATGGCTGCAATGCCGCCGTATACTGCATTTTGGAGATCGGTATGGTTGGAGGTGCCGATGCCGATCAGGTTCACCCTCTAACTATATATCGGAAATGCTAGACTTACGTAAACTTTTTTTCTGAACACAGTATAATCAAATTCGCTCACATACACTCACCCCTATGAACACAGGGCCTTTCTTTTCCCCTCGCTCGCTTGAGTGGCTGCTGCGGGACACTCGAACGTGTGGAGGTGCTGGGCTCGCGCGGGGTCCAACAAGGCAGCGGTGGACGACCGGGGCAACGACGTGGCCTTCTGGTGCCGGCGCGTCGACGTCAACAGTTCCCGCGTGCGGTCCGACGGTTATGTGTGGGTCCAGATCGAGGGGTGCATGCTTGCTGGCCTTCGGTCAGATCCACCTAGATCTGGCTTGCTCTGCTCCGGGGGTGGCGCGGGCAGCGGTGGCTCTGTTCGAGGTGGGCTTGACAGCCGGTGGACACTCTGCGGAGGTGCCTTGCGGCGGGACGCCTTGGTGTCACAACGGTGGTGCGGGCCCCTAGAGGTCCTCTTCGACGGCAGGGTACGAACGGCCGGTAGCCCTTGAGGGTGGACGGGTGGCTGCCGCTGCCCCGCGTGGATCTCGCCGGAGGCCATGGTGGGTCGTTGATACGTCCATTTTGCATCATGTTTTTATATCAATATTTATTGCATTATGGGCTGTTAGTACACATTATGGCACAATACTTATGCCTTTTCTCTCTTATTTTACAAGGTTTACATGAAGAGGAAGAATGCCGGCAGCTGGAATTCTGGGCTGGAAAAGGAGCAAATATTAGAGACCTATTCTGCACAACTCCAAAAGTCTTGAAACTTCACGGAGAGTCATTTTGGATTTAATAAAAAATATTGGGCGAAGAAAGTAACAGAGGGGGGCCACCTGCCATCCACAAGGGTGGAGGGCGCGCCCTACCCCCCTTGTGGGCCACCTGGCAGGCCCCCGACGCCCATCTTCTGCTATATGGTGTGTTTTGACCTGGAAAAAATAAGAAGGAAGCTTTCGGGATGAAGCACCGCCGTCTCGAGGTGGAACCTGGGCAGAACCAATCTAGGGCTCTGGCGAAGCTGTTCGGCCGGGGAAACATCCCTCCGGGAGGGGGAAATCATCGCCATCATCATCACCATCGATCCTCTCATCGAGAGGGGTCAATCTCCATCAACATCTTCACTAGCACCATCTCCTCTCAAACCCTAGTTCATCTCTTGTATCTGATCTTTGTCTCAAAACCTCAGATTGGTACCTGTGGGTTGCTAGTAGTGTTGATTACTCCTTGTAGTTGATGCTAGTTGGTTTATTCGATGGAAGATCATTTGTTCAGATCCTTAATGATAATTAATACTCATCTGATTATGAACATGAATATGCTTTGTGAGTAGTTACGTTTGTTCCTGAGGACATGGGAGAAGTCTTGTTATAAGTAATCATGTGAATTTGGTATTCGTTTGATATTTTGATGAGATGTATGTTGTCTTTCCTCTAGTGGTGTTATTTGAACGTCGACTACATGACACTTCACCATTGTTTGGGCCTAGGGGAAGGCATTGGGAAGTAATAAGTAGATGATGGGTGATACGACTCCAACGTATCTATAATTTATGAAGTATTCATGCTGCTATATTATCATTCTTGGATGTTTTACAATCATTTTATAGGAACTTTATACCATTTTTTTGGGACTAACTTATTGTCATAGTGCCCAGTGCCAGTTGCTATTTTTTTGCTTGTTTTTTACATCGCAGAAAATCAATACCAAACGGAGTCCAAACGCAGCGAAACTTTTTGTGTATTTTTTATGGACCAGAAGACATCCAATGGGCCAGAGCAGCACCTGGGGGTGCCCCGAGGGGGGCACAACCCACCAAGGCCCGCCTGGGCCCCCAGGTGCGCCCCGGTGGGTTGTGCCCACCTCGGTGGCCTCCCGCACCGCCTCTTCGCCCTATAAATTGCCAAATATTCCAAAAACCGTCGGGGTAGCCCTAGATCAGAAGTTCCGCCGCTGCAAGGCCTCTGTATCCACGAGATCCAATCTAGACCCCGTTCCGGCACCCGGCCGGAGGGGGAGATCATCACCGGTGGCCATCTTCATCATCCCGGCGGCCACCATGATGAGGAGGGAGTAGTCCACCCACGGGGCTGAGGGTTTGTACCAGTAGCTATGTGTTTAATCTCTCTCTCTCGTGTTCTTGAGATGTCACGATCTTGATGTATCCCGGGCTTTGTTAATATAGTTGGATCATATGGTGTTTCCCCCTCTCTATCTTGTTGTGAATTGAGTTTTCCCTTTGAGATTTCGTTTTAACGGATTGAATACTTTCATGGATTTGAGAGCACTTGATATATGTCTTGCATACGAATACCCGTGGTGACAATGGGGTATTATATTGATTCACTTGATATATGTTTTGGCACTCAACTCACGGATTCCCGAGGTGACATAGGGGTAATCTATGCATAGGGGTTGATGCACGTTCTTGTCTTTGTTTCTCCGGTAGAAATCTTGGGGCACACTTTGAGGTTCTTTGTGTTGGATTGAGTATTACGAATCTGAATTTGCTTTGGTGTTATTTTAGTATGAACTCTTGGATAGATCGATCGGAAAGAATAGATTTGAGGTGGTTTCGTACCCTACAACCAATTTATTCTTATGTTCTCCGCTAGATAGGAACTTTGGAGTGATTCTTCATCGCACGTTGAGGGATGGTTATATGATCCAATTATATTAGCATTGTTGAGAGATTGCGCTAGCGAAAGTACGGACCCTAGGCCTTGTTGTCAAGCATTGCAATACCGTTTGTGCTCACTTTTGTCACTTGCTACCTTGCTGTTTTTATTTATTCAGATTATAAAAATATATTTCTACCATCCATATTACACTTTTATCACCATCTCTTCGCCGAACTAGTGCACCTATACAATTTGCCATTGTATTGGGTGTGTTGGGGACACAAGAGATTTCTTGTATTTGGTTGCAGGGTGGTTTGAGAGAGATCATCTTCATCCTACGCCTCCCACGGATTGATAAACCTTAGGTCATCCACTTGAGGGAAAATTGCTACTGTCCTACAAAACTCTGCGCTTGGAGGCCCAACACGAGTCTACAAGAACAAGTTGCGTAGTAGACATCAAGCTCTTTTCTGGCGCCATTGCCGGGGAGGTGAGTGCTTGAAGGTATATCTTTAGATCTTGCAATCGAATCTTTTAGTTTCTTGTTTTATCAGTAGTTTGGTTTATAAAAGAAAACTACAAAAAAAATGGAATTGAGGTGGTCTCGTATTATTCATCTTTATAATGTCTTTCGTGAAAATGATGGAAAGGAAAATTGTGCTCAATTGATAGAGGAAGAATTCTATAAAATGTTTGACAAAAAATCCATGAATGATGAGCATGATTGCAATGTTGCTAGTATGAATTCTTTGAATATCCATGATGCTAACGATATGCAAAGCCATAAGCTTGGGGATGCTATATTTGATGAAGATGATATTTTTAGCCCCCCCAGTTTTGATGAGAAAATTTATTATGATGATTGCATGCCTCCTATTTATGATGATTATATTGATGAAAGTGGATTTGGAGAGGTCATGACTTTATTTAATGATGAATCCACTATTTTGGAAGAGGTTGCAATTGATTATGACAACAAAGTTCCTATATATGATAATTATGATGATGACATGTATGCTACATTGAATGATAACCATGAAACTTGTCATCATGATTTTAATTTCCAATCCCATGATAGTTATTTTGTTGAGTTTGCTCCCACTACTATTCATGAGAATAAATTTTCTTATGTGGTGAGTAAGAAAATTTCTATGCTTGTGGATCATGAAAAGAATGCTTTATGTGATAGCTATATTGTTGAATTCATTCATGATGCTACTAAAAATTATTATGAGAGAGGAACTTATACTTTTACATATTGCAATAATATCAAGTTTCCTCTCTATGTGTTGAAAATCTTGAAGTTTTGTTTGTTTGGCCTTCCTATGCTAGTTGATTCTTGTTCCCATAAATTGTTTGCTCACAAAATCCCTATGCATAGGAAGTGGGTAAGGCTTAAATTTGCTAGTCATATGCTTCATGATGCTCTCTCATGTTTCAATTCTTTACTTTTATGTGAGCATCATTGAAATCATCATGCCTAGCTAAAAGGCATTAAAGAAAAGCGCTTGTTGGGAGACAAACCAACACTTTTACCTACTGTTTTTGTTTTTTCACATGGTTAGGCTACTAAAATAATCTTGTTTTATAGCTTTTGTTTCAATAAAGTGCCAAGTAAAGCCTTTGGGATAGTGTGGATGATAGTTGACTTGATTCTGTGCAAAAACAGAAACTTTTTCGTCCAGTGCAGAAATTCCTGTCTTTTACTGGAACGTTTAAAAATTCTGAATTTTTTACAGTTGATGGGTATACAAATTTCCTACGTTGTCCTATTTTTTAAGAATTTCTGGAGTTACATAAGTATGCCTTAATTCAGATCTTTACGTACTATTCTGTTATTGACAGATTCTGTTTCCAATGCATAGTTTGCTTGTTTTATGGTTTCTATGGCTTATATTGCTTACTATAAATTGTGGAAATTGTAGAGTACAGTATTAATTGTGTGAGAACAATTATGAATCTTGTCTTTCACAGTACCCAAGTGAATAATTTGTTTTATCATACTAATCCAGCTCACGAAGTTCCGATAAGTTTTGTGTGATTGAAGTTTTCAAGTTTTGGGTGAGATGTGGATATGAGGAGAACAAGGAGTGACAAGAACCTAAGCTTGGGGATGACCAAGGCACCCCAAGTTAGTATTCAAAGAATATCCAAGCAACTAAGCTTGGGGATGCCCCGGAAGGCATCCTCTCTTTCGTCTCCAACATTATCGGTAACCTCACTTGGAGCTACATTTTTATTCGTCCCATGATATGTGTTTTGCTTGGAGCATCATTTTCTTTTTAGTATTTGCTTGCTGTTATTGATAATAATGTTTTGCATCTTTCTTTTCAATAAAAATGTCAAGGATAGCCTTTACCATGCTTATTTTGCAAGTATATGAGTTGCTGTTTCAAAACAGAAAGTTTCTCGTTGTTGCAAAAATTCCCGAGAAAAGTCAGAATGTGATAAAATGTTGAAACATTTGGCACAATAAGCTCTGATAAATTTTCTACAGTGTGGTAAATTTTCATAATTTTTGGAGTTAAAGAAGTATTGATACTCTTGCATTCTTTACAGACTGTATTGTTTTGGCAGATTGCTGTTATGTTTGCATTGTGTGCATATGTTTGCTTGTTTAATGATTCTATTTGAGGATAGGAGTATTAAATATGCAGAGGCATTTAGTATTCAATGTTGAATAATAATTTTTGTGATTTGCTACAGTAGAGAATAATAAGGTTTTTGCATTGGTTTATACTAACTTATCTCACGAGTTCTTGTTGAGTTTTGTGTGTATGAAGTTTTTAAGATTTATGGAAACCGTGATATAAAAGGAATTAAGGAGACGCAAAAGCTCAAGCTTGGGGATTCCCAAGGCACCCCAAGATAATATTTCAATAAGTCTCAAGCATCTAAGCTTGGGGATGCCCCGGTAGGCATCCCACCTTTCTTCATCAACAATTATCGGTTAGTATCGGTTAAGCCTAAGTTTTTGCTTCTTCACTTGAGTTGTGCTATTCTTGGAATGTCATTTTGTTTTGTTTTACTTGCTATTTTAATAAAATACTTAGATCTGAAAGTTTTTAAATAAGAGATAGTACTCAATTAGCTACCCCTTTACCTAACTACTCGCTTGATCTTCACTTAAATCTTTTTGGAGTAGTTTGTCATTTACTCTCGTGCTTCACTTATATCCTATGAGTAAATTGTTGAATGAATTGAATATCATGAAGTTGAAATTATATGTTCATATCATGCCCAGTGGTAGCTTCACATTGGGTTTAGAAAGTGAAATCTTTTGAAGCTTGACAATCACAATATTGGTCATACAAGCAATTCATGAATAATTACTATAAGGAAGAGAACTTTCACATGCAAATACACTATATTGGAAATATTTTGTGATTGTGAGCCCCCATCAAAATATTATATGCCAAAATTGTTGACGTTGGACAAGGAAGACAACGTAATGATTTATGTTTGTTCATATTCACATAGAAGTTATATTGTCATAGATCCTTCAACATGTGGTGCTTGGCCCCCATCTTTGCTAGCCAAAAATTCCGCACCAAGTAGAGATACTACTTGTGGATCCAAAAACCCTTAAACCCAAATCTTATTTTCAAGAGTCCACCATACCTACCTAAGGATTGAGTAAGATCCTTCAAGTAAGTTGTCATCGGTGCAATAAGGCAATAAAAATTGCTTCTAAAAGTGTTAGATCATTTAGTGTAAGAGAAAATTGAGCGTTGTACGAACTTGTGATGGCAAAGAATAAAAGCGACAGACTTCATAATAAAGGTTGCTATCATAGGGGGCAATATAACGTGACATTCTTTTGCACTAAGGGATTGAGCATACAAACAAAAAGCGCATGGCAACCTCTGCTTCCCTCTGCGAAGGGCCTACCTTTTACTTTTATGTATTTACTTTCATGCAAGAGTCAAAGTTTTTCTCTCTATTCCTTTTTAGTTTTCTCTTTTGGCAAGCATCATGTGGTGAGGAAAGATCTAGGCACATATATCCAGTTGGATATGGGTAGCATGAGTTATTATTGTTGACATCACCCTTGAGGTGAATATGTTGGGAGGCGAAATTATAAGCCCCTATCTTTCTATGTGTCCGGTTGAAACGTTTTGCTCATGTGTATGCGGTGAGTGTTAGCAATCATAGAAGACTATATGATGGTTGAGTATGTTGAGCTCTTACATAGACTCTGTTGAATAAGTTGAATTGCAATTGTTTGGTGACTAAGAATATAGGTTGTTGAGTTTCAAGAGAATTCATTGTTTGAACCTTAACATGTGAATTGGTTACTACTTTAACATGATGAGTTTTATGAGAAAGAGTTGCTGTTATGATGCTAGGAAAAGTGATTGAAATTACTATTGATCAAACTTATGCACTTTGCTAGCATTCACACTTCATAAATTATTTCTTTTATCATTTACCTACTCGAGGACGAGTAGGAATTAAGCTTGGGGATGCTGATACGTCTCCAACGTATGTATAATTTATGAAGTATTCATGCTGCTATATTATCATTCTTGGATGTTTTACAATCATTTTATAG
Organism: Thinopyrum elongatum; assembly: GCA_011799875.1. Taxonomy (NCBI): domain Eukaryota; kingdom Viridiplantae; phylum Streptophyta; class Magnoliopsida; order Poales; family Poaceae; genus Thinopyrum; species Thinopyrum elongatum. Next base: position 558,958,109 of record CM022302.1, read on the forward strand.
GAACTTTATACCATTTTTTGGGACTAACTTATTGTCATAGTGCCCAGTGCCAGTTGCTGTTTTTTTGCTTGTTTTTTACATCGCAGAAAATCAATACCAAACGGAGTCCAAACGCAGCGAAACTTTTTGTGGATTTTTTATGGACCAGAAGACATCCAATGGGCCAGAGCAGCACCTGGGGGCGTGCCCCGAGGGGGGCACAACCCACCAGGGCGTGCCTGGGCCCCCAGGTGCGCGCCGGTGGGTTGTGCCCACCTCGGTGGCCTCCCGCACCGCCTCTTCGCCCTATAAATTGCCAAATATTCCAAAAACCCTCGGGGTAGCCCTAGATCAGAAGTTCCGTCGCTGCAAGGCCTTTGTATCCATGAGATCCAATCTAGACCCCGTTCCGGCACCCTGTCGGAGGGGGAGATCATCACCGGTAGCCATATTCATCATCCCGGCGGCCACCATGATGAGGAGGGAGTAGTCCACCCTCGGGGCTGAGGGTTTGTACCAGTAGCTATGTGTTTAATCTCTCTCTCTCGTGTTCTTGAGATATCACGATCTTGATGTATCACGGGCTTTGTTAATATAGTTGGATCATATGGTGTTTTCCCCTCTCTATCTTGTTCTGAATTGAGTTTTCCCTTTGAGATTTCGTTTTATCGGATTGAATACTTTCATGGATTTGAGAGCACTTGATATATGTCTTGCATACGAATACCCGTGGTGACAATGGGGTATTATAATGATTCACTTGATATATGTTTTGGCACTCAACTCACGGATTCCCGAGGTGACATTGGGGTAATCTATGCATAGGGGTTGATGCACGTTCTTGTCTTTGTTTCTCCGGTAGAAATCTTGGGGCACTCTTTGAGGTTCTTTGTGTTGGATTGAGCATTACGAATCTGAATTTGCTTTGGTGTTATTTTAGTACGAACTCTAGGATAGATCGATCGGAAAGAATAGCTTTGAGGTGGTTTCGTACCCTACAAACAATTTATTCTTATGTTCTCTGCTAGATAGGAACTTTGGAGTGATTCTTCATCGCACGTTGAGGGATGGTTATATGATCCAATTATATTAGCATTGTTGAGAGATTGCACTAGCGAAAGTACTGACCCTAGGCCTTGTTTTCAAGCATTGCAATACCGTTTGTGCTCACTTTTGTCACTTGCTACCTTGCTGTTTTTATTTATTCAGATTATAAAAATATATTTCTACCATCCATATTACACTTTTATCACCATCCCTTCGCCGAACTAGTGCACCTATACAATTTGCCATTGTATTGGGTGTGTTGGGGACACAAGAGATTTCTTGTATTTGGTTGCAGGGTTGTTTGAGAGAGACCATCTTCATCCTACGCCTCCCACGGATTGATAAACCTTAGGTCATCCACTTGAGGGAAATTTGCTACTGTCCTACAAAACTCTGCGCTTGCAGGCCCAACACAAGTCTACAAGAACAAGTTGTGTAGTAGACATCAATGGGTTGCTAGAGTGATAGAAGCTTAAACCCTAGTTTATGCGTTGCTTCGTAAGGGGCTGACTTGGATCCATATGTTCCATGCTATGGTTAGATTTATCTTAATTCTTCTTTCGTAGTTGCGGGTGCTTGCGAGAGGGGTTAATCATAAGTGGGAGGCTTGTCCAAGGAAGGGCAGCACCCAAGCACCGGTCCACCCACATATCAAATTATCAAAGTAACGAACGCGAATCATATGAGCATGATGAAAACTAACTTGACAACAATTCCCATGTGTCCTCGGGAGCGCTTTGCTTTATATAAGAGTTCGTCCAGGCTTGTCCTTTGCTACAAAAAGGATTTGTCCACCTTGCTGCACCTTGTTTACTTTTGTTACTTATTACCCATTACGAATTATCTTATCACACAACTATCTGTTACCGATAATTTCAGTGCTTGTAGAGAATACCTTGCTGAAAACCGCTTGTCATTTCCTTCTGCTCCTCGTTGGGTTCGACACTCTTAGTTATCGAAAGGACTACGATAGATCCCCTATACTTGTGGGTCATCAAGACTCTTTTGTGGCGCCGTTGCCGGGGAGTGAAGTGCCTTTGGTAAGTGGAATTTGGTAAGGAAACATTTATATAGTGTGCTGAAATTTACTGTCACTTGTTACTATGGAAAATAATCCTTTGAGGGGTTTGTTCGGGGTATCTTCACCCCGACCGGAAGAGCAAAGAGTTGCCCCTCAACCTACTGCACCTACTGAAAATATTTTTTATGAAATTCCTTCGGGTATGATAGAGAAACTACTAGCTCATCCTTACACAGGAGATGGAACATTACATCCTGATATGCATCTAATTTATGTGGATGAAGTTTGTGGATTATTTAAGCTTGCAGGTTTGCCCGAGGATGAAGTCAAGAAGAAGGTCTTCCATTTATCTTTGAAGGAGAAGGCATTGACATGGTATAGGCTATGTGATGATATTGGATCATGGAACTACAACCGATTGAAATTGGAATTTCATCAGAAGTTTTATCCTATGCATCTGGTTCATCATGATTGGAATTATATATATAATTTTTGGCCTTGTGAAGGAGAAAGTATCGCTCAAGCTTGGGGGAGGCTTAAGTCAATGTTATATTCATGCCCCAATCATGAGCTCCCAAGAGAAATTATTATACAATTTTTTTATGCTCGGCTTTCTCATAATGATCGATCAATGCTCGATACTTCTTGTACTAGTTCTTTTATGAAGAAGACCATTGAATTCAAATGGGATTTATTGGAAAGAATTAAACGTAACTCTGAAGATTGGGAACTCGACGAAGGTAAGGAGTCAGGTATAAACCTTAAGTTTGATTGTGTGAAATCTTTTATGGATATCGATGCTTTTCATGATTTTAGCACTAATTATGGACTTGACTCTGAGATAGTAGCTTCTTTCTATGAATCTTTTGCTACTCATGTTGATCTCCCTAAGGAGAAGTGGTTTAAATATCATCCTCCCATTGAAGTTAAAGTAGTAGAACCTATTAAAGTTGAAGAAGAAACTATTACTTATAATGTTGATCCTATTGTTCCTACTGCTTATATTGAGAAACCACCTTTTCTTGTTAGAATAAAGGATCATGCTAAAGCTTCAGCTGTGGTTCGTAAGAGTTATACTAGAACACCTACACCCCCTGAGAAAATTAAAGTTGAACCTAATATTGTTATGGTTAAAGATCTCTTGGTTGATAATATTAATGGGCATGTTATTTATTTCTGTGATGAAGCTGCTAGAATTGCTAAACCCGATAGTAAAGATAAACATAGACCCGTTGTTGGCATGCCTGTTGTTTTAGTTAAAATAGGAGATCATTGTTATCATGGCTTATGTGATATGGGTGCTAGTGTGAGTGCAATTCCTTTTTCCTTATATAAAGAAATTATGAATGATATTGCACCTGCTGAGATAGAAGATATTGATGTTACTATTAAGCTTGCTAATAGCGATACTATTTCACCAATTGGGATTGTCAGAGATGTTGAAGTCTTGTGTGGGAAAATAAAATACCCTACTGATTTTCTTGTTCTTGCTATCCCACAAGATAACTTTTGTCCCATTATATTTGGTAGACCTTTCTTGAATACTGTTAATGCTAAGATAGATTGCGAGAAAGATATTGTTACTGTCGGTTTAGGGGATATGTCTCATGATTTTAATTTCTCTAAATTTCGTAGACAACCCCATGATAAAGAATTGCCTAGTAAGGATGAAATTATTGGTCTTGCTTCTATTGCCGTGCCTCCTACTGATCCCTTTGAACAATATTTGCTAGACCTTGAGAATGATATGTTTATGAATGAAAGAAGGGAAATAGATGAGATATTCTTTAATAAAGGGCCTATTTTGAAACACAATTTGCCTGTTGAAATCCTTGGGTATCCTCCTCCACCCAAGGGTGATCCCGTGTTTGAGCTTAAACAATTACCGGATACTTTGAAATATGCTTATCTCGATGAAAAGAAGATATATCCTGTTATTATTAGTGCTAACCTTTCAGAGCATGAAGAAAAGAAATTATTGAAAACTCTGAAGAAGCACCGTGCCGCTATTGGATATACTCTTGATGATCTTAAGGGCATTAGTCCCACTCAATGTTAGCATAAAATTAATTTGGAGAATGATGCTAAACCAGTTGTTGATCACCAACGACGGTTAAATCCTAAGATGAAAGAAGTGGTAAGAAATGAAATACTAAAGCTTCTGGAGGCAGGTATAATTTATCCTATTGCTGATAGTAAGTGGGTAAGTCCTGTTCATGGTGTCCCTAAGAAGGGAGGTTTTACTGTTGTTTCTAATGATAAGAATGAACTGATCCCACAAAGAATTGTTACAGGTTATAGAATGGTAATTGATTTTCGCAAATTAAATAAAGCTACTAGAAAAGATCATTACCCTCTACCTTTTATTGATCAAATGCTTGAAAGATTATCCAAACATACACATTTTTGCTTTCTAGATGGTTATTCTGGTTTTTCTCAAATACCTGTGTTAAAAGATGATCAGGAAAAGACCACTTTTACTTGCCCTTTCGGTACCTTTGCTTATAGACGTATGCCTTTTGGTTTATGCAATGCACCTGCTACCTTTCAATGATGTATGACTGCTACATTCTCTGATTTTTGAGAAAAGATTGTTGAGGTTTTCATGGATGATTTCTCCGTTTACGGAACTTCTTTTGATTATTGCTTAAGCAACCTTGATCGAGTTTTGTAGAGATGTGAAGAAACTAATCTTGTCTTGAATTGGGAGAAGTGCCACTTTATGGTTAATGAAGGTATTGTCTTGGGGCATAAAATTTCTGAAAGAGGTATTGAAGTTGATAAAGCTAAAGTAGATGCTATTGAAAAGATGCCGTGTCCTAAAGATATCAAAGGTATAAGAAGTTTCCTTGGTCATGCTGGTTTCTATAGGAGGTTTATTAAAGACTTCTCTAAAATTTCTAGGCCTCTCACTAATCTCTTGCAAAAAGATGTTCCTTTTGTTTTTGATGATGATTGTGTAGAAGCATTTGAAATACTTAAGAAAGCCTTGATTTCTGCACCTATTGTTCAGCCACCTGATTGGAATTTACCCTTTGAAATTATGTGTGATGCTAGTGATTATGCTGTTGGTGCTGTTCTAGGGCAAAGAGTTCATAAGAAATTAAATGTTATTCATTATGCTAGTAAAACTCTAGACAGTGCCCAGAGGAATTATGCTACTACTGAAAAAGAATTTTCAGCAGTTGTCTTTGCTTGTGATAAGTTCAGATCCTATATTGTTGATTCCAATGTAACTGTTCACACTGATCATGCTGCTATTAAATATCTTATGGAAAATAAAGATGCTAAACCTAGACTTATTAGATGGGTTCTCTTGCTACAAGAATTTGATTTGCATATTATTGATAGAAAGGGAGCTGAGAACCCCGTTGCAGACAACTTGTCTAGGTTAGAAAATGTTCTTGATGACCCACTGCCTATTGATGATAGATTTCCTGATGAACAATTAGCTGTCATAAATGCTGCTTGTAATACTCCATGGTATGCTGATTATGCTAATTACATTGTTGCTAAATTTATACCACCTAGTTTCACATACCAGCAAAAGAAAAAGTTTTTCTATGATTTAAGACATTACTTTTGGGATGACCCACACCTTTATAAAGAAGGAGTAGATGGTGTTATTAGACGTTGTGTACCTGAGCATGAACAGGAACAGATCCTACGCAAGTGCCACTTTGAGTCTTATGGAGGACACCACGCTGGAGATAGAACTGCACATAAGGTATTGCAATCTGCTTTTTATTGGCCTACTCTCTTCAAGGATGCTCGTAAGTTTGTCTTGTCTTTTGATGAATGCCAAAGAATTCGTAATATTAGTAGACGTCAGGAAATGCCTATGAATTATTCACTTGTTATTGAACCATTCGATGTTTGGGGCTTTGATTATATGGGACCTTTTCCTTCCTCTAATGGGTATACACATATTTTAGTTGTTGTTGATTACGTTACTAAGTGGGTAGAAGCTATTCCAACTAGTAGTGCTGATCATAACACTTCTATTAAGATGCTTAAAGAAGTTATTTTTCCGAGGTTTGGAGTCCCTAGATATTTGATGACTGATGGTGGTTCACATTTTATTCATGGTGCTTTCCGTAAAATGCTTGCTAAGTATGATGTTAACCATAGAATTGCATCTCCATATCATGCTCAGTCTAGTGGTCAAGTAGAATTGAGCAATAGAGAGATTAAATTGATTTTGCAAAATACTGTTAATAGATCTAGAAAGAATTGGTCTAAGAAACTTGATGATGCATTATGGGCTTATAGAACTGCTTATAAAAACCCTATGGGTATGTCTCCATATAAAATGGTTTATGGAAAGGCTTGTCACTTACCTCTTGAACTAGAACACAAAGCTTATTGGGCAATCAAAGAGCTCAACTATGATTTCAAACTTGCCGGTGAGAAGAGGTTATTTGACATTAGCTCGCTTGATGAATGGAAAACCCAAGCCTATAAGAATGCCAAGTTGTTTAAAGAAAAAGTTAAAAGATGGCATGACAAAAGGATACAAAAGCGTGAGTTTAATATAGGTGATCATGTTTTGCTATACAACTCTCGTTTAATTTTTTTTGCAGGAAAGCTTCTCTCTAAATGGGAAGGTCCTTACATTATCGAGGAGGTCTATCGTTCCGGTGCCAGAAAAATCAACAACGCCGAAGGCACAAATCCGAAGGTGGTAAACGGTCAAAGAATCAAACATTATATCTCAGGTACTCCCATAAATGTAGAGACCAATATAATTGATACCGTAACACCGGAGTAGTACATTAGGAACACTTTCCAGAACGTTTCAGACTCCGAAAAGTAATAGGTATGTGGTACGGTAAGTAAACCGACTCCAAAACATTTCCAATGATAATTTTTCTCCGTTTTGGAATATTTAAAAAATTAGGAAAATTAAAAGTAGTCCGAAAGAGACACGAGGCGATCACAAGGGTGGAGAGCGCGCCCTACCCCCCTGGGCGCGCCCCCCGACCTTGTGGCCACCTCATGTGCCCTTCGGACTCTGTTTTCTTGCACAATACTTCTTTTGGTCGGTAAAAATTCATTATATAATCTCCCAAAGATTTTGACCATCGTACCACGGCAATATCTCCTGTTCTTGTTTCGAGTTGTTTTTCTGACAGATCCAAATCGCCATGACGTCTCCAAGCGCCCCCAAGGACAAGTTTTTTGAGAAGGTCATCAACCCTTATCTCGCGGAGGTGCTGCAACACCCTCAAACCATTGAGATGCGTGAGGGGGTGCTGCACATCCGCGATGTTGAGGGGCCTAAGAAGACCGGAAGCATGGAGACAAGGCTCGAAGCAGTGGAGCAACAAGTCTTCAAGTGCCAAGGGATGGTGGAACGCGGACTCAACGCCAACCACATGATGATCGCTAAATTTACTAGCGGTCACAAGCTGAATGCCGAGAACATTGGGGAGGCCATCTTCAACCTTCATGAGAAAATCGAGCATCTCCAAGCCCAGATCTATGACCTTTAAAACCAAAACTATGAGTATGAATATAGATTTAAGAGGATGAGTTTGGCTGCAAATTTGAGGATCCCGGAGACTCGTTCATCTTTTTACGATGGTGCCTTGGAAGACGGAGGATAAAATTTCGTCATCAACAACTCCATCATCACCACCTCCGAAGAAAGAGACATAAATACATGGGTATGGGCACTCCCCCTGGCAACTGCCAAGCTTGGGGGAGGTGCCCCGGTATCGTATCACCATCACACCTTTACTTTTATCATTTTTTTTAGTTCGATCCTTTTGGTTATATCTTGATCTAGTAGAATAAAGTTTTAGTATGATCTAGCTTTGAGTTTTGATTTGATCTCTATCTATGTAATCGAGTCTGTGAGTTATATAATAAAGAGTAGTTTTGAGTTGAGGGCTTTGTTTTCTTGCTATGATCTTGAGGGAATAAAAAAATAAAAAAATAATAAAAAGATCATATATTGATCTTATGGAGAGTAATGACTTCATATATAAAGAGTATGATGAATAAAATTTGTTGGGAGTTGGCAAACATAGTTTTGGTCATTGTTGCAATTAATAGGAAGTAATAAAGAAAGAGAGGCTTCACATATAAATATACTATCTTGGACATCTTTTGTAATTGTGAGCACTCATCAAAATATGACATGCTAAGAAGTTGATGTTGGACAAGGAAGACAATATAATGGGTTATGTTTTCTTATATCCGAATAGAAGTTATATTGTCATGGATCCTCCAATATGTTGAGCTTGCTTTTCCCTCTCATGCTAGCCAAATTCTTTGCACTAAGTAGAGATACTACTTGTGCTTCCAAACATCCCTAAACCCAGTTTTGCCATGAGAGTCCACCATACCTACCTATGGATTGAGTAAGATCCTTCAAGTAAGTTGTCATCGGTGCAAGCAATAAAAATTGCTCTCTAAATATGTACGATCTATTAGTGTGAATAAAATAAGCTTTATACGAACTTGTGATATGGAAGAAATAAAAGCGACGGACTGCATAATAAAGTTCTTTATCACAAGCGGCAATATAAAGTGACGTTCTTTTGCATTAAGATTTTGTGCATCCAACCATAAAAGCGCATGACAACCTCTGCTTCCCTCTGCGAAGGGCCTATCTTTTACTTTTATCTTCTACCCTTATACAAGAGTCATGGTGATCTTCACCTTTCCTTTTTACACTTTGTTTTTCCTTTTGGCAAGCACTATGTATTGGAGAAAGATCCAGATATATATATATATATCCACTCGGATGTAGGTCATCATAAAGTATTATTGTTGACATTACCCTTGAGGTAAAAAGTTGGGAGGCGAAACTATAAGCCCCTATCTTTCTCTGTGTCCGATGGAAGCTTTGAACCCATAAGTATCGCGTGAGTGTTAGCAATTGTGAAATACTAAATGATAGTTGAGTATGTGGACTTACTGAAAAGCTCTTATATTGACTCTTTCCGATCTTATGATAAATTACAATTGCTTCAATGACTGAGATCATAGTTTGTTAGTTTTCAATAAAGTTTTTGATTCATACTTTACCTTGTGAACAAATTGTTATTTTAGCATAAGAAATTATATGACAATATATGTTGCTGTTCTAAAGATGATCATGATGCCCTCATGTTCGTATTTTATTTTATCGACACCTCTATCTCTAAACATGTGGACATATTTTTCGATATCGGCTTTCACTTGAGGACAAGCGAGGTCTAAGCTTGGGGGAGTTGATACGTCCATTTTGCATCATGTTTTTATATCAATATTTATTGCATTATGGGCTGTTAGTACACATTATGGCACAATACTTATGCATTTTCTCTCTTATTTTACAAGGTTTACATGAAGAGGGAGAATGCCGGCAGCTGGAATTCTGGGCTAGAAAAGGAGCAAATATTATAGACCTATTCTGCACAACTCCAAAAGTCCTGAAACTTCACGGAGAGTCATTTTGAATTTAATAAAAAATATTGGGCGAAGAAAGTATCAGAGAGGGGCCACCTGCCATCCACAAGGGTGGAGGGCGGGCCCTACCCCCTGGGCGCGCCCCCCGTCCTTGTGGGCCACCTGGCAGGCCCCCGATGCCCATCTTCTGCTATATGGTGTGTTTTGACCTGGAAAAAAATAAGAAGGAAGCTTTCGGGATGAAGCGTCGCCGTCTCGAGGCGGAACCTGAGCAGAACCAATCTAGGGCTCCGGCGGAGCTGTTCTGCCGAGGAAACATCCCTCCAGGAGGGGGAAATCATCGCCATCGTCATCACCATCGATCCTCTCATCGAGAGGGGGTCAATCTCCATCAACATCTTCATCAGCACCATCTCCTCTCAAACCCCAGTTCATCTCTTGTATCTGATCTTTGTCTCAAAACATCAGATTGGTACCTGTGGGTTGCTAGTAGTGTTGATTACTCCTTATAGTTGATGCTAGTTGGTTTATTCGGTGGAAGATCATTTGTTCAGATCCTTAATGATAATTAATACTCCTCTGATTATGAACATGAATATGCTTTGTGAGTAGTTACGTTTGTTTCTGAGGACATGGGAGAAGTCTTATTATAAGTAATCATGTGAATTTGGTATTCGTTTGATATTTTGATGAGATGTATATTGTCTTTCCTCTAGTGGTGTTATGTGAACGTCGACTACATGACACTTAATCATTGTTTGGGCCTAGGGGAAGGCATTGGGAAATAATAAGTAGATGATGAGTTGCTAGATTGACAGAAGCTTAAACCCTAGTTTATGCGTTGCTTCGTAAGGGGCTGATTTGGATCCATATGTTCCATGCTATGGTTAGATTTATCTTAATTCTTCTTTCGTAGTTGCGGATGCTTGCGAGAGGGGTTAATCATAAGTGGGAGGCTTGTCCAAAGAAGGGCAGCACCCAAGCACCGGTCCACCCACATATCAAATTATCAAAGTAACGAACGCGAATCATATGAGCATGATGAAAACTAACTTGACAACAATTCCCATGTGTCCTCGGGAGCGCTTTGCTTTATATAAGAGTTCGTCCAGGCTTGTCCTTTGCTACAAAAAGGATTGTGCCATCTTGCTGCACCTTGTTTACTTTTGTTACTTATTACCCGTTACGAATTATCTTATCACACAACTATCTGTTAACGACAATTTCAGTGCTTGCAGAGAATACCTTGCTGAAAACCGCTTGTCATTTCCTTCTGCTACTCGTTGGGTTTGACACTCTTACTTATCGAAAGGACTACGATAGATCCCCTATACTTGTGGGTCATCAGTCGTCAGGAGTGACGGTGAGGAGGTTGCAGGAGGAATGTGTGGTAGTCTGGCGTCACCGGTGCAGGGGGCGCCGGTCCGAACATGGTCCGCTCCTCTTGTCCCCATTTTCCCCGCCTAGTGCTTCCTGGCTCTAAATCGAGATGTTCGGGGCCAGCCGGTCACCGGCGGCTCTGTTGGTGCTTGGGATTTGCCGGTCGGTTACAAGCCCGTACCTTTGATGGTTTTCGGAGTGTCGGGATGCAGGGCGGCGGCCTTGTTGGTATGAGCTACGGGCTCGTGGCCGGAGCCCGTGGCTTGGGTGCAGACGGGCTAGCTGTCATGGCCACGGCTCGGGTGCGGGCAGGCTAGCTGTCACGGAAAAGAAGAAGATATGGTTAATATGAATATAAGTATGTAAATTTTAAAACTTCTGAATGGTAAATGAACTTGTACCATGAAGAAGCTTCCCAGGCACATACGATGCCACGGTGCATGGTGGGTTTTTGTGTTGAAAGGAAAGAAAGATATACATACTGAAAGTAGATGGCGTCGTAAATAAGTAAAATAAAGTGTATATTTATCAATATTCATAATAACTTTTTTGACGTTCAGTATTCATAATTACTTGGATGGTATATATGCATTGCCATTTCGTCTGTTGACCATGTGGGAAAAGAGCATGCATGCATCCAGTTTGACTGACGTGCGGATAACACCGCTAGGCATCAGATTACAGACACATTGCATCTATCAGACTAGTGGAAGGCCGTCCGATGAGAAGCGTCCAGATCGTCGGATCTGCTAGCCAGGACCCGCCGAGATTTGCTGCCTTGGTTTGTTATTAATTGTCTGCTTCCTTCCGTATAACTGCTCCCTATTATCTCGCAGACTTTCCCCGCTAACCTCTCTCTTACCGTTTATTCCTCCGAGCAGACTTGTGCTGCAGCTTTATCTTGAACGTGCATCCTACCCCCTTTTTTAGTGGAACGTGTATCTATCCCCCTTGGTTGTGTGTTTCCTAACAAGACTTTGTACAATTAAGTTTGCTTCCTACTAATTGCTTCCAGTGACTCGATTTTTTAGCTTCCAGCGACTCAATTTTTTGCTTCAGGGACTCAATAATTTGCTACAACCTCAACCAAATTTATTTGATCTAGTTGAAGTTTGTGTTAGATCTAACAGATTATTTTGAACACCATCTAACAGAAATTTGGGTCCATTATAAATGTTTATTTTACGTCCAACCAGTTAAGTAATAATATGTTTCTGTCGACTGGAAATTTTGTTTCCATTGCAACGTAATTTTGCTTCCAACCCATGAAAGTTTGCTACGAAAGAGAAAGGAATTTGCTCCCATGCAAGAAAAGCTTAATATAGTTACAACAACAAAAATTAATTACATTATAACAAAAAATGTTACAAGGTCCACACCAAAGTGCGCTGGGAAGCAAGGGTAATGTCTTGGGTTGCAGCAGCACAATAGGGAACGCTTAGGCGAAATATTGCGGAAGGAAATTGGCATGATGGCAGCAAGCAACAGGGATGCTGTCGCCAGCTATTAACCACAACATGTCGATATCCTGGTTGCTCACACACTACGCCGACATTGTGGGGAGACGTCAGTGCAAGGCGTCTGAGAAACTGAGGATGCATGGTTGCCGTCGTTTGGCACAAAACATCTATAAAATAGAAGCACAATGATAAATTAAGAGTATCAAAACATAAATAATACACATTGGAAACACAAGAAATGAAGTAAGCATGGATTACACGAAGCAACAAATTAATCTATCAGAATATATATGATAGGTACTGGAAGCATAGAAAACTGGGATGAAAGAAAAGCATTGCTATAGAAACATATGTGAAATGTTAAAGTAGGAACCATAGCTTACATGGACCAACTGTTTCAACGATCAAAACATATGTGATAGGCAATGGAAGCATATACAATTGAGACGAAGAGAAAAATCCAATACCATAGGGAACAAATGTGGCACAAAAGTATAAAACATGGCTTACATGAAGCAACGAATTGGTCTGTCACATCATACACCGGTTTGTATTTTGATCAAAATGGTGTTCAAAAGAAGAACAATAGAACACAAGAAAAAAAATAGAAACAAGGACTATGAAAGCAAACTATCTACGCCAAAGAAACATACATATAATATAAGACAACTATCTACGCCAAAGAAGAACAATAGTAACAAAATAATAATAAATAGAAACAAGGACAAGGGGCATGTCATATTACAACAGTGATAACAATGACAACTTTTTTTTTAAGATTTTGAAGAAGCAGAAAGTATGGAAGCACTCTTTATAGACCAAAGGAGGATATGAAGTATATATTTGGAAGCCCGATCAGTATGAAGCATGAAGATGTGCTATGCCAATATAACTCATCTTACTTTGAAGCATAAAGAATTGAACATGGAAATTAATTAAGATTGCCGCCAACATGAGGATGCTTGTTTGTGTCACCTACATACAAAATTCACCTAAAAACTGGTTGAATTATGGAAGCAAACTTTGTAGGCCGAAGAAGCATATGTAGAACTCCCTCCGATCCAAAATAAGTGTCACAGCTTTGAACTAAGGTTGAACTAACCTTAATTCAAAGCAGCGACACTTATTATGGATCGAAGGGACTATTATTTGTGTGATGTTCATGCCAAATTCACAGATATTCATTGAAGATTTGGTGATCCACTGCACAAAGGACAGAACAAAATCAGATCCAATAAAAGAGAATAACCCGGGATATGCACGCAGAGATATGAAAACAATACTCAGACCATGAAATATGTTAGAAATCAGCAACCATTGTATGAACGTGAGAGAGCACTCAATACCAAGATCATATGACGATGGTGGTTGGTCGGGGGGGGGGGGGTTGTGGGGGTCCTGCAATGATCCACAAGTGTTGATGCATATATTTGGAAGCTCCTATCTAACAGTAATTGGCTGGAATATTTGCAACGAAGCATACTAACAAACAAGCTTTTTAACAACAGTTCTCGATGCATAAATTTGGTATGGTCATGCTTCCATTTTTTTAGAGGTATGAAGCTGGAAATTTATGCAAATGGTGCATTATTAATGTTGGGTGGAAGCATGAAATTTTAAAAATGAAACCAAAAAATTTGCAGCCAACTGCAGATGCTTATATTTGGAAGCTCTTTGTACAGGAAGCAATGAAACAATATTTTCTTAGCATTTCTCACCATCATTTGAAGCACTGAATATTGACACTAAGGAATAGACACGATTGTCTGCCTACATAGCTATGGGTTATCAAATTGTCTACAAAGCATGACCTACAAAAAGTTTGATGACAAATGACCTAACACAAACCAGAACAATACTAGGCAGCCACTGAACATACAAACTTGAGTACTGATGTTGGATGAAATACAAATAAACTTGCACTGCAGAAATTACGAAGGGAATAACCAAATCAGGGGCGGTTGATGCAGCCGATGGCGCGCCTGATTTAACCTGGAAAAGCACGAACCGTAGATGAGGATGGGGGGCTCGATCCCTAATGCCAGGATGGCGCACCAGCGTTGTCGCCCCGGGGGTCGCATTGGTGGATAAGGCGATGTGGTTTGGAGAAGCAGGGGCGCAGCTAGCCGGTGGGGTGGCCGTGCTGCTCGATGGCGAGGAGAGCAGGAGGCAGCTGCTCGCATGGCGGGGAGGAGGAGATCTGGGCGAAGCGGGCTCTGGGCGGTGCGTGCGAGGTGGAAGAGCTCGGGCCGGTGCGGCTGCGTTTGCAATCAGGAGAGATTAGTGGAGTTTTTTTAGGGAGAGATTAGGGGAGAGTTACGCACGGGGGTTGCGGGTGATTAGTTCCCTGTCGGTTGATTTTTTTTTTCAATAAGAAGCACAATTTGTTAGCCGTCAGATTTCAAATGCATCGACGGCGTTGGTCTGGTCTGCAGCTGGGGTTCGATCAGACTATAGATTAGAAGCGTTTCCCGCGGATAAACAGGCAGGCCGGTAAAAGAAACTACAGAATAATTATTCATCATTGCACAACAGGGCTCGATCCAGCACCTCATTAACCATAGCAAAGTTACAACTATTCAACAATGCATACGTATGCTCTATCTTTATCTCGCTTCTTCCTTCCCTCCAAAGGAGTTACAAGCTACTGAGTGGATCACAATCACCAACCAATACGGCAATACAATGGGCAATAGGGTAGTTTAGCTGGTGGAAGCGCATCCACGTAGCATGGGCGGTAAGGGAATCCGGCGTGGACGCCATAAGTAAAATGGCCATCTGCGAGCTGCGGTCCTAGATATTGCATCCTCGAGGTCTTAAAATGGTATGCCACAACTTGGCGGTCGTCATACACGTGGTGCAGGAGAATCACGTCCTTGTGGGGATGTAATCCCAAGATCCTATAGTCCCCATGCTCCCAGTCCTCGGCACTTTCATCTGGGTCGAAGAAATTGTCCTCGTCCGAGTCCCAGGAGTACTCAAAGTCCTCTTTGCTTATGGATTCATAGTTTTCAATGAGGTCGATGGGAAATTCCTCTGACGAGTACCCAGAGCCCTCTTCGCTTTTGAATTCATCGTCTTCATCTTCATGTGCATCTCCTCTATCACCATAACAATCATCATTATCAGCAGCACCGGTTGTGCCATTTTTTTCTTCATCTTCATCATCATGGATGCCTTTTTCTTCATCGTCGCCATCATGGATGCTTTCTTCATTGCCCTCATCGTCGCCATCAACAGCATCAGTCATGTCATTTTGGCCATCCCCCTCAGGTTCGAACAAGCTTAATGCATGCATGTTTCCGAATGCCTTCCACCGTACTGTAGGCTCCCAATGGTGTTGTATTTTAAGATACGAACCAAGGTCGGCCTCATGTGCTAGCATCCACCCCACCTGGCAATCAGTTGATTCTGTTAGTGTCCATACTTGTAGTTGGAACCGGTCGAGCGCCACATAGTGAACTCCTCTCTCGTAGCTCGCTAAGACGGATGTGTGGGGCATCTTAGAACCTATATATTGCTTTTCAACGTAAGCTTTCCCCGGCAGCTGAGCCATGTCGTACACCCCATCTGAGTTGCGCAAGATCATAATGATGTTGTTCCAGCAATGGACATAGAGCGACCCCTGCCAGTACTCGGCCGACTTCCAGACCCGCTCATGCATACGGTGTGGCGCAGTCACAATGTCATACAGATGCCCGGGAGCGCAACGCCCTGGTGCAAACTCCTGGCTCGCCCATTGACCGGTGGATGAAGAGAACACCAACACAGAAATCACCTTATCCTTTGGCTTGTCGGCTCCTCCCACATTAATGCTTGTATATCCTTGAATCTTTTCAGGGAGGTTGAATACCTCATGGTGCGGCGACACAGCCGGGTCGAAGGCGAGAAACATGCCCTTTCTGAACAGCCACGACCCCTTGTTCGACGACCGTTGTGGCAAGGGAGCCAATCGTGCCGTCGCCGGGTTGCAGACGAAATAAAAACTGCCCTTCTTGAATAGGAGGAGGCCGTTGCAGTGATGGACCACGGAGGCCCAGCCGTGCCGAACCAGAGGAAGCCGGAAGACAGGACTGCCACGAGCTTCACGAAGGCGTTCCGAACGCGCCGGCAGCGATGGGGCGAAAAAGGATGATTTATAGTCGCAATTGAAGTTTCTTGTGAAGATCCCCGGGAAGGAGCCCCGGGGGAAGAAGTGGGGGAAGAGGAGGTTGTGGCCGTCGACGATAGCGCGCCATGCGCGGCAGACACGCCGAGACCTGACGAGGGAGCGGCAGGGGAGTCGGCGGAGGATGTGGAGGAACACGTCGTAGGGGAAGCAGTTGCCGTTGCCGTCGCCGTCGGCTCCTTCCATCGGGGCTGGCGGCGATCAACTCGGGGGAGGCGCGGATGGGGGGATTGATGGGGAGCGACGAAGACGGGTGCAGGATTAGGTCGACCACGTTGTGGTGGCTACCCAGGCCGAGCTGCTACTGCGGGCGGGATCCAGCTGCGGTTCAAGTCGCCGCGCATGGCTGATGTTGCTGCTTCTTCGCAGGATACGGCTGGATCTGGCTGCTGCTGTTGATTTGGTGCTTCTATTGATTTCATTTCAAGTCTGCAGCCGATTTGGTGCATCTTGTTCTGCAGCCGATTTGATGCTCTACAGGTAACTAGTGGATTCAGCCGATTTGGTGATCTGTAGTTTCTTAGCATGTGCAGTGCAAGTGCATCGTTCCAATTTAGTGCTCAGACCATCAAAAGTTTTCAGAAAATTCAGACTTCTATTGTTCTATTTTTTTCTGAAGAAGCTACATAGTTGCACATGCGTGACCGTGGAGTTGCACACTCTTAGTGACATAGTCCGCACATGCATGGCTGCCGGCTCCCGCCGCATAATCGCACACACACGGCTGCGGGAGGTGCTCAAGCACGACCGCAGGTGCTCAAGCACGACCGCAGAGTTGCACACTCTCGTTGGCATAGTCGCACATGCATGACCGCGTGGTTGCACACTCCCGGCCGCATAGTCGCACACGCACGACTGTGCGAGGTGCTCAGTCACGACCGCGGAGTTGCACACTCTCGTCTGCATAGTCGCACATGCATGGCCGCGGGGTTGCACACTCCCGCCCGCATAGTCGCACACGCACGGCTGCGGGAGGTGCTCAGGCACGACCACGGAGTTGCACACTCTCGTCGGCATAGTCGCACATGCATGGCCGCGGGGTTGCACACTCTCGCCCGCATAGTCGCACACGCATGTCTGTGCGAGGTGCTCATGGACGACAGCAGAGTTGCACATTCTCATCGGCATAGTCGCACATGCATGGCCACGGGGTTGCACACTCCCAGCCGCATAGTCGCACACGCACGACTGCGGGAGGTTCTCAGGCATGACCGCGGAGTTGCACACTCTCGTCGGCATAGTCGCACATGCATGGCCGCGGGGTTGCACACTCCCGCCCGCATATTCGCACACGTACGGCTGCGGGAGGTGCTCAGGCACGACCGCGGAGTTGCACACTCTCGTCGGCATAGTCGCACATGCATGGCCGCGGGCCGAGCGGAGGCATAGTCGCACAATCACGGTCACCAAAGTTCCACACACGCGGTGTCATAGTCGCACAATCACAGTTACGGGAGCAGGAGTCGAAGTTGCACATTGTCTGCTAGGCAAGTGGACGGGCCAGCAGATGTAGTTGCCTACCATTTGTTAGTCAGTTGGCACGGACAACAGATGAAGTTGCACATCATTGGTTAGTCAGTTAGCACCGACAACAGATGAGATTGCACATCTCACTAGCAGGGATAATTAGAAGTGGTAAAAAAAATCCACATCCACACAGTAAGGGGGTAGTTGCACATTGACTACTAGGCATTTGGCCGGGTGGCGGATTGAGTTGCACATCGGCTGCTAGGTAGGTGTAGGGGCAGTAGATAAAGTTGCACATTATCTGTTAATCAGTTGGTGCCAAAAGTAGACGAAGTTGCACATCTCACTAACATAGATAGTTTGGGAGGTGAAAAATGAACATCCACATGGTAGTGGAAAAATTGCACATCAACTATTAGATAGTTGGCCAAGCAGCACACAAAGTTGCACATCGTCTACTAGACAGGTGGACAGGACAGCAGATGAAGTTTCTCCACATGAAGTTGGTCCATGTAGCACTAAAATTGCACCATGCAGTATTATAGTTGGTTGTGGTAGCACCAAAGTTGGTTTTAAAAAAAGTTGCATCCCATAGTATAAAAGTTGCACCATGTAGTACAACCAGTTGGCAATGAAAAATATAAATGAGATCTAGTTTTAAGGATCTCGTCGTGAGGGTTTCAACAGTGAAAACGGATCTTAATTTCGACATGTGATTTGAAAGTTATAGCTTTTTGAAATTTTTTTGGAATGCAATCAATTGGCTTTTTGCTTTACTGATGGCATGGCAGAGCACATGGAAAAGAAGTTAGGCCAGGGTGATGGAGCCTGATGCTTTTCGTTTTTTGTCTCGCGGGAACCATGCAGACTTTCCTAACCAGGACATGAGACAAAAAAAATTCCTAATACAACCAGCTGCCGAGAAGCGCTAGCGAGCACACGGCTGCTCGCTAGACGCGTCCAAAATTATTTGACTCGCGGCCGAATTAATGATTTGTATATGACGAGCGTGCGTGCACTAGTTAGCCAGTGCTTAATTTCAGTCCATTGATTTGGTTGGCCGTCCGATTTCTTTTACCGAATCTCAACACACATGATGTAGTGTGTATAGATTTTTTATAAAGTCAAACTTTGATGCAAATTCAGTTTGATTGGGTTCTGCAGTTCTGATTGGCCCGATATATACATGTGTTAATTTTTGGCCTTCCATCATCAGTAATCCTGCTTAATGAAATGTTTGGAAACATGTCAAACCTTCAAAGGATGTGTTATACACATTACTAATCTGAATGTTTCTGTGTAGTTTGTTTTGTTTTACATGGTAATGTTCAACATCAATGCACATAGTATCATCTAGTTTCATGAGTAGTTACGACTGTCACAATTTATCGCTGAAGTATTATGATTTTTGATGATCCAGCCGGCCACTATCCTCTCAATCTCTATTGATGCACGGGACCAATACAGAATATAATTGATTAGTCTGCGCTCTCTCATATACTACCTTCTTTCCGGTTTATATGGCTTAATTTAAAAATCTCACCAACCAAGGTAGATGATGGGTGATGAAATATTTTTTGTAATGTGCGAAAGTACTCAATTAATGTGCTTATTTTCCTAAAAAAATGTGTTTATCAATGCATTAATTACAATGCATGCATGCGTGACCAATAAATAACCTAGAACTTCTAGGTGCATTGGTGAGTTTTCTCTTAATCATGGCATGCATTGTTTTAACGCACCTTAATATCTGAGCGCGTGATGGAGAGAATTAGAAATGAGACTTATAAAATGAAAAAAAGTTGAAAAAATTGATATAAGCCCTGTAATCTGGAAAGGATAGTATCGAACAACTCCATAAACATGCTACTGATTAATACATGCATGTCAAACAAAGAAACAGATCAAGTACTGATTATTTGTGAGGATAAATAAAAGGATATGGAAAACCCTTACAAAAAATTGAATTATCCATAATTATATACTGTATATAAATTTAGATCCCCCAATAAGCACCCAGCTGATAAAGATGCAGACAGTATGGTAAAAACATGAAAGACTGGTAAGAGACTGAGATCGATCAAACATCTGATCAGCCATAGCACGTCAAACTAAATTACACAACTGCATCGTATTGAGGTACACGTACGCTCTATCTCCGTCTGCTCGTTCTTCCTTCCACTCAAGAATGACACGCACACCAACCATGATATGATGCATGCAAACCGGAGGGTAGTTTAGTTGTCGGAAGTGCATCGATGTAGCATGGGCGGTAAGGAAACGCAGCGTCGATGCCATGAGCTTGTTGGCAAGGTGATCTAGCGAGCAGCCATCCTAGATATTGCATCCTCGAGTTGCTAAGATGATATGCCACAACGCCTTCATTGGTTCGGAGAAGCACCACTTCCTTGTGCGGATGTAATCCTATAATCCTGTAGCTCCCATACTCCCCGTCCCCGACGTGTGCGGCACTTTCATCCAGGTCAATGAAGTTGTCCTCATCAGAGTCCCAAGAGTATTTGAAACCCTCGTCGCTTTTGAGTTTGCCTTCTTCATCTTCATCTTCGGTTGTATCTTCACCAGGACCATCACCGTCACCATCATCGGTTGTGCCATGAAACTCATCCACCTCATGGATGCCTTCTTCATCATCCTCAGTGCTGCTAGCACTATCATCAATAGCGTCAGTTTGTTCATCCTCCTCCTCATCTATTAATTCCTTATAGTTACAAGGTTCGAACAAGCTAAGTAAGGGTTTGTTCCTTTCGACCGCCTCCCATGGCACGCTAGGCTCCCTCACCCATTGCACTTCATGATTATAAGGACTAAGGTTGGCCTTGTGTACTAGCATCCACCCAATTTGGCCGGCAGTTGATTCTGTAAGTGTCCATACATGTAGTTGGAATTTGTCAAGCGCCACATAGCGAACTCCTCCGTCGTGGCTCGCTAAGATGGACCTGTTAGGTAGTTCATAAAGACCAAGATATTTGTCATCATCGTAGGCTTTTCCCGGCAGTTGTGCCATGTCGTACACCCCATTCGAGTTGCGGAGGATCATAATGATGTTGTTCCAGCAATGTACATAGAGCGACCCTTGCCAGTACTCAGCTGACTTCCATATCCGCACACACCTAGGGTGTGGCGCAGTCACCGTGTCATAGAGGGGCCCAGGGGCACAACGCCCTGGCACAAACTCACGGCTCGCCCATTGATTGGTTTGTGACGAGAATACCAATATAGAAATCACCTTATCTTGCTCATCGGCCCCTGGCACATGGATATGCATCTCTTGTTGCTCTATCGGTGAAACTTTCCTTTGTTGTGATGTCTCTAGCAATTCCTCAGCTAACACATCTAATCTTGGTAGCGGCGATGAGCCAGACACTCCCACATAATCAAAAAGCCCTTTGATGACTAACTTATCTTGGTCTTCTTCGGACATTTGCTCTTCTTCCAACAATTTGGGTAAGTGTGGTTCCTCCATATATTCCAACCAGGTTTGTGGTTCGACATTTGTCACTTCCTAGTGCGGCTGGATCTTTTCTTGGGCATCTTGGATCATTCCCCTTGGAAGGAGGAATACCTCATGGTGAGGTGAAACGGCCGGGTCAAAGGCGAGGAACATAACGTCGTGGTAAGACCATCGACCCTTCTTAGGCGGTAGTGGCAACTCAACGCATCGTACTGTCGCCGGATTACAAACGTAATAATTACTATTAAAATCGCGCTCGAGGAGAAGGAGGCCATTGCAGTAGTGGAACACCGAAAACTTGTCGTGCCGAAAGATAGGACGTCGGAAGACGGGCCCATCATGAGTTCCACCACGTAGCTGCCCCGAACGCGCCGGCATCGACGGGGCGAAGAAGGAGGATTCATCTTCGCATCCATAGATGTTGGTGAAGATGCCGGGGAAGGAGCCCCGTGGGAAGAAGTATGGAAGGAGGAGCTTGTGGGTGTCGACGATCAAGCGCCACGCACGACAGACGCTCCGGGACTCGGCGAGGGCGCGGCAGGGGAGGCCGCTGAGGATATGGAGGAGCACGTCATAGGGGAAGCAGATTCCGTCTCCGTCGCCATCGGTCCCGACCATCTGGCGCCATCGGCCGTCCAGGCGTGCAGATCAACTCGAGAAGGCGGCGATCGATTTAGGGATAGATGGGGAGCAACGAAGACGAGTACAGGATTAGGTGGCGGCGATGGATCGAGTTGCAGAAATAGTACTGCTGGCTAGGTAGAAGGAGTCCGTACGTAGGTTACTCTATATAGGTTGAGTTGTGCATCGATCCCGTGAGAGCTGATGAGTCCGTAACGTGTTCAACTCAACATCCAATCGAACTTCTAGAACTATTTTTTTCTGAATACTATCGCAATACGATGCTTCCAACATGTATGCTACCACAACGTACCTTGCGAGCCAGACAGACAGACAGACTCTGCGTTGTGCTCCTCGGCGCCCGGTGGCACGGCCGAGACCAACGTGAACGTGGCTGATTCTGGCCTGGTTGAGCTCGGCGGCCGGCAACCTCATCCGGTTGGGTTCGCCGGCGACTTGAACCCACAAGTAACCCGGTGCTCGCTGACCAAGGGCCTTCTTGGTAGTGGGTTCAGGACTTCAGGCTCCATCAGAATTGAGTAAAGAATCACTTCGAAGATGCCGCAACACTGGCGGCAGATGAGATCTCAGATTCTCAGTACAGTGTCCAGGCGGATGATGCTTTGTAACTAGATAAGTTGTTTCCAGACATGATGTTTGGTTGCGGGTTAATCTATGATTGTTTGCAAGCTCTAGAGCTAGTGCAAGCCAAATGGAAGACAAGAGGAAAAAGGTAATCAGGAGGAGAAGAGCAAAAAACAAATGGCAGAGCAGGCTCCTAATGTACAGAATGAAAATTTTCACACACAGAAAATGAGAGTACAGAATGACACTACCAATGCTCCATCTTAGGAGCGGGAGGGCAGGAGAAAGTTGAAAAAAATTAATCAGAGTATTGGGAGGATGCATGTCTCAACGTTTGAAGCTTCTTGCTATTGGAGCCAATTCACAGATGGGGGAAGGGAGTATTAGCACAATGATCATGAAGCGTAGTGGGAGAAAAAAAATAGCAGATCAAAATGAGAGCCTTAATTTGGAAAATTTGCAGACAAAAATGATCCGGTGCACCATTCCTGTCAATGAGTCAATCTATATGCCCTGATCCATGGGCTCGATACAGAATAATTTGATTAATCTGCACTATCGGTCAAATGTCAACCAACTCCATGTACGTCCATGCTACTGGTGAATATACACATGGCAAAATAAATTGAAGCATACTGATTATGTGCTTGTAGGAAACGGGGATAAATCGCACTGTAAAAGAAAGAATATAATCCATGCAAAAAAATCCATAACTATATATTATATAAATCCTTATATCCTCTCACAATCACAAGCATGCATGCATACATCCATCTGTTTTCATATGCATCCAGCTGATAAACAAGCAAACTGGTAAAGAAAACGAAACTATTTCCCTCTAACCGATCGACTAAGATCAATCTAGCATCTGATCAAACACATCACAGTAAAGGATGTGCACGCTCCATCTTCATCACGCTTGTTCTTCCTTCCAAAGAGTTACACGCCATAGATCACAAACCATGATAGGGTAGTTTAGTTCTTGGCCGGAAGCGCATCGACATAGCATGGGCAGTATGGGAACGCGGCATCGGCGCCATGGGAGTGCGAGTGAGGGTATTTCACAAGGTGCCGTCCCAAGCATTGCATTCTCGAGGTCCTAATATGGTATGCCACAACGCCGTTGTAGGTTTGAAAGAGCGCCACTTCTTTGTGTGGATGTAACCCCATGATCCTGTAACCCCCATACTCCTCATCGCCAAGGTGTGCAGCACCATCATCCAGGTCAATGAAGTTGTCCTCGTCCGAGTCCCAAGTGTACTCGAACACCTCGACCCTTTTGGTTTCACCATCTTCATCTTCGTGTGCATCTCCTTCAGTATGACCATCAACACCAACATGACCGGTTGTGCCATCAAAACCATCTACCTCATGTATGTCTTCTTCTTCATCATCGTCACTGACACTGTCAACTTCATCAGTTGCGTTGCTCTGTCCATCATCCTCATCGTATATGATTTCCTTAATGTTATGTGATTCAAACAAGCTAAGTAATCCTCTGTAGTTTTGGACTACCTCCCACATCACTCTAGGCTCCATCCGTTGTTGCACTTTATAATTATAAGGAATAAGGTCGGTCGCGTGTGCTAGCATCCAGCCTATTTGGCCATCGGTTGATTCTGTTCGTGTCCATACCTGTAACTGGAATTTATCGAGCGCCACAAAGTGAATCCCTCTCTCATAGCTCACTAAGAGAGACCTCTGGGACAGCTCAAACAAGCATTCATATCCTTTTTCGACATATGATTCACCTGGTAGTTGGGCCATGTCGTAAGCTCCCTCTGAGTTGCGCAGGATCATAATGATGTGGTTCCAACAATGTACATAGAGCGACCCCTGCCAGTATTGAGCTGATTTCCAAATTTTGACATAACTAGCTTGTGGCGCATTTACCATGTCGTAGAGATGTCGGGGAGCGCAATGCCCCGGCACAAACTCCCGACTTGCCCATTCATTGGCCTCCGATGAGAACACCAGTACAGAGATCACTCTTTCCTTTGGCTGCTCCTCGACCACTGGCACATGGGCATGCATCACTTGTTGCTCCGGTGGCGAAACCTCGCCTTGCTGTGATGGCACTCCCAATTCCTCAGCCAGCACATCTAATGTTGATTGTGATGATGTATCAAGCTCCCCCGCATGATCAAAATGCTCTTGGATGCCTATGTTTTCTTGATCTTCTTCGGATAGATGCTCTTCTTCATACTGCAGGTACTCCATCCAGGTTTGTGGTTCGTCCGTTTGCACGTTCTTCCACAGCTGGATCTTTTCTTTGGCGGCTACTAGTTGGATCTTTTCTTCGGCGGGTTCAATCTTTTCTTTGGCTGCTAGTTGGATCTTCTCTTTGGTGGGTTGGATCTTTTCTCTTGGAAGTAGTAGTACCTGGTAATTCAGTGAGACGGCGGGATCGAAGGCGAGGAACATGTACTTGTCAGACATCCACATCGATTCTTGATCCGGTGATGGTGGCAGGCAAGCATATCGTAGTGTGGCCGGGTTGCAGACGTAATAATCAGGTGGCACCCCGTCAAGGAGAATGAGGCCGTTGCAGTAGTGGAGCACGGAGTAGCGGTCATGCCGAAAGAGAGGCCGCCGGAAGACCGGCCCGTATTGAGCTCCACGTGGCCGCTCCCGAAGCGGCACCGGTGGCGCGAAGAAGGAGGATTCGTTGTAGCACCCGAAGTTATCGGTGAAGATGCCCGGGAAGGAGCCCCGGGGGAAGAAGTGGGGGAGGAGGAGCTTGTGAGCGTCGATGATGGTGCGCCACGCCCGGCAGACCCGCCGGGACTCGACCAGCGCGCGGCAGGGGAGCTGGCGGAGGATATCAACGAGCACGTCGTACGGGAAGCAGATGCCGTCGCTGTCGCCATCGGCCCCGTCCATCTGGCCCGGCCGGCCGGCCAGCCGGCGGGGGTGTAGGTCGACCAACTCGGAGAAGTCGCCGATGGAGGGATCGAGGGAGGGCAACGAAGTATGAGGAGTACAAGGACAGGTGGCGATCGGATCGGATCAATAGGCGGCGAGCCGTCCGTAGTCAAGTCTAGGGTTTCTTTTGTCCCAGAGTACGCTATGTGGAGTCTAGTATAGGTTCAACTGTGCTTGATCGATCCAGTGAGTTGATTCCCAGCCGGAGTCGTGTATTGTGCTACAATTAAGGTGTTTTACCAAGTTTTTTTTTAAAGCTGGTAGATCGTATATTTACATTGTTCCGAAAATATGCAACTTTTTTAAGTTTAAAGCCTCTATAAATGGAAGGTCCTGTGGAGGAGAAAAAGGAAAATTCTCTTCTAGTCTTGTGTTTCAATCTGTACTTGCATATAGGTAACAACACAGTGGAGTAACCTTCCAACTGAAACTGAATCCGATTGTCCGGAAGTTGTGTAGATGATCAAGAGCATGGAGGGTAACAAATCAAGATATTCTTATCTGATCTGTGGGATCAAGGATAGTGTAGGGGAATGTAACTATTCCTGTATTACTCATATTCGTCATAGCGGTAGTAGTGCTAGTCATTTTATGGCAAACTTTGATAGGACACAAAGCCACAAAGCCGAAAGGTTGTTTGTCTCGGCTCTATCCGTGAGGAAGTCGTGATTATTGTAAAGATAATATTGTAGAACGATGCACACAACCATATTTTTACTTACTGTCCAACATCCCCCCACGTCGCCCTACATGCGACCAGGGGAGCAACCCGCGCCGCCGCCAGCCCTAGGCCCCCTCTCCCTCCTCGCCGCCGCCGTCCACACCGGCAGGGCTTCTCCCACCGGCGAGATCTAGCGGCGGGGCCTCCTCTCTCCTCCACGTGGTGGTGGTCGGTGCAGGACAACTTCGGCGGGCGGAGGCGCCTGCGTGGGGCATGGCGGCGCTCCAGCTGTTGATGTGTCGGCATGGAGGGCTACGGTGATTCCGTCGGTGCGTGCCTAGTGGTGGCGGAGGCGCGGCTGGCCGGCTGGCTACGAACCGCGTGGATCTCGGGCCTCCTCTTCCCCCCATGACCTATGGTGTGCCACCGACTGCGGGGCTGGCGTCCTTGCATCCCTGCGGGGCGCGGTGGCTGGCGCCGGTGCTGCGGCTACCTCGTACTAGCCCAGGGGTGGGCTGGCCGGGACCTACCAAATCTGGCCCCGCAGGTGGCGGCACCGATTTGAGGTCTTGGGACCATGGTTGTGGTTCATGGTCGACGGAGGTAGTGTTGAGGAGCAGTGCGGGGTCGTCCAGGGCGGAAAGATGATTCCTTTTGCCTCATTTCTCCCATGGGCGGTGACCAAGGGCTGGGCAGGGGTTGGGAGCTGCGTGATCTGGGATGCCGGGGCGGCAGCCCTGGAAGGTGGACTG
Organism: Thinopyrum elongatum; assembly: GCA_011799875.1. Taxonomy (NCBI): domain Eukaryota; kingdom Viridiplantae; phylum Streptophyta; class Magnoliopsida; order Poales; family Poaceae; genus Thinopyrum; species Thinopyrum elongatum. The sequence continues at coordinate 558,985,048 of CM022302.1, forward strand.
CGTGGTCGGCTCTTCGGCGAGCGGCGTTGCGGTGGTTGTGGCGTTTCTCCTTGGCTGTGTGGGCAGCAAGGAGCGAGGCGGCAGGGATCCAGGCGGTGGCAGTGGGCATTGACATCTCCCAGATCGTGGTGTGGAGGCTTGGTTTGGTGGCGGCGGGTTTGGACCGTAGTACCTCCATGTGGCGCAGGAGAGTCTTCCAGTGAAAGCTTTCGCTTCGGCGCCAATGGCAGCGATGCTTGTGGGTCTTGTGTCCCTCTTTGGGCGTCGTTGTGGTCTCTCTCCCCATGTCAAGGCTCTGGGTGAAAACTGAAAACCCTTCATCATATCTTCGGTCTTGGTGACGGCGGCGCGTTGCATCATCAGCCTCACTACAAGAACTAGTAGAACGCCCGTGCGTTGCTACGGGCTACAATGCATAGAAATAAATTAAATGAAGTTAGATAAGAAAACTTCTGCTATTTTCACGTGAATAACATGAGGCAAAGTAATAAGTAAGCAGTTTAGTTCCTGAGAGTGGACCCAATATTTCAGTCTCATATGCTCACTGGATTGGCAAAACTTTACAATCGCATTAGAAAAGTTCCATGGTAGTTTATTTACCTAACAGGAAAAAGGTCAAGAAAATGCAGGGTCTAACTGAACCATTAGCTCCCAATGGCTTGTTATCTGCAACCTTTACAAAATCCAAAAAAAGCATATTTTGAAATATGATGCCCAAGAACAATCATGGATCAGATGGTTGTATCTGATTCCAAACAGACTGAGGCCCTGTCCAAACAAATAATAATAAATTGCTGACTCATTAATTTTATGCACCAAGTATAATACAAATAGGAATACGTAGCACTAAAATTGATGAATAGTGAACCTAAACTGGAGGTCAGATGAGCCGGATCGGAGTTTGGTTGGAGCTAGAGTACCACCATCGACCTACACCATAACTGTATTATGTCATCCAACGATCTAGCACACTGGTTGAATCCATCCTGATTGATGTTCTTGTTGTGGATCTATGTCATCTTGCCTAAAGAGCTGCATCCCGACCAATTTTTTTGCCGTTGAATCCGTGCCTTCCTACCTAGAGGGCCGCATCCTAATCAAAGTTTTTGCCACTGAATCCATGCCTTCCTACGTTGAAGATCGCATCTTGATCTAAAGTTCTAGCTTAATGACCTCTTAAAATCACATTTTTCCTTGCAAGAAAATTAACCTAATAACCCTGCATCTAAACGCAGAGAGTGTGTCCACCGATTTGCAAAATATATGTAAACATTGCATATTCTAATTAGGTATTTATTTAATGAATACTTTTACATTGAAAATCTATTTCAGTAAAAAGAATCTGAAACCTATATTTTCTCAGTTCAATACTTAAATCATCTTAGCATTTCATTCCCTTCCTAAAAGCATGAATGGGCAGTATTCAAATTAGAATCTGAAGTAGGCCTCCAAAAGGAGAAAGGACACAAAAACTGGAACCATCACTGGTAGATGCAATTGGAATGAATAAACAACCCATTGTATCTTAGAAACAGAGCAATGACCCTAGTTCATGTCTGCAAACCATGCCATCCCTTAATTTCCATTAGAAATATAAAAATAGTTAGATATTGAAAATAGTATATGTATACTCCAGACTTTAAAAAAATCCAAAATATATGGCAAATAATTTTACGTAGCAACCTCAGGACTTGAGTGCCCTCACCATGTTACAGGAGACCTAACTTTCATTTTTTTGCTTCCGATAGGCTTAATTTCAAAGCACGATCAGCTGTTTGGAACTGTTACAAAGTAGTACTTGCAATCTTCATCCGTGAGCCACAAACTAATGCTCGTTAAAAATTCATGGTTCCTCCTCTCACTTCTACATTTCGCAAACTGAACAATATCATATGACATCTCCATGTTACTTGTAGTAAGCAAAACAACAGAAATTGCAAAAAAGAAAAGATATCTAGAAAATAAATATATATGTAGTGCAGAAGCAGAGGAACCAAGATTGCTCACATGTGGATCTTTGTTGTTGGCTTTCATGAGGTCGCCTGCATTTCTTCTTCCTCCTACTTCCTTGCTGTAATTGTCCTAAATAAAGGGATAGGTACATCAAGATTAATAAGGGCATCAAGCTGCTCCGGTGCATCAATTTTAGATTTCCTTGCTGCAATTGTCCTAAAGAAATGGAATGCTGAAATTATTTCATTCAGTTAGTTGATTGGTTCCCTCACAAAGAAGCAAGGTAGCTTGAAGTTGTACTGATGTAGCATCTCACTCTCCAAATCTGAAGATTGTGAAAATATATAAGGATAACCGTCCGTTGTTGTGGGACTCAAAAAGTGTCACAACGGTATACTATACGCTAAAGAAATATTGTACTCGTGCGGCATAATAATAACAACTTTTCAAGGTTCTTGTTCTTGATTCAATTATTCCAGAGGCCAAGATGAATAACTTGGTCATACTTATATAAATAACAACATCAGCCCAAATGTTTACTAATAGTCACTAATTCAAAAATATTGGACGGACTTGTAGTGACAAATTTCAGATTTTCTGAGTGGCAAATGTAATAGACTGTAAAACTCCTTTTGGATGCTGATGCAGAGCATTTCTATACTTGTTTAGGCAATTAAAAATATACACTTGGGATATGGTAGTCTAACTAATAATGAAATACACAAACCAACATATGATCAGGAATGTCATGCTGAACTCGCCTACAAGTACTCTCTGTGTGTGTGCGCGCACGCGCGCGCGCGTGTGTGTGTGTGATCAAGTTACCAAGGTCTAGCATCAGTCAAATAACCAAAATCAAAGAAACAAGATGGCACCTAAAAAACATTCATTACTACCTTGAGGGCGTTCATCAGGTTGCTGCATGTAGCAGCATCAACAGCACATCTGTTTAGACCCTAGATGTTCTGGTGCTCAAATGGCGCAGTTTCTCCAGGTTGTATGGATGCCTAAACTAAGATAAAAATGCTATCAGGTTCATAGTGTGTCTAATTTGTGAAACTGAACCTCAACAAATGAGGGCAAATACAAAGGCGCCGAGTTTCAAGCAGTTTGTTGTTTCTGTTACCAGTTTAGGTGCAGGTCACACAACAACATGCAGTTAGATGTCTATCATAGAATTATTTTGCAGGCAACTGAATATTTAGAATAAAAAATAGTATTGACCAGGAAGGTAATCAATTCATACAAGTATTGTTCTCCCATTCTGAATAATGCATCTATGCCTAAACAATTACCAGTACAGATCAGAAAGCATAGAATTATGGTAGCATTATGAGAACATCAATTAGTTGTGGCTCTTCCTGCATTTCATATCAAATATGCAGGTGTCAGTAGATTAAACAAATACAACTTACCTACAAAGACTCGACGGTGAAAGTCGAAAATACTCTATGCACTGACAGATAATTCTTCTACTGTACACATGGACATAATCAAATTATTATCCAGAATATTACATAACAGAATAATATGTCCCAATGTAACAATAGACTGGCACTGAGATGTGAGATGGTGACATCTGATCAATTTGCCTCCTTCCAAATAGAAGTTCAAGAAAATTAAACTAATGGACCAAGTGAACATGAAAGACACAAGTATACAAAAATCAAATTATTTTTTCACCATATATTATTGGAAAAAATATTGAACATCCATGCCTTCTTGACCCCCTTCTAGTTTGGTGCATAAATCAGAGGTACAAAGAGATACTAAACATTACATAACAAGATCTTTGATTTCTTTAAAAAAAAATATGCATAAAGAAACTGAGACCGGAGGCTAAAGGACATTGGTCAGGAGTCAGGACACGGCGAGGCGCAGCAGTGATCACTCGACCTTGGGTACTACAGGGACTTCAGGCCTAAAAGACATTGGTCAGGAGTCAAGACCATCGGCGTGAATCTCATCGGTGTGCAGGGAAGCATCTAGAGATGAAGGTCGTTCGTGCCGCCACCTGGTGAATTGCTACAGTTGGAGGAGGGGGGCTCGCCGCCGTCTCCTCCGGGCTGCTATGCCGCCATTGTCACCTTATGATCAGACATAGTGGATCGAGATACATCTAGAAGAAATAAAATGAATGTCATAATTAGTAAAGAATTTTCAGCGACAAAAGGATAAACAACAATTGGAATGTTAAAACAAAACCTGCACCTACACAAGTACTGTATATTTTCTATTAGCACAAGTACAGATCATGTCCCACTCTTCACTTTGTTTACAAAAAAGTTCAGAATTGCAATCTTGGCGAGCCCTGTGTGGAAGCATCCCGTGATCTTGGCCGGGTTCCATCCGCGTGGCACGCTGCTGATTCTGCCATGAGTGGGTGCTGAGAGGAAGGATCCTGAACCTCCATTATCAATAGCCCGGAGCTGCATCGGCCTTCGGATCAGATCGTGGTAGCCTGGTAGGGATCGAGAAGTTAGGGGTCGAGGAATTTGGAGGAGGTGAGAGAGTACGGTGGGGATCAAGAGAACTCACCCATATGGAGATGGCAGACCAGGTGACGTCGTGTTGGTGCTTCGGGGGCTGCCACGGGATGTCCTCACCGCAATCGACAACGCCGCCGCCATCGCCTGTCGCCACCACTTCAACGCCACGAGCAAGGGGCTGAGGGACGAAGGGAAGGGAAGGAAGTGAATTAGTGACGTACCTGATGTTTGGTATGTATATAGTCAGGCTAATTAGTGAATATCCAAAACAACAATTAAAAGAAAGAAAGAAAACAGAGTTCGATGGGAAAGGAATCGGTGAGCTATTGAACATACATCAGAACTGACCTGAAAGTTTACTGACTAAAATTAGATCTTAAGAAACCATATTAAAAAAACAAAGACTTCAGTTAACTACTACAACAGAAAGTACAAGTGTGCATAAGCACCTAGGTGGAAGGATGTCTGCATAACTACCTAGTAAACAACATATGTGCCGCACTAAGCCATATATTGACTTTCTCGACACTCTTATCCTGTACATCTAAATCTGAATGAGGATTTGCGGGTTCAGCCACAACCATCCGTCAAAACACAACATAGGGATGCAGATGATAATTTATATCCTTGATCTAGATGATATCTATAGATACTGGAGCATCATGTTTTACCAACATTAAGTCTGATTTTCATGGAATATTCATGCTGGTGGAAGCACTTCATTTTCAACAAACTGCAGAAGGAAAATCTGGGTCAGAGGCGTCCATGGGGTGGCATGAGAGTGACAGTTAGTGTTGATGCTAGAGCTAACATTAACTAAATGTAGTAGGTCAAAACAAAATTGAGCTATTGAACATACATCAGAACTGACCTGCAAGTTTACGGACTAAACTAAAGTTATCTCTGTAGTAGGAGAAAAACTTATACGAAATGTGCTACAAAAATATCATATTTGTTTAAAACCATATAAACAGAATCTGTAATAAGGTCATGAGAAGACATGTAGAAAGCAACATAGTACTAAGATGACTATGCTTCGTCACAGATCCAAGAAAGACGTCGACATGAAAGTCAATCTATAATAATTTACTCGTAGACATTATGTGTAATTTAGACATAGATCTATTCAAGTCCAAAAAGAATAGTGATGAACATCGATGCTGTCATAATTTTAATCACAATATCTGTTTAAAAGATTTGCCGCTTATACAAAAAACAAACAAATATAACATGGTTCTTTATAAATAAAAAAACTTAGAAATATTGCTTCCAAAGATGACTCCCTCATTATGAGAATCATTGTGAAGCTGCCTTCAAGTAAACTATGATGACAAGGGGCTTTCAACCAAGAACCAGAATTCAAGTAAAATCTCTGCAGCAAACATCATTGATAGTAGAAAAAGAGGCACCAACTTGTGTGCATCTCCAAGATGTTATAGAACTGTAATATCAAATTGTGTGCATCTCCAAGGTGTTGCAGTACAACAAAAAAGAGATCAATGCACCCATTTATCATACTTGCACAAGTTTTAGTTTGTAATCACAATAGTGAAACATGCTAGTCCCTAATGACCTTTTCCCACTGACCGTATGTAATGCCATAGAAATGATTCATCATAACTCATAAGCATGAAGTATAAATACACTCCCAGTCTGCAAGCATCACAAGAATACAATATGATCATCACCATGACTAACTCTGCCTCTCGTTGCACTGATAAATGGAGAAGAGAGTACAAAGATGAATCTTCTGGCGGTGGGCACAACCAATTTTGCTTCTCCGTAGGACATCAAACTAACCAAGCTTACAATGTTGTTCCCCTACAGGATTTAACAGGATATAAGACATAGAACAACACATGCTCTCTTGCACCTCGCATTGCAAGATGGTAAAAAAAATTGAACTGGACAAATGGACGTAATATAGTGTTAGATGAACCAAACCTGCATTTCAAGACACAAGAAAATCGAGGCTGATGAGCCTGATCCTTTTCACCGTAATATTCAGAAGCAGCAACATCCAGTCCAATGACCAACCGTCACACATGAATTAGTACACAAGGGCTGAATCATGAACTATGTATAGACAAAAAAAATCTTCTAGTGTAACCAGCCTTAGCTACAGCTGCCTTCAACAATTCAAGAATCAAGATGCTCTTTATTTTTCTGCACGAGTATAAATCAAAAAGAAATCACATATGAGTATTTGGAAAGCGTTGTGAACTCAATAGTCCCACAATACATAATATAAACAGAACCACCAGATTCACCGGATCCAAGAGTAGCCACCATATTTTACGATGTCAAGTAACCCAAATTCGTGTTCAACTACCATGCAATAGTAGACATATAATGCAAAAGTGAAATGCATGTAATTATGGCAACAGTAAGAGGATACAATGCTCACTGAACTGATGAGTTGGTCGCATCAGGGAAGTTGGTGTCTGAACCATGGTGTGCAGTTCCTCCAGTGCCCTATCAGCCATTGTGCCTTGGTACTTCAAACCTGCAAATAATAATTCGGCAAATATCGCAGATATCTTATGCATGTCAGGGAATGGAAACAAATTGGGGGCCGGCAGTGTGAACGGAGTTTAGGAAGATGTCTACTGCCATTGTTGGTAAATCTCCAAGTACTGTTAGTGTCAGCGAGAATGGCTGGTACTATATAATGGTGCTGAGATTTGAACAGCAGCAACTACAACGAACGAACGACACATACACAAACTAAAATTCAAATAAGTTTGGAAGTACTTCTGTCTATCTCAAACTGAAAAGGAAAAGGACGACCAGTGAGTTTGCTTCAGTGCAGACTGCTCGGCAAGCTCGGACGAGTGCATGCGGAGCTTGCACCACCAGCGACAGAGATTGAGCGCGGACAACGAACGCAAAAGCAAACAGAGGTGAAAATAACCCCCGCACGCAGAGCAACTGGATGTCGCCTCGGGAACCCCTGTAACAATAGGATGTGTTCCACGTTTCCACCGGAGCCACCTCAAATTGACCCCAATCGCAAGGGGCCTGACGTTGCCGCTAGGACCTCACGCCATCCGGGAGATCGACGTCGTGCGAACGCCATTGGATCGGACCGGGAGGAGGGGTGGAGAGGTCCGGATCCAGCAGCAAGGACCGGATCGGCAGCATGGCGGCTGCAGCCACCTCTCTTGAACGCCATAGAGTGAATCCCCGCCGTGGAGGCAGAGCTGTGCGGGGCTGACAGTGAGGAGTGGCGAGGAGGAGAGAGATCAACGGACCTGAGGCAGTGTGTGACGGCGGCGACCTGGAGGAGGCGGTGCGTGACGGCGGCGACCTGGAGGCGGCGGCGACCTCGTTCCCCGGCGGCGGCGGCTGCTCCTCTCGGGGCTGGGGCGTCTCCTCTCGGCGGCGGCGGCGGCGGTGGCTCCTCTTGGGGCTGGGGCGTCTCCTCTCGGCGGCGGCGGCGGCTCCTCTCGGGGCTGGAGGCTGAGATGAAACAGATCGAGATTGAGGGAGCCTCGTTGGCTGTTTGTTTTACGTGCGGGGTGAGATACGAAAGAAAAACCACACGAAAAAAATCTACGAAAAAAACCTACGAAAAAAAACCGGACAAAAGTGGTGGGACGAAAATTGACCGGCGGAGACTACCAACTGCTCCATTAGGAGTAGAGATTTTGTTAATCCATGACAGTCTCAATCGGTCATGGACCAGCAAAAAAACCATCATGATAGGGTGTCCATGTATATTGCGTCATAACAGCGTTAACTTGACTGGCACATCATCATCTGACATGGATCTGACATGGTGGCCCATGAAATAAGAAGCCCAATTAGACTTTTCGCCCACTAAATTGTAGTTCGGCCCAACCCATGTAGTGATCAGCCCATTTGAAATTTCAGCCCATTAAATTTCAAGCTGGTCCAAGGCCCACTAATTTCATTCATGGCTCATGTTTTTATCAGCCAAATTAAGATTTTAACCTACTAAATTTAATACAAAGTAATTGCCCAATAATTTTGGTTCTTAACATTTTAACTCAGAAGTTTTTCTTAATATAATAAATATAATACACATATTCCACTAAAAATAGCATACATGTATACACAAACACAAATTACTGTAAGAGAAACAAAAGAAAAGTCCCTCCACGGTGGAGAGTTCGTTTTCCTCCAAGACGGTGGCCCTCGCCATCTAACTCGCGTCCATTGGATGCGTTGTTGTGGAGGGGAATCAAGCTCTTCGCCGCCGCTTTACCCATTGCCTTGCCGTCCTCGAGCATGCCCGTCTTGTATTCCGTCGTGTAGGCCCATCCAACTCTGCGAGCCCGCCCTTGTTCCCGCCCATCTGGCCCTCCTGGCCGGCCAGCGGGGGCGTAGGTCGGTCAACTCGGAGAAGGCGCAGATGAAGGGATCAAGGGAGGGCAACAAAGTACGAGTACTGCAGGATAGGCGAGCTATCCATGGTCGATCGAGCAATAATGCTAGACCTACAAAGAATCTACAAACGTTTTGCTTAACTTTTCAAATTATAACTCTCTCTCCCCTGAATTCAACTGGGTTGGGCCCCTTCATCTCCCTATTACCAATCATAATTCTCTACATCAGCTTGTTTGTAAAAAATATTAAATAATCTTTTGTAGATGTAGCATTACTCGTCGATCGAGTCTAGGGTTTTCTTTCTCAGAAAGTACGCCGATGTGGTGTCTAGGTTTGAATTGTGCATCGATCGATGCGGTGAGTTGTTGATTCCCGGCCGGCCCAAGTTGTGCACTCCTGTATGCATGTATTGCTACAATCAAGCTTGTGCGTTTTTTTGTGCAAATTATTAAGCTTTTGTGTGCAATCAAGTCAACATCTTTCATACTAGCTGAAACAAAATAATTAAATACAGTACAATTTCAGTTCATATGTACGCTGCTAGCCACACATATCCATGCCGTCTCTCTGTCGTAATCATTTGTGCTGAATCTACCATGTGAACAAAGGCCTTCTTTAATTAAGCCAAAAAAGGGACAGGAATATACAAGATCATTTTTAATATAAGTAAAACGCAAAAATAAACATAGGAAACTATCCAGTTGTGCACTCATTTGCACACCTAGGGATTTGCAGAATATCACAGGGTCTCTGGAAAGAAGACCCCGCGAAAAAATGGGGGAAATGTCTTTCAGTCTTGTGTTTCTCGTAAAAACACTCTCTATTAATTTTTTGCGAAAAGGATCAGATATATTATAAAAGTTCATTAGAAGTACAAAACACCTCAAACATAATAAAAATTACATCAAAATTTTGAGACCACCAAACAACCACTATTGCTGCCAGAACGAGACGCCGACGTGCCGTTGTCGCCGCTTCCCTACCGGAGCCAGCTTGACCTTGTCGATGTCTGCCGAGAAGTTTTCATGCACATGCATCTAGTGCTCTAGAGCCGCAATCCTCGCCATTGAACGCTTGCATAGTTCTGAAGCACCGGACACCAAATCTCGCCACATGACAAGAACCCCTGACCTCACCGCCCCAAGGGGGCGGCATGAATCTACGCTGGAGCTCTGTCGACTACGTCCAAATGGCGGATAATCTGAGCCCGAAGACAAACTCGAAGAAGAAGCGGCGCCGTCCGGCCAAGCGCCGCACCCGCGAGGAGTAAAAAACCCTAACGTAAACTACTAACCGGAGCGGAGTCACCGGAATTCCCCTCCCAACCACCGGCCATCGGAGCGGCAGACGGAGGGGTGGAGAATCCACAGACTCGCCGGTAAAGCCTGGAGGTAAGAGTTTGCCCTAGCAACCTAGGTTTAGGTTAGGAAAACATTGTTACTTGTGCATATGTCCATAATTCTCTTTTTTTACCTGAATTCTCTCCATCTAATTGTACTATACTGCACGAAGGGATGCATAATTATTGGCGGCTGCAGTTTGTTACTAGTTGTTTAGGGGGAGCGGTGTTTAGTTGAAACCTAGTAGCATTTAATTAGTTAAAGCAGCTGGAGCTCTGGAAGAATACCACATATCCCTCTCTGCAAGCAGAGTATGCTTGTGTGCAACAAAGGATAAATACCACTGTAAATAAAGGATATAACTCCACGCAAAAAAAATATAGTGTATATACCTAGGTCCCATCACAAGCACCCACCTGGTAAAGACAAGCAGGCTGGTAAAAGATACTGTACAGCATATTGAATGGTACGTACGCTCTCAGTGTTAATTTGGAGTTCGCTAACCACATGAGTAATTCGGTACGTACGCTCCATTTTTATCACGCTCTTTCTTCCTTTCAAGTAGTTACAGCTATGGATCACCATACGGACTACAACAAGACAATTTAGTTGCCGGAAGTGCGTCGACGAAACACGGACGATAAGGAAACGCAGCGTCGACGCCATTATCTTGTGTGTTAGTGTTTCTCAAAAGGCACCGTCCTAGACATTGCATCCTCGAGGTCCCAAGATGGTATGCCACAACGGCACCGGAGAATTTGAGGAGCACTGCATCCTTGTGTGGATGTAACCCCACGATCTTGAAAAGGTCATACTTCCCAAGGTAGGCGTCACTTTCACCAGAGTCTATGAAGTTGTGCTCGTTTGAGTCCCAAGAGTACTCGGAACCCTCTTCGCTTTTCAAGTCGTCATCTTCATCACTTTCACCATCTATGAAGTTGTGCTCGTTTGACTCCCAAGAGTACTCGGAACCCTCTTCGCTTTTGAAGTTGTCATCTTCATCTTCGTGTGCATCTCCTTCTTCACCGTCACCATCAAGATCACCAGTAGTGCCATCGAACCCATCTGCCTCATGGATGTCTTTTTCTTCATCGTCACCAGTGTCATCATCTACGTCATCATTAGTTGCGTCATCCTTCTCATCATATATGAACCCATTAATGTTATGCGGTTCAAACAAACTAAGTAATGCTCTATCGTTTATGACCACCTTCCAAGGCACTTTGGGCTTCATGGACAGTATTCCATTATTATAAGGACTAAGGTCCGTCTCGTGTGCTAGCATCCACCCTATCTGGTCATCGGTTGATTCTGACAATGTCCAAACCTGTAGTTGGGAATTATGGAGCACCACATAACGAACCCCTCTCTCATAATTCATTAACACAGATCTCTCGGGCAACTTATGCATACTTCCATATCTTTTCTCAACGTAAGGCTTACCAGGCAACTGGGCCATGTCATATGACCCCTCAAATTCATGCAAGATCATAATAATGTCATTCCAGCAATGTACATAGAGAGACCCTTGCCAATACTCAGCTGACTTCCATATTTGCACGTAGCTAGGATGCGGCGCGGTCACCATGTCGTAGAGGTGCCCAGGGGCGCAACGCCCCGGCACAAACTGCCGGCTTGCCCATTGACTGGTCTCTGAGGAGAACACCAGTACAGAGATCACCTTATGGTTTGGTACCTCAAGCCCTGGCACATGGACATGCATCTCTTGTTGTTCCGGCGTTGAAACCTCGCCTTCTTGTGATGCCAATGACAATTCATCTAATCTTGATGGTGATGATGTATTCAAGTCTCTGACATACTCAACATGCTCTTTGGTGTCTATCTGATGTTGGCCTCCTTTCGATAGCTGCTCTTCTTCATACTCCACGTACTCCAACCAGGTTTGTGGTTCGGTATTTTTTACTTCCATCAAAGCTTGGATCTTTTCTTCCACGGCTGGTTGGCTCTTTCCTCTTGGAAGGAGGAATACCTTGTGGTGCCGCGACACGGCGGGGTCGAAGGCGAGGAACATGCCGTGGTGATACGACCCCACGGGTGGCAGCTGAGCGCATCGTATCGTCGCCGGGTTACAGACATAAAATTCGAATGAATCGTCCCGGAGGAGAAGGAGACCGTTGCAGTAGTGGAGCACCGACGCCCAGTCATGCCAAAAGAGTGGACGCCGGAACACGGGCCCGTCATGAGCCACGGGAGGCTGCTCCGATCGCGGCGCTGGCGGGGCAAAGAAGGAGGACTCGTCGTCGGATCCGAAGTTGTTGGTGAAGATGCCGGTGAAGGGGCCCCGAGGGAAGAAGTATGGAAGGAGGAGCTTGTGGCTGTCGACGATCGTGCGCCACGCGCGGCAGACGCGCCGGGACTCGGCTAGGGTGTGGTAGGGAAGGAGGCTGAGAATATCGACGAGCACATCATAGGGGAAGCACAGGCCGTTGCCGTCCCCATCGCCGTCCATCTAGCCGGCCTCGGGGTTGCAGACGGTTAGCTCGGAGAAAGCGCCGAGGTATCGATGGAGAGCGACGAAGACAAGTACGGGCTAGGTCATAGATGGCGATCGTTCGAGTTGTAGAAATAGTACTTCTAGCTAGCCAGATCGTGTGTCCGTTTGTAGTCGACTTGTGCATCGAGCCAATCTCTTGCATGTACGGATTTGGAAAGTATTCAACCAATTCCGACTGATTTACGGCCGGCGTACGTACATAATATACTCCGTACATAATGAGCTATAAATACACGTAAATATACATCTCCTGTCGAGTCCATGCCCAACATGTTTTATTGTACAGTAATTTTTTTTAAAGGAAACATGTTTTGGTGTTTGTACATGTGAGGGGAGCTTCCATCCTGGTCGGCCTCCATCGCATCAATGGCTGCCGCCGCACATACACGTTTGAGAGAAGGACGGAGCCGGCGTCTCCAGCTCCATGACAACCAGCTAGAAGCTAGAGCTTGTTCTTCTTTTTTCTGGAAAGTGTTGCCTTGGCCTCTGCATCATAGTGATGTACACAACCATCTTTGTCGAGTAATCTTGAACTAGAAGGTAGAGCTAATCGACTACTCCGACGAAATTGTTTGAAGTCCATGAGAAGTCATAGAAATAAAATATATATTGATTGTGTGCTTAATTAGAACATATAGATATGTGCAATAATACTGATCATCATAAAGGAAAAAACATGATTAGTGTGGCTTAGGCAAGAGTTTGATACATATATGGTGTGTTGATGTTCAGCAACCACGCTAAAATGATCTGGATTCAACCGCACTAAACTTTGGATCGCCCGAGGATGGTTGATTTGGTGTGAAATACTCAATACTTCCTCCGTCCCATAATGTAAGACGGTTTTTTGGCACTAGAGGGAGTAATTCCTAGCTAGTAAGTGAACTTTTACTTGAATGTGTCAAAGCCACATTAGAGGCTCTATGCTTGAAAGGATATTCACATGAATTTTAAAGGATTGTAATCCTCAAGTTTCTTTTCCCTATGTGGGTTGTTTAATTTGTACGACGGAATATCATCGGAAATCTTCTAATAACTCCTTTGCACTATATTTCAAAGAAAATTTATGTCCACTCAAACCTAAAGTAATATTTTTGTTTTTCCTAGGGTGCAACCAATGAAACTGTCTTACAAATCGACCAAACTAGGTTGGCGGCGTTTTGGTGCCCGGGCTCAGATGAGCCCTAGCATGAACAGTACCATGATTTGAAAGGGAAAAAAGTTCAAATAATTTCAATTTTTTTTGTGGTGCAAGATGCTCCTGTGTGTGAACTCCGTGCAAAATTTTGTGAAGTTTGGACATTCGAAGAGCTCGTGGCAAAAAAGACAAATTTCGGATGTCTGAGAAACTTTTGAAAATCACACTGTTCATGCCTGATTTCATCTTTTTTGCCACGAGCACCTCGATTGTCTAGATTTCACAAAATTTTGCACGGAGTCCACGCACAGGAGCATCTTGCATCACAAAAAAATTGGAATTTTTTGAATTTTTTCCCTTTTTAAATCACAATACTGTTCACCGAGCTCATCTGAGCCTGGCTCTGGGTTGAATTATCGCCAAACTAGGCCTTTTTTAGTAGCTACCTCGAGTTAACCTGGCTGTACCATTGAACTCACTCTCATAAATCCCCATATATTCATTATACTCCGGTGAAATAATGTGGATGTATATATATGTAGATACACAACTCTTAGTGGATCGAATTATTTCTCTCTCAAACACAAATTGATCGTAGATTCTACATGGGTACGCTTGAGCTTCTGCGAGGAAGCTTACTTTGGACTTTTGGATGAATAACATGGCTCATGTTCACTTGTTCGAGATGAGCTGTGAAGAAAAGTAAATAGCTTAGGCCGGCAACTAGCATGTAAAGAAATGAAAGTAACTTAGGCCGGCAACAAGGCCGGCACAGCCAGACAAACGTAAATAAATGGAAGCTTTTGAACCAGTCACCACTCACCAGAGAACGGATAGAACTGGACAGAGAACAGTTAGTCCAATCCATCTTTCCGAAGAACTGGACAGAAAATGGATAGCCGGGAAGAGCCGAGTAGACCATCTTCTACACCAGCGGCACGGTACAGCCAGGTTAGACCCCTTGTGATCTTTGCTTCTATATACTATACTCTGCAAAACTCATCTCAAGCTTCTTGCTTGCCTATCATAAGCCTGACTGATTACAGTTTCCGTTTGAAGCACCATGGGTGCTGCCGTGCTCTTCTTCCTTGTGCTTGCGGCTGCAGCAACGCTGCACTTGGCGGCGCAGACCTTGGATGATTCCATGGCCAAACCCTCGACGGTTTGGACCAATAACGTTCTGCTCGCCCATGGCTACAGCGGCCTGTGCACCATCGTCACCCGTTCTCTACAACCACAAGCTCGAGGTCGTCTCGGCCTACCACTTGACATTGCCGCGGGGTTCGTTTGTGTCTCCTCCAGGACTAGGTCGCCGTGCAACGATTTCTTCTTTGCGGTATGCATATACGACACTCACTTTAATGTCGCAGATCAGCAGCCGGAGGTCATGTGGTCTGCCAACCGGTCTCGCCCTGTCAAAGAGAATGCAACCCTTGAGTTTACCTCGGACGGGAACTTGGTCCTTCAGGATTATGATGGCAGCCCCGTCTGGTCCAGCAGCAGCTCGGGCCGGTCTGTAACCAGCATGGTGATCAACGAGATAGGCAATCTGGTGTTATTTGATCAAAGGAATGCAACGGTGTGGCATGTTGAACTTGTAGTTCCTCGCCCGGTTCAGTAGCTAGCTTAGTTTCTGTTTTTTCAGTTAGCAAAATAAACGGCCATGTCAACGTGTGCATGTACACTGGATATGGCTCGATAGTTTCAGTTAGTAGGTAGCTAGCTTGGCGCGGCCGTTGAGTATGCATGGGATGGCATGCAGCCCAGCTCGCGGCGTGCGCGCATCACCCGCAAGGCGAGCGTCGTGGGATGGCACGACCGGTAAGCTCGCGTGCGTGGTTGATCTCTTTCTCTGTAAGTTCAGTACAAATAAGAGGAATGAAAACGGGAAAAGCTGCAACAGTACGCAGCACAAAATAACCACCTGAGTCATCGTTCTCCTCTCGCCATTGTTGCCGTGAGCTAGAGCTTGTAGGTGTTCTTGGTTCCAACATGGCAGTCATTTCATCATCCTACCGATACACTGCTTCTTGGGCAGTCACTTCTAGAAGGTATGAGGCTCACAGCAAGCGCATCTGCAACAAATATGACTCGGAATCAGTTGTATATCACTTTACTACCAGATAGGTTATGTGCTTATGCTGAATCCACACCACCACAACCCTACTACTGTATGTACTGGGTGACTGGCAATAGGAGAGGAAATGATCAAACAAATCTTACATTCATGAACAGAACGCTCACCTTTTTTGTGCAGTCAGAAATATATGACCGTATCCCACTGCCAGTAGCTAAATCCACCCAGTACATGAGATTAGATTCAGATGGACACTTGAGGCTGTATGAGTGGTACTCCCTCCGTTCCAAATTACTCGTCGTGGTTTTAGTTCAAACTCGTCGTGGTTTTAGTTCAAATTTGAACTAAAACCATGACGAGTAATTTGGAACGGAGGGAGTACAATACAAGGTGGACGGTGCAGCGTAATTTAATTGGACTAATGAATGAATGTGATTACCCAACAGTCTGTGGGGAGTACGGCATATCCGCATATGCACCCAGGGGCAATGCGCTTGTCCACTTCAGAACAATTCTAGTTCAAGCTACTTCAAGCCAGTGCATGAACAGAAGCCAAATCTTGGTTGCACGCCAATAACTTCAATCTCTTGTCAAGAAATTGAACACCATTGGCTCTTGACAGTTAATGATGTTTCTTACTTTGATAACAGCCTGGTTGTGAATGCAAAAAATGAAGATGATTGTAAGCAAGCCTGCTTAAAGAACTGCTCCTGCAGGGTTGTTACGTTTAGCTATGACAAGTGGGGAACTAGGCAACTAGCAGATGTATCTGGATGGTGAAGGTCTTCTCCTTGCAAGCTATAAACCCTCTAGCCAACTTAAGTTCCTCTGCTTACCTCAAGGTGCAGCTTAGCCCCTCCATTTCTACATCTACTTCAAACAAAACCAAAGTAATGTTGGGTGCTACATTTGGAGCTATTGCTACTCTTGTATTGCTTGTCATTGGTGTCACTCTTTATCTGCGAGGGAGAAGGAAGTATGAAGACAAAGACGAGGAGTTTGATTTGGAACAATTACCTGGAATGCCAGCAAGGTTTTCTCTTGAGAAGTTGAGCGAATGCACTCAAGGATTCGGTAAGAAACTCAGCGAAGGTGGGTTTGGGTCAGTTTTTGAAGAGAAATTAGGGGAAGAAAGAATTGCAGTAAAACGTTTGGAAGGTGCTAGACAAGGAAAGAAAGAGTTCTTGGCAGAGATTGAGACTATTGGCAGCATTGAACACATCAATCTTGTTAGCCTGGTTGGGTTTTGCGCGGAGAAGTCTGAGAGGCTTCTGGTATATGAATATATGCCAAGAGGGTCGCTTGATAAGTGGATCTATTATCGTCATAACAACGAGCCTCTTGATTGGTGCACTCGTTGTAGGTATCTTCATGACGAGTGCAAGCGAAAAATTGCTCATCTGGACATCAAACCACAAAATATTCTCTTGGATGACAACTCCAATGCCAAAGTAGCTGATTTTGGACTATGCAAGTTAATAAATAGGGATCAAAGTAAGGTAGTGACTGCCATGAGAGAAACACCTGGATATCTGGCACCTGAATGGTTGACGTCGCGGATCACTGAAAAAGCGGATGTCTACAGCTTTGGAGTTGTTGTCATGGAAGTAGTAAGTGGAAGAAAAAAATATTGACAATCGTCAGGCCAAGGAGGAAGTTCAACTCATAAATTTATTACGAGAAAAAGAACAAAGCAATCAATTGGTTGATCTGATCGACAAGCATAGTGATGATATGTGATGTATGCCAAAAAAGATACTAGGAGATGGTCTGAAGGAAGAACAATGCTTAGAGGAGAGAGTGCCTGCTGTCGTACGGTGTGAAACTACATTAGGTAGTGACTATTCTGACACATCCAAGGTGAGACAGGTGGTCCAGCATTAATGGTCACAGAGTATGCTTTTGTTGCAATAGATAGATCTTTCTTCTTTGTTTTAAAAAAGGCAGGCTTGTCTTACATGGATACTGCGTCCCTCTCCTATTTCTACACTTGGGATATTTCAAACATTTTCAGCCATTGTGTGCAACAGTGCAAGTGAAGTTATGTCTAGTCTTTCAAATATGTGACGGACACAAGCTTCAGTACTTTCCAGGGTAGTGAAACATACCATCAAGGTCTGTGCAATTCAGTTTACAGGAGAGCTAAGAAAAACTACCCGGAAACCAAGCAACATGTCATCGTTTCAGAAGACTCTTCTTACATGGTTACACCCCATTGCTCTAGTTCAAAACGAGCTCCGCTGGAGCAGAGGTGGCCTATGAGGGAGGGGCAAGAGGCGGACCTGGCGAAGCAGAGGCTCCGTGGAGGAGAAGGCGGAGGCAGGCCAAGTTCGTCCGGCGATGGCCGGCTCCACGTGCTGCTCGCTGCCGCTGGTGTCACGTAGAACCGCAGCGGCAGGAGGTCGAAGTGGCTCCTGGTCCCACACGCCATCCTCACGTAATGTAGTCCATATTATGCACGAAAGCTTCTTTAGAATTCAGACATGTAAACACCGAAACAAGATGACATTCATCCATTCCAAAACCAAACAGAACAGAACAGAATTCAGACATACTGAATTTTTTTGGTTTGGCTCCAGGTCCGGACTTCAGAGTTACCTACTGTCATATGAAGGAATGCCGTGCCATCGCAAGTTATTGAAGCTTTCCGTTCTGCTTGTATTTGTTCTCATAATTATTTTTCTTGATGGTATACCTACTCCCATAACTGCTCTTTTTAATATAGCTTACCACACAGGCCATGAATGATCTTCCTGTGGTCACAGTGCAGTGCTTTATGAATGATCTTGCTGTAGCACTTTTGCAGCATCCTGTTGTAGCTTAAGTTACTGACGCAGAGGCCTCCTACCCAATCCCACCTTCACCTCCGGTAAAGACTCGAAAAAATCATCGAGGGTGGTTCAAAGTAGTGTATAGATATAGCAAGTAGCTCAATAAAAACTCTGTTTAAGATAGCTTACCACATAGGCCATGTGGTAAATCTTGCCTACTCACTTTGGTTACTTTGTCCAATTATTATGGTGTCACTTTCATGGAGATGACATGAGAATAGCTTGAGCATTGTCATGGCTCTGGCAACATTAATTGTGAAGCGTCCCATTTTGTTCTCTCATGAATGCTTTTTCTGAAAGGTTCACATCATGCTTCCCTGCCAAACAGTGATGGATCTACGTGTACAAGAACTCTCAGTGAACAGAACAGAACAGAGTGCATCATGTTTTAACACCAACGCACACTGGCACAGCCACCACACACTTGCACAGCCACCACAGTCAGACCAATGCATCTGCGAAACACCCAAAACAGTGTCTGGCTACTTTGCCTCCGATCATAGCTAGGCAACCAACAGGGGCGATCACATCTTCTCAGCCGATCGGCAGCTCAGTATTATCAGGTGCGAAGATCATCTTGTTTCTACTATGCAAGCTCATCTCGGTTCTTGCTGGCCTCTCATGAGCCAAGAATTGACTGGTTCTTCTTCTTATTCTTCTCAGTTGCAGTCTTTATTTCTGCTCAAGCACAGCCACCACAGTCAGACCAATGCATCTGCGAAACCCCCAAGATTATGGTTGGCGATTTTACCTCCGAGCCTAGCTAGGCAACCAACACCGGTGATCACATCTTCTCAGCTGATCAGCAGCTCTGTATCATCAGGTGCGAAGATCATGCCATCTTGTTTCTACTTTGCAAGCTCATCTCGGTTCTTGCTGGCCTCTCATGAGCCAAGAATTGACTGGTTCTTCTTCTTCTTCTTCTTCTCAATTGCAGTCTTTATTTCTGCTCAAGCACCATGGATCTTGGCAATCTCTTCTTCGTCGTACTTGCAACTGCAGCACCATTGTTGCTCTGCATGGCACAGCCCTTGAACTATTCCATGGCCAAACCCTCGACAGTATGGATCAACAAAGTCAGACTTGGTTTAGAAGTGCAGCCCATTCTCACCCCTTCACCACAACCAGAAGATTACCTTTCGTTCGGGCCTGCCTTTGCCGCAGGATTCATATGTGCTTCCTCCACCCCCGCATGTGATGTGTCCCTTTTTGCTGTCTTCCTTACCAGGACTGATACCGGCGGTGCATTTGATCCTCGTATGGTCTAGTCTGCGAACCGAGATCATCCTGTTAGGATGAATGCAACCCTTGAGTTTACTGGAGATGGAATCTTGGTCCTCTGTGATTCTGATGGTAGCCATGTCTGGTCGAGCAGTGGCTCGGGCCGCTCTATAGCCGGCATGCTGATCACTGAAATCGGCAATCTAGTATTGTTTGATCATACGAATGCAACAGTGTGGCAGTCCTTTGATAATCCTACTGACACAATGGTCCCTGGGCAGTCACTCATGGAAGGTATGAGGCTCACAACAAGTACTTCTGCAGCAAATACGACTGAGAATCAAAACGAATGCAAGGTAGAAGGTTTTCTTGATGGGCTGTAGGACCTAGACGCCCAAGGTACGCCCTCCTCCTTTCTTCCCCATCCTCCAAGTCCGTTGCTTGCAGCAGACTCCTCTGATCCTCTCATGTGCTTGCGTGCTTCCTTGGGCAGATTGCGCTGCAGATCCGACATGTTCTATCCACGCCCGACCACGACCACGACCACGACTACGACGTGCTGGACAAGGAGGTGGAGAACCGGACATGGAGGGGACACCCAGAGCAAACACCATGACCCAGCCTGCCGTCAAGCCAAGGTTGTCATCCCAAATCTCAAACTTTGTAAACTAATAGACAGGGACCAAAGCAAAGTAATGACTATGATGAGAGGAACGCCCGGGTATATGGCACCTGAATGGTTGACATCTCCAATCACTGGAAAGGTCGATGTCTACAGCTTTGGAGTTGTTATAATGGAAATAATAAGTGGAAGAAAAAACATTGACAACTCGCAGCCCGAGGATGATGTTCATCTCATAAATTTATTACGGGAAAAAGATCAAACCAATCAATTGATTGACCTGATCGACAAAAATAGTGACGATATGATCTCAAGCTAGGAGGAAGTGATTAAAATTGTTGTAGGGTGTGAGTTGTAGGAGTGTTGTAGGGTGTGAGTTGCAAAACAGGAAAGTGAGAAGGGTTAAAATGTAAATGTAAAGTGTATATACTGTGAGGAGGAATGGATCGATTGGAGTGGTTCTTCCAGAAATCTCTCATCTTTTCTTCCCCCTTCCCCCTTTCCCCTGTAGCTTTGCTGGAGAGGTGAGATCAACCAAAAGCTAGTCAACATGGTGTCAGAGCAGGAGGTGGAGGCGCCGCTTGATCCTCGCCGGTGGTGAATCGGCTGCTGGTGGTGAACTGGAGCGGGGAGAAGAGGGAGGCTGCCGCCAGGAGTGTGAGGCGGCGCAGCGACTCTGAGTTGAAGCCAGTAGCGGTGCGACCTGGGAGTGAGGCCCCTCTCTGTAGCTCGTGCAGGAACTGCAGGCTGGGAGAGTTGGGTGCAGCAGCAGGAGGCGGAAGTGTGGCTGCTTGAAATCGGAAGCATCGGCAGAGGGCAGCAGCCGGCAACGCTCGCGAGTACTGGGCCGTGGTGGTGAAAGGAGACTGCTGGGTGAGGTCTTTGCGGTTGGTGCAGTGAGTCCTGCAGAAAGAGGCAGATCAAGGGTGTGTTGCCTGAATCTGAATCTGTTCGTGGGTTGTTGCTGCTGTCTTGGAGTGGAGAGAAGGACAGAGCAATAGACCAAGGAGAGGTGTGCAAGGATGGCTGACGGTGCTCCAACGGGAGTCACGGCAGGGGAGCTTGCAGCGGTGTTGAGAGCCATGGACGAGAAGTACAGATTGTTGTTTGAGACTATTGGGAAGCAAGGAGAGAGTTCAAAGTCAGAAGCAGAGGTCAAGGAAGATATCCATCCATTGCAGATGCCCCTGGTGAAGTTAGAAGGATCTGAAACCTATGCAAGTTGGGCAGAGCACGCGGAGACGATTCTTGTGTCAAGAAGGCTAGAGGGATATATTCTTGGGGCAATTGAAAAACCAGCAGATGAGAACTCTAAGGAAGGTCAAAAGTGGAAGATGACCAACGCATTAGTGAGAGCATGGCTGTTGAGTTCAGTTTCACCTAAAATTGCCAAACAAGTGGAAAGGATTAAGGAAGCATCAGAAATTTGGCGGCTGCTGAAAGGCACATATTCTGGAGTCGGGAATGAGATGCTTGCTTGTAGAATTCAGAGGGAGTTGCAGGTGTTGAGTCAGGGTGATAAATCAGTTGTCGAGTATGTGTCTGAGTTGAAGAGATTATGGAGTGACATTGACTATTTTGATCCAGTTGAGATGGAGTGTGGCAAGTGCATTGAGAAATTCAACAAATGGACAGAAAGGAGACGCGTAAGGGACTTCCTAAATGGACTTCATTCTAAGTTTGAAAACAGGAGGGCTGCACTATATGGTAGTGGAAAGCTGCCTACACTCGAGCAGGCAATCTCAGCTATTATCAGCGAGGAAACAAGGTTGAAATTAGAGGCAGCTGGTTCCGTGACCGGTAAGCTCGCGTGCGTGGTTGATCTCTTTCTCTGTAAGTTCAGTACAAATAAGAGGAATGAAAACGGGAAAAGCTGCAACAGTACGCAGCACAAAATAACCACCTGAGTCATCGTTCTCCTCTCGCCATTGTTGCCGTGAGCTAGAGCTTGTAGGTGTTCTTGGTTCCAACATGGCAGTCATTTCATCATCCTACCGATACACTGCTTCTTGGGCAGTCACTTCTAGAAGGTATGAGGCTCACAGCAAGCGCATCTGCAACAAATATGACTCGGAATCAGTTGTATATCACTTTACTACCAGATAGGTTATGTGCTTATGCTGAATCCACACCACCACAACCCTACTACTGTATGTACTGGGTGACTGACAATAGGAGAGGAAATGATCAAACAAATCTTACATTCATGAACAGAACGCTCACCTTTTTTGTGCAGTCAGAAATATATGACCGTATCCCACTCCCAGTAGCTAAATCCACCCAGTACATGAGATTAGATTCAGATGGACACTTGAGGCTGTATGAGTGGTACTCCCTCCGTTCCAAATTACTTGAACTAAAACCACGACGAGTAATTTGGAACGGAGGGAGTACAATACAAGGTGGACGGTGCAGCGTAATTTAATTGGACTAATGAATGAATGTGATTACCCAACAGTCTGTGGGGAGTACGGCATATCCGCATATGCACCCAGGGGCAATGCGCTTGTCCACTTCAGAACAATTCTAGTTCAAGCTACTTCAAGCCAGTGCATGAACAGAAGCCAAATCTTGGTTGCACGCCAATAACTTCAATCTCTTGTCAAGAAATTGAACACCATTGGCTCTTGACAGTTAATGATGTTTCTTACTTTGATAACAGCCTGGTTGTGAATGCAAAAAATGAAGATGATTGTAAGCAAGCCTGCTTAAAGAACTGCTCCTGCAGGGTTGTTACGTTTAGCTATGACAAGTGGGGAACTAGGCAACTAGCAGATGTATCTGGATGGTGAAGGTCTTCTCCTTGCAAGCTATAAACCCTCTAGCCAACTTAAGTTCCTCTGCTTACCTCAAGGTGCAGCTTAGCCCCTCCATTTCTACATCTACTTCAAACAAAACCAAAGTAATGTTGGGTGCTACATTTGGAGCTATTGCTACTCTTGTATTGCTTGTCATTGGTGTCACTCTTTATCTGCGAGGGAGAAGGAAGTATGAAGACAAAGACGAGGAGTTTGATTTGGAACAATTACCTGGAATGCCAGCAAGGTTTTCTCTTGAGAAGTTGAGCGAATGCACTCAAGGATTCGGTAAGAAACTCAGCGAAGGTGGGTTTGGGTCAGTTTTTGAAGAGAAATTAGGGGAAGAAAGAATTGCAGTAAAACGTTTGGAAGGTGCTAGACAAGGAAAGAAAGAGTTCTTGGCAGAGATTGAGACTATTGGCAGCATTGAACACATCAATCTTGTTAGCCTGGTTGGGTTTTGCGCGGAGAAGTCTGAGAGGCTTCTGGTATATGAATATATGCCAAGAGGGTCGCTTGATAAGTGGATCTATTATCGTCATAACAACGAGCCTCTTGATTGGTGCACTCGTTGTAGGTATCTTCATGACGAGTGCAAGCGAAAAATTGCTCATCTGGACATCAAACCACAAAATATTCTCTTGGATGACAACTCCAATGCCAAAGTAGCTGATTTTGGACTATGCAAGTTAATAAATAGGGATCAAAGTAAGGTAGTGACTGCCATGAGAGAAACACCTGGATATCTGGCACCTGAATGGTTGACGTCGCGGATCACTGAAAAAGCGGATGTCTACAGCTTTGGAGTTGTTGTCATGGAAGTAGTAAGTGGAAGAAAAAAATATTGACAATCGTCAGGCCAAGGAGGAAGTTCAACTCATAAATTTATTACGAGAAAAAGAACAAAGCAATCAATTGGTTGATCTGATCGACAAGCATAGTGATGATATGTGATGTATGCCAAAAAAGATACTAGGAGATGGTCTGAAGGAAGAACAATGCTTAGAGGAGAGAGTGCCTGCTGTCGTACGGTGTGAAACTACATTAGGTAGTGACTATTCTGACAAATCCAAGGTGAGACAGGTGGTCCAGCATTAATGGTCACAGAGTATGCTTTTGTTGCAATAGATAGATCTTTCTTCTTTGTTTTAAAAAAGGCAGGCTTGTCTTACATGGATACTGCGTCCCTCTCCTATTTCTACACTTGGGATATTTCAAACATTTTCAGCCATTGTGTGCAACAGTGCAAGTGAAGTTATGTCTAGTCTTTCAAATATGTGACGGACACAAGCTTCAGTACTTTCCAGGGTAGTGAAACATACCATCAAGGTCTGTGCAATTCAGTTTACAGGAGAGCTAAGAAAAACTACCCGGAAACCAAGCAACATGTCATCGTTTCAGAAGACTCTTCTTACATGGTTACACCCCATTGCTCTAGTTCAAAACGAGCTCCGCTGGAGCAGAGGTGGCCTATGAGGGAGGGGCAAGAGGCGGACCTGGCGAAGCAGAGGCTCCGTGGAGGAGAAGGCGGAGGCAGGCCAAGTTCGTCCGGCGATGGCCGGCTCCACGTGCTGCTCGCTGCCGCTGGTGTCACGTAGAACCGCAGCGGCAGGAGGTCGAAGTGGCTCCTGGTCCCACACGCCATCCTCACGTAATGTAGTCCATATTATGCACGAAAGCTTCTTTAGAATTCAGACATGTAAACACCGGAACAAGATGACATTCATCCATTCCAAAACCAAACAGAACAGAACAGAATTCAGACATACTGAATTATTTTGGTTTGGCTCCAGGTCCGGACTTCAGAGTTACCTACTGTCATATGAAGGAATGCCGTGCCATCGCAAGTTATTGAAGCTTTCCGTTCTGCTTGTATTTGTTCTCATAATTATTTTTCTTGATGGTATACCTACTCCCATAACTGCTCTTTTTAATATAGCTTACCACACAGGCCATGAATGATCTTCCTGTGGCCATAGTGCAGTGCTTCATGAATGATCTTGCTGTAGCACTTTTGCAGCGTCCTGTTGTAGCTTAAGTTACTGACGCAGAGGCCTCCTACCCAATCCCACCTTCACCTCCGGTAAAGACTCGAAAAAATCATCGAGGGTGGTTCAAAGTAGTGTATAGATATAGCAAGTAGCTCAATAAAAACTCTGTTTAAGATAGCTTACCACATAGGCCATGTGGTAAATCTTGCCTACTCACTTTGGTTACTTTGTCCAATTATTATGGTGTCACTTTCATGGAGATGACATGAGAATAGCTTGAGCATTGTCATGGCTCTGGCAACATTAATTGTGAAGCGTCCCATTTTGTTCTCTCATGAATGCTTTTTCTGAAAGGTTCACATCATGCTTCCCTGCCAAACAGTGATGGATCTACGTGTACAAGAACTCTCAGCGAATAGAACAGAACAGAGTGCATCATGTTTTAACACCAACGCACACTGGCACAGCCACCACACACTTGCACAGCCACCACAGTCAGACCAATGCATCTGCGAAACACCCAAAACAGTGTCTGGCTACTTTGCCTCCGATCATAGCTAGGCAACCAACAGGGGCGATCACATCTTCTCAGCCGATCGGCAGCTCAGTATTATCAGGTGCGAAGATCATCTTGTTTCTACTATGCAAGCTCATCTCGGTTCTTGCTGGCCTCTCATGAGCCAAGAATTGACTGGTTCTTCTTCTTATTCTTCTCAGTTGCAGTCTTTATTTCTGCTCAAGCACAGCCACCACAGTCAGACCAATGCATCTGCGAAACCCCCAAGATTATGGTTGGCGATTTTACCTCCGAGCCTAGCTAGGCAACCAACACCGGTGATCACATCTTCTCAGCTGATCAGCAGCTCTGTATCATCAGGTGCGAAGATCATGCCATCTTGTTTCTACTTTGCAAGCTCATCTCGGTTCTTGCTGGCCTCTCATGAGCCAAGAATTGACTGGTTCTTCTTCTTCTTCTTCTTCTCAATTGCAGTCTTTATTTCTGCTCAAGCACCATGGATCTTGGCAATCTCTTCTTCGTCGTACTTGCAACTGCAGCACCATTGTTGCTCTGCATGGCACAGCCCTTGAACTATTCCATGGCCAAACCCTCGACAGTATGGATCAACAAAGTCAGACTTGGTTTAGAAGTGCAGCCCATTCTCACCCCTTCACCACAACCAGAAGATTACCTTTCGTTCGGGCCTGCCTTTGCCGCAGGATTCATATGTGCCTCCTCCACCCCCGCATGTGATGTGTCCCTTTTTGCTGTCTTCCTTACCAGGACTGATACCGGCGGTGCATTTGATCCTCGTATGGTCTGGTCTGCGAACCGAGATCATCCTGTTAGGATGAATGCAACCCTTGAGTTTACTGGAGATGGAATCTTGGTCCTCTGTGATTCTGATGGTAGCCATGTCTGGTCGAGCAGTGGCTCGGGCCGCTCTATAGCCGGCATGCTGATCACTGAAATCGGCAATCTAGTATTGTTTGATCATACGAATGCAACAGTGTGGCAGTCCTTTGATAATCCTACTGACACAATGGTCCCTGGGCAGTCACTCATGGAAGGTATGAGGCTCACAACAAGTACTTCTGCAGCAAATACGACTGAGAATCAAAACGAATGCAAGGTAGAAGGTTTTCTTGATGGGCTGTAGGACCTAGACGCCCAAGGTACGCCCTCCTCCTTTCTTCCCCATCCTCCAAGTCCGTTGCTTGCAGCAGACTCCTCTGATCCTCTCATGTGCTTGCGTGCTTCCTTGGGCAGATTGCGCTGCAGATCCGACATGTTCTATCCACGCCCGACCACGACCACGACCACGACTACGACGTGCTGGACAAGGAGGTGGAGAACCGGACATGGAGGGGACACCCAGAGCAAACACCATGACCCAGCCTGCCGTCAAGCCAAGGTTGTCATCCCAAATCTCAAACTTTGTAAACTAATAGACAGGGACCAAAGCAAAGTAATGACTATGATGAGAGGAACGCCCGGGTATATGGCACCTGAATGGTTGACATCTCCAATCACTGGAAAGGTCGATGTCTACAGCTTTGGAGTTGTTATAATGGAAATAATAAGTGGAAGAAAAAACATTGACAACTCGCAGCCCGAGGATGATGTTCATCTCATAAATTTATTACGGGAAAAAGATCAAACCAATCAATTGATTGACCTGATCGACAAAAATAGTGACGATATGATCTCAAGCTAGGAGGAAGTGATTAAAATTGTTGTAGGGTGTGAGTTGTAGGAGTGTTGTAGGGTGTGAGTTGCAAAACAGGAAAGTGAGAAGGGTTAAAATGTAAATGTAAAGTGTATATACTGTGAGGAGGAATGGATCGATAGGAGTGGTTCTTCCAGAAATCTCTCATCTTTTCTTCCCCCTTCCCCCTTTCCCCTGTAGCTTTGCTGGAGAGGTGAGATCAACCAAAAGCTAGTCAACATGGTGTCAGAGCAGGAGGTGGAGGCGCCGCTTGATCCTCGCCGGTGGTGAATCGGCTGCTGGTGGTGAACTGGAGCGGGGAGAAGAGGGAGGCTGCCGCCAGGAGTGTGAGGCGGCGCAGCGACTCTGAGTTGAAGCCAGTAGCGGTGCGACCTGGGAGTGAGGCCCCTCTCTGTAGCTCGTGCAGGAACTGCAGGCTGGGAGAGTTGGGTGCAGCAGCAGGAGGCGGAAGTGTGGCTGCTTGAAATCGGAAGCATCGGCAGAGGGCAGCAGCCGGCAACGCTCGCGAGTACTGGGCCGTGGTGGTGAAAGGAGACTGCTGGGTGAGGTCTTTGCGGTTGGTGCAGTGAGTCCTGCAGAAAGAGGCAGATCAAGGGTGTGTTGCCTGAATCTGAATCTGTTCGTGGGTTGTTGCTGCTGTCTTGGAGTGGAGAGAAGGACAGAGCAATAGACCAAGGAGAGGTGTGCAAGGATGGCTGACGGTGCTCCAACGGGAGTCATGGCAGGGGAGCTTGCAGCGGTGTTGAGATCCATGGATGAGAAGTACAGATTGTTGTTTGAGACTATTGGGAAGCAAGAAGAGAGTTCAAAGTCAGAAGCAGAGGTCAAGGAAGATATCCATCCATTGCAGATGCCCCTGGTGAAGTTAGAAGGATCTGAAACCTATGCAAGTTGGGCAGAGCACGCGGAGACGATTCTTGTGTCAAGAAGGCTAGAGGGCTATATTCTTGGGGCAATTGAAAAACCAGCAGATGAGAACTCTAAGGAAGGTCAAAAGTGGAAGATGACCAACGCATTAGTGAGAGCATGGCTGTTGAGTTCAGTTTCACCTAAAATTGCCAAACAAGTGGAAAGGATTAAGGAAGCATCAGAAATTTGGCGGCTGCTGAAAGGCACATATTCTGGAGTCGGGAATGAGATGCTTGCTTGTAGAATTCAGAGGGAGTTGCAGGTGTTGAGTCAGGGTGATAAATCAGTTGTCGAGTATGTGTCTGAGTTGAAGAGATTATGGAGTGACATTGACTATTTTGATCCAGTTGAGATGGAGTGTGGCAAGTGCATTGAGAAATTCAACAAATGGACAGAAAGGAGACGCGTAAGGGACTTCCTAAATGGACTTCATTCTAAGTTTGAAAACTGGAGGGCTGCACTATATGGTAGTGGAAAGCTGCCTACACTCGAGCAGGCAATCTCAGCTATTATCAGCGAGGAAACAAGGTTGAAATTAGAGGCAGCTGGTTCCGCGACACAAGGCATCGTGCAGCGGCGATCAGCACTTTATGCAGCAGAGGGTGGAAATTATCAAAGGCCTGTATCAAACATAGCGGGAAGGAAATGCTTCGAGTGCGGTGAACCAGGACATTTGAGGTCCTCATGCCTGAATTAATGGGAGCAGGTAGAGGAAGAGGGCAGGACTGGCGGGGAAGAGGCCGTGGTCGTTGGTTTGATGGACGAGGTGGCCGCGGGCGAGGTACACGCCCTACTGGTAAAGCAAACACATCTGTAATCTCCGAAAATACCACTCAAACCATGAACGTTCACATGGCTGCTGAGGATTGGGAGAAGTGGTGTCAATTCAAGGAGCTACATTTAGGTGACAAGTCAACCGGTGAAGCACCTCCAACATCTGCCTCTACTGCCTCTGTAAATTTCGGTGGTAACAACTCTTGCACTATGAAATATAAATCCATCAACGCACCATGGCTATTAGATTCAGGTGCATCTAGGCATATGGCTGGCTCCTACAAAAGTTTTATTGATTATACTCCTGAGATACAGAGGCAAGGCGTTGAATTAGCTGATGGCTCCTCCCAAACTATTATGGGATCAGGAACAATTATGTGTAGCAATGATATATCTTTGTCATCTGTTTTGCATGTTCCCTCATTCCCAATAAATTTACTATCCATCAGTTGCATTACAAAAGAGCTTAATTGTGTTGTCATCTTCTTTCCATCATGGTGCTTGTTTCAGGAACTTGGGACTGGAAGAAGACTTGGGACAGGGAGCATGCATGATGGGTTGTATTATCTGGATAATAATATGTCACCTGCGGTAGCAGCAGCTGCTACATCTCTTCCACCACTTGAAGAATTTCTTCTTCAGCACCGCAGGCTAGGACATATGTCTTTTGTCACTCTCGGTCAGCTTTATCCTGATCTCTATAATAAAGTTGACAAGGGGTGTCTAGTATGTGATGCTTGTCAATATGGCAAACAGACACGTAGCTCTTACACATCATCTGATAATAGAAGTGACACACCACTCCAAGTTATACATTCTGATGTGTGGGGTCCTAGTGGAGTTTCATCTTTAAATGGTTATCGGTCGTTTGTTACCTTTATTGACTGTTGTACTAGAGTCACTTGGGTTTATGTGTTGAGGAACAAGAATGATGTGTTCGAGTGCTTTGTTGATTTTCATAATATGATTAAAACACAATATAATGCATGTATCAAAATATTTCGCACTGACAATGGCACGGAGTATGTGAACAAGGAATTTGATGAGTACTTTTCAACTTTTGGGATTATTCATCAGACAACTTGTCCAGGTACTTCGGAGCAGAATGGTTTGGCAGAGAGGAAGAATAGACATCTTCTAGAAATCACTCGTTGCATAATGATATCTATGAATGTTCCTAAGTTTTTGTGGGGTGAGGCTGTAATGACAGCTGCCTACTTGATGAATAGAATGCCATCAAGGGTACTTGGTTATAAAACACCGATAGAGTGTCTTACAGGTGAAACAAAATATGTGGTTCCTCCTAAAGTCTTTGGTTGTGTTTGTTTTGTGAAGATTATAGACCATCTGTTGGCAAGCTAGATCCAAGGGCATTAAAGTGTGTATTTGTGGGGTATTCTGGTAAACAGAAGGGTTATAGATGTTGGTGCCCATCTGAGAGGAGAATGTTTGTGAGTATGGATGTGGTATTTAGAGAGCAGGAACCATTTTATGGTGAGCCAACAGATTTAACCGATGTGTTCCCTGATTTGTTTACTAATGAAACTTCAAGTGTAGATTGTGAGATAGAGGGAAATAAGGAAGAGGAAGATGATGATGATGAACCATCAGGAAAGATGATAATTGGGGTAATTCCAGCAGAAACAAGACAAGAACAAAGACAGGGGAGCAATATGATACATCGAATGAAGCATTCCGGTGGCCAAGACCAAATGAGGAAAGGGAGATTCAGGTGTATACACGAAGACGATGTACTACGGAGGAACAAATGCAAGCGATGGAACCTGAACCAGAGGCTTATGGACAGCACCAGGAGCAAGAGCAGGAGATTGACCAACAAGAAGATACGCAAGGTCAAACTAATGACACTAGATCTTCCTCGGAGAGTGGTAACATCTCTTCTCAATATCATGACCTTGATGTTCCGATAGCTCACAGAAAGCAGCCACGGTCTAATACCAGAAAATTGCCCTCTAAATTGGATCCTTATATGGTCTCCAACTATGTCTCTTATGATATTGTTGGTCCTTCTTATAAGTCTTTTATCGCAGCATTGGATTCTGCAGAACCTTTGCCACGGGATTGGCAGGAGGCAAAACTAAACCCAAAATGGAGGGCAGCTATGCTGGAGGAGATGGCTGCTCTCGACAAGAATAATACATGGGTAATTACACCACTTCCCAAAAACAAGAAAGTAGTAGGTTGCAAATGGGTGTTCACCATAAAACATACACCCGAAGGGAAAGTAGAGAGATATAAGGCGAGGCTTGTGGCGAAAGGTTATAGTCAGACGTATGGGGTGGACTATGATGAAACCTTCGCCCCGGTTGCAAAGATGAACACCATCAGAGCTTTAATCTCGGTGGCAGCAAATAAAAAGTGGAAGCTGTTCCAACTAGATGTGAAGAATGCATTTCTTCATGGAGATCTGCAGGAAGAAGTTTATATGGAAATTCCACCAGGGTTCAATGGGCCTGAGACAGAGGGTAAAGTGTGCAGATTGAAGAAATCACTTTATGGACTTAAACAGTCACCAAGGGCTTGGTTTGGAAGATTTCGCAAGGAAGTCTGCTCTCTGGGCTTTCGACAGAGCAATGCCGACCATAGCCTTTTCTTTAAGCATCACCAAAACAAAACTGTCATATTGGTTGTATATGTTGATGACATTGTGATCACAGGTAATGATGATGAGGAGATAAGGAACGTGAAGAAAATGTTGGCGAAGTCATTTGAAGTCAAAGACCTTGGGTTTCTCCACTTCTTCTTGGGAATCGAAGTAGCTTATGGAGCTGAAGGTATCTATCTCTCTCAAAGAAAATATGTGCTTGATTTTCTCACTGAAACCGGGATGCTTGAAAGTAAACCTGCTGCCACACCAATTGAAATGAACCTTCGTATTACAGCAAATTCAGGAGAACCTGTTGATAGGGGGAGATACCAGAGACTTGTAGGGCGTTTAACTTATCTATCCCATACTAGACCAGACATCGCATACGCAGTAAGTCTGGTGAGTAGATATATGCATGATCCTCGATCAAGTCATCTAGATGCAGTAAATAGAATTTTGAGGTATCTCAAAGGTTGTCCTGGAAAAGGAATTCTCCTTTCATATCATGGACATCTAGAAGTTGAGGGATACACAGATGCTGATTGGGCTGGGTGTTTGGATGATAGGAGATCCACCTCAGGTTATTGCATCTTTGTGGGAGGAAATTTAGACAGTTGGAGTAAGAAGCAAAGTGTTGTCGCCAGGTCCACAGCAGAAGCAGAATTGCGATCCTTGGCTGCGGGGCTATGTGAGTTGCTGTGGCTTCGATTATTGTTAACTGAACTTCGGTTGTTTAAAGGAGGACCACTTAAACTTCATTGTGATAATCAGGCAGCAATTAATATCATAAACAATCCGGTTCATCACGATAGAACAAAACATATCGGAATTGACAGGCATTTTATTAAGGAGAAACTTGATGAGGGAGTACTTGAAGTAGGCTTTGTTAAAAGTGGAGATCAACTTGCTGATGCATTAACAAAGGGTGTGGGTGTTGTATCATTCTCGAAATTGTGTGACAAGATGGGGCTCTTAGATATTTTCGCCCCATCTTGAGGGGGAGTGTTGTAGGGTGTGAGTTGTAGGAGTGTTGTAGGGTGTGAGTTGCAAAACAGGAAAGTGAGAAGGGTTAAAATGTAAATGTAAAGTGTATATACTGTGAGGAGGAATGGATCGATAGGAGTGGTTCTTCCAGAAATCTCTCATCTTTTCTTCCCCCTTCCCCCTGTAGCTTTGCTGGAGAGGTGAGATCAACCAAAAGCTAGTCAACAAAAATGATGAAGCTCGCAGTGTGGTGCTTGCAAAATGATAGCACTCAAAGGCCCTCCATGTCCATAGTGATCAAGGTACTGGAAGGTGCGATGAGCATAGAAACTTTTGATGTGAATTCAATCATGTTGGTTCAAGATAATCCATTGACATATTCAGTTCCACCTCAAGCATCTGTACTATCTGGCCCAAGGTAAAACAAGTGGCTAATGTGCTTTAGAAATTCAACTTCTATGTTTTTTATTTTGTATCCTGCACTATTTGTACTTGGGATTATGTTTGGATTGCATCAAATTGTAACTTCCAGCCCAATATATATGTTTGATTGTCCAGTGAAGTATCTCATTGTCGACTCATACCTTTATAGAGCTGAAAAGCGGTAGTGCCATGTGATGTACGGCAGAAAAGATACATTTTGAAGGAAGCACAATGGTTAGAGGAGAGAGCGCCTGCTGTGGTAGGGTGAAACTACATTAGGTAGTGACTATTTCTAGATAATGCATCCACATATCCAACACCGCGTTGGTCCAGCGTTGGTTGATATCTTATCTGTCCCAAGGTGAGGCAGGTGGTCAATGAGTATGCTTTGCTCGTCTAACATGGAACCTGTGTCCCTCTCCTGCCATTATATATATATGTGTTGATTGGGTGTGATGCCATACTCTATGGGATTTGTTTTCTATACAACAGAAGTGCAAATATTGACATCTTTTCTGACATAAAAAACAGTTGACATTTAGTTAGCTGAAGGTCTCAAACTCCATTGGGAATTGGGATGGAAGTTAGTAGCTAAATTAAACTGGACTGAATGGGAGGTAGGAGGTGTATCTTCTGCAAGCTGCAATCACAGTGTACCGACAAACAATTCGGTTGCAGGCAAGGTATATCTAGCGTTCTGAAAATATTTGACCTACACAAGCTTCAGTGCTTTCCAACGCAGTGGAAATGTACGTACGCATCAAGGTTTCTGCAATCAAATTTACAAGGAGGGCTGATAAACAGAACCCAGTACGTTCGAATTTGATTTTCACGGAGACTAAACAACATAAGTATTATCATTCGAATTTGATTCAGAGCCCACCACAGTTCCACTTGGGATGTACGTACTCGACAACATACTGAAGTGGGCAGAGGTTGCCTTGCCTGTGAGGGGAAGAGGGAAGCAGAACCAAACCTGGGGAAGCACAGCAGACGCTCCCTGGAGAAGAAGCAGGGTTGGGCCGTGTCCCGGAGGCGGCGACCGGCAGGCGCGCGGGAGGAACCCCTCGGAGTCGCCTCCCATCGCGGGAGATGAGGATCGTGAGCGGCTCCGCGTAGAACCGCAGCGGCCGCTCTTATCGGTCCCCGCGAGGAAAACCATCCCGGGGCCACGGCGGTAGCGGGTCGTCGAAGCTTTCGAGGGAGGGGAGAAGGAGCTGTCCAGGTGGCAGTTTTTTTTTCTGTGGAGTTGTTGCGGCGAATGGGCATCTGATCTGAGCGGCGGCTGGCGATCAGAAGCCCAGCCCAGTGGGAGGCCTGCCTCTTGGGCCGAAAACACATCACTCAATTTCCCTCGGAAGAAAAATGATACTCGCTAGTTCTTTTATGATCGCTACATATTCTTCCCGAAAAAATGATGATCACTGTTTCCTAGTAAAAAATATGATCAATCCAGTTACGAGCAATATTTACTGCTGAAAACCCGTCAACAAAATATTTATTGCTGAAATAATCATACAATTCCCTCGCAATAAAAGTTGAAGAATTAAGACGCATACTAGGTCGACAGCAATGTTACATGTACAAATATTATGAATATAACACTGTGTGATATACTAATATACTTGCCACATATGAATAATAATAACAACAGATGAATTCGTCACGTATTCAGCTCATATCCATATCATGAACACGCAGGGATGAATCTGTGCGTGCGTGTATATTTGTTCGACATAAACATGTGATTAATTTGGCACAAAGATGCGTGACATTGGCACCTAAGTAGGCGTACTGCGCCATAAAAAATGATCGATCGCCAATTAAGTGGGAGTGAATCTATGACACGATCATTCCAGAGACATGTTGCTCCTGATCCCACATGCCATCCTCACAGTCACAGGTGAAAGCTTCATCAAACATGTATTGATTTGGTTCGGTTTCAACCCAGTTGACAAGTTCAGAGTTAGTTGCCCAGTGATGCAGAGAGAATTTCAGAGATACCCACGGCACGGAGACGGCAGACACAAACTGAAGTTCTGAAGAAACTGCATCCTAACAGACTGTACTTGTTACACCAGTGCAGGCTCGGACCTGTCAAGCATGGTGGAGATACCTGTCCACGCCACCAAACTACAATGGAAATCTTGGTTCAGCAGAGCACTGGTAGCCAGTCAGTTACACTTGGGAACTATCCAGAACAATCCTTCTCCAAAATCACAAAACACTCTTGGCGAGTCCAGTAAACCAACACCGGCATTTTTTTGGGTGATCTCATCTTCTGCACCGGCGGCTTCGGATCATCAGGTGCGGCCATGTGATCTTGTTTTTACTCTGCTAGTTCATCCCCAGATTCTTGGTGGCTTATCATAAGCCACTTTAGCTACTTGTAAGTTGCCTGAATTTTAAATTTGGGTCAGTCGATTTCTTGGCCGTTGATATTTACCCTGAGATTTGTGTTGCGGTTTTTTCTGGACTGTGTTCTTTGTTGTGTTGGGCTTGTATTTTTCGACTGACCCCGAAGCCCACTAACTATGTGATCCAGCCCTCTTCTCTCAGTTTGTTTATTTTATGTTTTTATTCTGTTTTTATGTGTTTTTGCCTTTATTTTTTGTTTTCCCTTGTTAGCTGGTTTTATTTTATTTTTGTGGGTATTTTTGGGATGTTGGGTGAGTGTAAATATATTCACATAAATACTATGAAATATGTGTGGAAATTACACTACTTTATGATTATTGTTGCATACTACAACAATACTACAACAAGTGCAAGTTTAGAACGAAGTTGTGTGCAAGTTTTTTTTTACTTTTTCATTATATTTCTTCTTTAAAGGGTAATATTATTGCTAATAATACATTGTTCATGATTTTTTTTAATTTTTTACTTATTTTTCCATATTCTTTCTTCTTCAAGGGTAAAACCAATGCCACTAATTCATATTATTTTTGCGAACCACTATTGTATGTTTATTCTTACATATTTTTGAAAAGCGCTTTTTTGTGCATGTTGTGTGCAAAACATTTCGTTGTTTGTCTTATTTTTTATTTTCTTTCTTCTTAAAGGTTAGTACCAATGCTACTAATTTATTCCTTAGAGAACTTTATTATTTTCATTTTGTTTAAGTTTTTTAAAAATATGCAAGAACATATTGACTTGCTATTTTTTTATTGTAGTAGCAACTATGTAATGATAGAACTAAATATTAAGAAAAATTTAGTATATAATTTTAACATATGTATGGGAAATTTAATTACACTTAATTTGAAGCGTTAATTAATAAGCTTTGGATAGAGATCATGTTAACAGATAAGATCTTGACAGAGTTCGCGGTGCTGGCCTCCCTTGTTCCTTGTGTTGTGAAATGTGATTAGAGTTTACACTAATAAAAATTGTTGGCGCAAGATAAACACGCCTTTCTTCAAAGAAAAGAAAGATAAATACACTCATGGCCTCACCGATATTTGTATTTTGTATCCAGGAAAGTGTATATTCCCAGCATGATTGGTTGGTATTTTTGTTGCAGACCAAACGCTACAAAATCCAGCTATTGCAGTCGTGGTGGTATTTGAGCATAGTATGAAAACAATGACTTGGAAGAAAGAAAAAGCGTTTCATGCGGGATGGATGGATGGATGGATGGATGGATAAAAGAACAACCAAAGTGTTCACTGACTAATTTGTGTGACTTAAGTGAATTACAAATATACGTTGTTATTTGTGTCTATTTTAGTTTACTTAGATATTCATGGTAGGCATCTATAAAGTGTGTCAATGTCTCTAGAGTCATGCTTGTCTATTTTGTGTGTAAATTAGACAATTATCTATATACCCTTTTTTGCGGGGAGTACTAAAATAAGTTGTATAAAGGAAAATATGAGTGCCTGGTACCGGTTATTCCGCACATACTAAGATGTACCACACATACGTTGCATTTGGAGATTCATTCAACTCAACTCGCATAAAAAATGTGTTTTCCTATAGGTATGGAACGTAGTTTACACAAAACTGCCCACTTTGAACTTTATAAAACATTATCATTTATAGCATTTATGCATGCAATTTTATGCATCATATGTTTTTCCTTGATTTGATATGCATTTTGCATAATAAATATGCAATTTCACCCCAAAAAACAAATAGTGACTTTCATACCACACCATAACAGGCTCAAAGTAAACCCAACTCATCAAGATTTGTGCAATAACATTTTGATTCGGCAAGAAATGTAGATAAAAAAATTATATATTTGCTGGCTCCATTATAACTTTATGAACCCTTGGGCGCATATAGATTGAGCCCCACTAATGAAAGACTTTAGCTAAGAGGCGTAAAAAAAAAGGAAAGAGGAAAGGAGTCGTAAGTCGACTGTCCTTATTGTACAACTCTAGAGCTTGGCTGGAAGTTTCTCTCGCAAAAAAAAAAAACTCTAGGGCTCACCTTGTGTTCGTGACCTGCCAGCTCAGGGCGGGATAGAGATCATATTAACGGGCACCTGCAGAAAAAAAAGAAGGAGAGATCATGTTAACGGATAGGGATTAAGATAGAGCTCGCGGTGTTGGCATTCCTTGTTCATTGCGCTGTGAAGCGTGATTAGAGTGTATATATACACTAATAAAAATTGTCGGCATCAGATAAATTTTTTTGGACCCTGATAAAGGCCACACGCGTGGCACAAATAGATGGCAACTCCAAACGTTCTTGATGGCAAGTTTAGTGACGCGAGGGCGACAACTTTAGTTGTCAAGCATGGCAACTTTCTTTTCGGATGGCAAGTTATAATTTTTTTTGAATGGGAATTTTAGTTGTAAAAATGTCAGGACTGAATTGCCTCGTGCCACACGTGTGGATTTTTTTTTCTTCTGGCCTCACCGGTTTTTGTATTTTGTACCCGGGAAAGTGTATTTTCCCGGCACCATCTTTCAGTTGCTGTCGTAATGGTATCCCTCCGCCCCACACCCCACCCCCGCCTCCGCCGCCAGCCCCCGCCCCCGCCCCCCGCCGCCGGCAGAAGATGGAGGCCCCGGGATCCCCCTACGCCTCCTCGCCCGAGTCAGCGCCCAAGCGCGCCCCCAGCTCCTCCCCGCCGCCCCCGCCCCCGCCCCCGCCCCCACAGGACCGCCCCGAGGCCGACCACGACGCCGCCGAGCCCCAAGGTAACTGACACCGGCTGAAAAACACCGTCCGCATCCGTGAGAACTCTTCTTCTCCACGCGAGCTTGGTCACCGTGGCTTCACGGGTCCGCGAGATCCGGGCCCTGCCGCCCCGCCGCGGGCCCGAGATCTGCGCGCGCGGCGCGGCCGGTTGCATCCTTAGCCCCTTTGTTTTTGTTGACCTTGGTGCACGGGGATGGTGTAATAGTTCAGTGGGTGGTCTGGTTACTGTAGCCTGCTTTGTTGCCCGATTCGTTTTCAGTGACTGCTTGACACTGCGGCGAGGGGTTGCCATGTAGAATTTGCAGACGCTTACTAGAGCATAGCTACATTTATTTAGGTTGCTTCGGATGCGCGATGATAGTTTGTTTCTGGACGCAAAATTCGCAGGTGGATGATTTTGCTCCTACTAAATCTAGGCTGGGCCTTAACCATGTCGGTAACGGTTGACTCTACAATTGCTACTCCCTCTGTTCCTAAATATAAGCATTTTTAGAGATTTCAATATAGACTACGTACAGATGTATATAGGCATATTTCAGAGTGTAGATTCACTCATTTTGCTCCGTATGTAGTTCATATTGAAATCTCTAAAAGGTCTTATAGTATTTAGGAACGGAGGGAGTATGTTTATTACAGTGCAGCATTACTTGCTCTTTCTGCTTGACTTCAAAGCATTTATGAGTAGACGACTAGTAACGTAATTCTCGACTTGGAATTCGTAATGACATAATTACTGCCATCCGCCTTTCTAGCGTAATAGTTCTTAATTTAATGATAGATTGTATAAGAACACAAAGTAGGTGTGTGAATGAAGTTGCTCTATCCGTTTCATAGTGAAATTTGTTCCAGTCCTTGGCATTTTGAACTACTGAACTGTTTTAGGTGACCTACAACATGGAAAATGTCTTCTGTACATAAAGCCCTCTAACTCACATGCGGGTTCTTTGGACTCTAGGTGCAACCACATCACTAACCTATACAATTGCTATGTTATTTGTTGTGCATCATCGGTTGCTTCTGTTTCTTGACTTCAGTAAAGTTATGGAAAATATCCTTTTGTGATGGAAATCCTATACATTAGATGCCGGTTCTTTGGACGTTAGGTGCAATCACATTTTTAATCTATAAAATTGCTATGTTATTTGTTGTGCATCATGGGTTGCTTCTGTTCCTTGACCTTGGTAAATATATGATCGAACTCATAATAGCATGGTTATCGCTATTGCCATTCACCTTTCTTACATATAATTCTGAATCTGAAGTTGATTTTTCTCCTCAGATGACAAGGAGAAGCCAACGCATTTGAGGTTTCTGGTGTCTAACACAGCAGCAGGATGTATTACTGGCAAGGGTGGTTCAACTATTAATGACTTCCAATCTCAGTCTGGGGCTCGTATTCAATTATCGCACAGCCATGAGTTTTTCCCTGGTACAAATGACAGAATCATCATGGTCTCTGGACTATTTGACGAAGTAGTTAAGGCCATGGAATTGGTTCTTGAAAAACTCTTATCAGAGGTAAAACAATTTGTTTTGCAAATGGTCATGTCTGTAGGACCCATGTTGCCATTGTTTGATAACTGATATTCTCCTGTTATTTTCCAGGGGGAAGAATCCAATGAAGCTGAAGCTAGGCCTAAATTTAGACTTGTAGTTCCTAACAGCTCTTGTGGTGGAATTATTGGTAAAGGAGGAGCAACAATCAAGTATGCGTAATCAATAAACCTGTTCTAATCTCTGATACTGTCATTAAGTTTCACCCCCACTATGAGACTTACTTAATTTTCAGTGTTGGTGTAATGTTATTACTGATTAAACTGTGAAGTATACCTGAACTGACACACGATACTAGAAACTCTATGGTCCTTTTCTTGATAATACTCATTTGGTCTGATTTGTATTTTGTCACATGATTCATCATTGTTCTTGTATTTACTTTATTTTAGTTTCTATTGCTTGGAATGTTGAGAGTTGGTGTTCCCTCTCTTCAGGTCATTCATTGAAGATTCACATGCTGGAATCAAGATTTCACCACAGGACAACAACTTTGTTGGTTTGCATGATAGGCTTGTTACCATCACAGGACCCTTAAACAGTCAGATGCGAGCTATATTTTTTATATTAAGCAAGTTGTCAGAGGATGTTCACTACCCACCTAATTTGAGTTCCCCATTTCCATATGCAGGTAAATCTTAGAACTTGACCACTTCTTAATTTTAATGTTACCACAGTACCACACTGCTTCATACTTGCTTAAATGGGTTGCCTTCTCGTAATACCTTTCTTGCTTTAAGGAATACATGTTCTGCATTTAGCATGCCTTTCTAAAAATAAGGCGCAACATCATTTGAATGCTGGGATATATTGACATGCGCAGTTAGACATACTCTTTGCATTCATAATATTTATAGATGGATTCACCCCTTCAGATATGGCATCACCATCTTCTCTTACTCATTTCCTAAACTTGAAACAATCCAGGCCTTGGTTTCCCTAGTTACCCTGCCGCTGTTCCTGTTGGGTATATGATTCCACAGGTGCCATATAATAATGCTGTGAACTATGAACCTAATGGGTATACTGCTGCTGGTGGTGGTGGAAGGTACCAAAACAACAAGGTTCGTTTTTGCTGTCCTGCATGTTGTACACCTTTTTTGTAAACACCTAGTCCATCTGTGTTGATAATGATCTACCGTGTGTTCTCTTTTTGTTGTGCACCTGAGGAGAGATGTTGGAGTCGGGTGATATGTATGAGATGCTTTCTAGTAGAATTGTTTTCTGTTTTGCATAGTCATGTAATACATTAGGAAGTGCATAGAACATTTTTCCTATCAGTCTTTGAATTGCAAGAAGGCAAAATTTGATCTCATGAATTTATTATGGTTATTTTCTGATAGCTTTGTTGGCGCTACTAATATTAGGCAGTCCATCGAAAATAAATCGGTATATCACACTTCCAGACAGCTGACAGTTTTTTTTTGTGAGCACTATTTTTCTTAGTCAGCGCACTGGAATTAAAATGTGTATTACACTAAGCATTTGTTTTTGGAGAAAGAGATATGCGTAAATGTGTATTACACTAAGCATTTGTTTTGGGAGAAAGAGAGATGTGTATGTTGGAACTTCTGATTGATGTTGTGTGCGCTAACCCCTTGATGTTAGATTGAATGTGCCCAGTTTTCTTGCCTTCTAATGTTTTCAGGCGATATTCTCTATGCATATATTTTATTATTTTGTAAAACTGTATGCTGAGGCAGTACCTTCTTTTTTGATTTGTTATTTGGGTAGAAGTGTTAACCTTGTACTCCCTCCGTCCCAAAATAAGTGTCTCAACTTTGGTACAAAGTTGTACTAAATTTGAGACACTTATTTTGGGACGGAGGGAGTATATGTTTTCAAATTATTCTAACCATGATTTTCTGTTGAAACTTTTCAGCCTGGTACACCTGTTAGATCACCTGCTAATAATGATGCCCAAGAATCCCACACCATAGGATTTGCTGACGAACACATCGGTGCAGTTGTAGGGCATGCAGGAAGGAACATAACAGAGATCATTCAGGTATTTTCCTACACCGTGTGAATCTGAACCTCATTAGTGTTTTTTTACTGCACATGGTCAATTACTCAAAGCCTTGTACATACACATGTATGCTCATTGTATAGATAGGCGAGGCTTCTGCATTATATTACTCCCTCTGTTCTTTAATGTAGTGCATATAGATATTTGCTTGCAGCAATCTTGTTAAGATGTATCGCCCTGCATTAGTCAGTAGGCACTTAGACAGCTGTTGTGGTAATGGCATTCGTTTGGTCACATTTAGTTAAGAACATTGGAGCATATTGTCTGCCCTAATTTTAGTTCAGAACAACTGTCTAAGTGCCATGGGCCTGAATTTTCTCCTATATTAACTGTGATGACATGGGCCTGAATTTAAAGAACAAATCCTTTATGGATAGATGCACTTGATTTTAGAGAACAGTATTAACTTTCTAGGATAAGAGAACTTTTTCTGAAGAAAATATTGTGGGCCGTTAAAAAGGCTTTGGATATTATGTGAATACATGATAATCCTGAGTCATTGGGTTTTATATATATGCATGGGGAAAAGGACGACCGGATCAGCGACCTCCCTGACCATGTCCTCCACCACTTGCTCTCCTTCCTCCCA
Organism: Thinopyrum elongatum; assembly: GCA_011799875.1. Classification (NCBI taxonomy): domain Eukaryota; kingdom Viridiplantae; phylum Streptophyta; class Magnoliopsida; order Poales; family Poaceae; genus Thinopyrum; species Thinopyrum elongatum. Next base: position 559,027,628 of record CM022302.1, read on the forward strand.
GCACAGGCGGCTGTGCAGACGTGCGTGCTCGCCAAGCGCTGGCGATACCTCTGGAGGTCCACCACAGGACTGCGTATCGTTGACATTGACGGTAAAAAACCTTTATGTGTCAACCAACACCACAAGTTCTTGGACCATCTCATGGCCCTGCGTGAGCACACTGATCTACACACTGTTGTGATGAAGTTTGACACTTTCGATGAAGAAGACGACCAGCCATATGTGCACTATGTGCACCGATGGATCCGTTTTGCTATGATGTCCAATGTTCGTGCGCTCACTGTTTTCATCTTGTATGGAGATCTCTGCTTAGATGAAATGACTCTTGTGTCTCGGCATCTGAAGAAATTGGCCCTTACTAATGTAGACCTACAGGAGACCTTTGATTTTTCCAGCTGTCCAGTATTGGAAGATCTCAAGCTGCGTTGTTGCGTAATCTGTGCCGGTAGGATATCGTCCCGTTCCATGAAGCATTTGACCATCAGAGACTGCCTCACCGCGGACCGAGATTGCCGAGTCTGTATTTCTACTCCAGGCCTTGTCTCTCTGAAACTAGATATATTTGATGGTCTAACTCCTTTACTTGGAGACATGGCGTTGCTAGAGAATGCATATGTGTCTCTTGACCGTGACAATGGTAGCTATGACTATGATGCCTGTTTGAATTACCACTCTGGTGTTTTCTGTGGAGCTAATAACAGTGCATGTAAGAATTGTGGTTCTGTTCGCAATAGTGTGCTTCTGGGTGGTATTTCAAGTGCTAAACATCTTGTGTTAATGTCTTCATTTGGAAAGGTATGCCATTCATCTTCTTTATCTGCATCGTTTACATATTGCATTGCCACCATTCGGGGATCTTAGATCATCATCCTGCATTCTCAGTAAAGATTACTTGATCGTTTACTTTTGTATTTATGTTGCAGTTTATCTTCTCAAGAGATTTGAAACACTGCCCTACATTTAGCAAGTTGAAAACATTATTACTCAACGAGTACTGGTGCGAGGCTCCTGACCTGGATCCACTAGCTTGCATTCTGAAAAACTCGCCAGTTCTAGAGAAGCTCACTCTTCAATTATTTGTCTGGGTATAAATCTTCTCAATGGATAATTGCTGCCTTGTCAAAATAATTATTAATCATTCATCTTGGTTAAATGCTTCTACTTGCCATAGGTAAATCATAAAGTGGAAATAAAAGGACGCTACAGTTCAGTGGAAAGATCGGCTGCAATATCAGAGCATCTTAAAGTAGTTGAAATCAGGTGTAATAAGCTGGACGACAGGATTCTCAAAGTGTTGGTGTTCCTGTCTGCATTTAACATACGTAAGCTAACCCATGACCCCTTGCATGCTCTCTGTAAAGTGAATCTCCTTCATACTTTCCAAATTCTGTTCCAGTATCTTCATTTTCATCGTCAAATAACTGAGCATTTTTCACTTGTGCAGATACAGTAAACACTAACATAATCTTTCCATTTCTGCACAGAATTCAGTTTCCATACCAAGAAGGGCTAGAAGATCTGGTTTGACGGTGGATAGGCTGCGGCATTGTTGCTATCATTCATGCCATAGTTTTTGCTATTGATAAAGGTTGTGGCTTCCTTGCTTTTGAAGGTGGGATTACTGTTATATACAGTCCTGATGAACAGCAAATCTATGCTTGAACACTTGTCGGATAGCTACATGTAACACCCCTATGTAATTGCCACTGTGATCAGCTGATGATAATGCCAAGTCATGACCATTTGCAGTGCCAAGTCACTTGGATTAGTGAAACAATTCAAATTCAATTCTGAAAATCAATTCAAATTCAAAAGTGCAAAATAAATTTGCTCAAACACGGAAAAATGTTCACTAAATAGCAAATATTCCAGAAGCACTTATAAAATTATAAGTGATGATGCTGGGATTAGCTAAATGACTTCAACAACTTGAAACAGCACCAAAACAGGATTATTTAATCCAATTAAATTCTTTTCAAATTCAAATAAAATCCTACTTTGCCCAAACCAATTTTTGGTGAAAGGTAATATTGCATTGTAATATTTGAGCCTAGTCTCATATTTTACAAAAATGTAAAAGTGTCCTACCTAATTCAACACAGAAAAGAAATAAAGAAAATAGAAAACAGAGAAAGGAAAATAAGAAAATGCCACTGTGCATTGGCCCAAGTGCACAGTGCCTGAAACTAGCCCAACTGGCCCAGCTTGCTACAGTCGTCGTCCTTCTCGTCGCCGTGTCAGCAGCGCCATGGACAGAGCGCGCTCGCTCCGGCGAGGGGGCGACAGCGCGACGCCGCGGGCGCCGCGAGGGGATAAGACCGGAGCCGTGCCTTCCCCCCTGGTCATTTGCCCTCGTCCCCACTCGCTCTCCTCTCTCTCCTCCCCTCCAGATCCATGTCGCCGAGTGACATCGCCGCCATGGCCGTGCCCTAAACGCGGCCACCGTCGACCCCGTGCTCCGCTAGGATGCCCACGAGCTCCGCCGCCCTCGGTTCTTTCGTCTCCGACCTCGAGCAGGAGCGGGGAGGTTCCGCAGACGCCGCACGTCATCGCCCCTTTCCTTCTCTGTCGCCGGCGATCTTCTCCGATTCCGGCGTCGCTGCTGCTCCTAAACCGTCAACGGCTTTTCATAGCCACCCGGTGAGCTCCACCCCTTTCCCCCCACCTTTCTGCGATGCTCTATGCCGCCCGTAGCCGCCGCGCCAGAGATGCCCGAACGGAGCTCCGCCGTCGATGGCCTTGCCATCTTTGTGGCCGCTGACGAGCTCGTCTGAGCTGTAAAGTGAATCTCCTTCATACTTTCCAAATTCTGTTCCAGTATCTTCATTTTCATCGTCAAATAACTGAGCATTTTTCACTTGTGCAGATACAGTAAACACTAACATAATCTTTCCATTTCTGCACAGAATTCAGTTTCCATACCAAGAAGGGCTAGAAGATCTGGTTTGACGGTGGATAGGCTGCGGCATTGTTGCTATCATTCATGCCATAGTTTTTGCTATTGATAAAGGTTGTGGCTTCCTTGCTTTTGAAGGTGGGATTACTGTTATATACAGTCCTGATGAACAGCAAATCTATGCTTGAACACTTGTCGGATAGCTACATGTAACACCCCTATGTAATTGCCACTGTGATCAGCTGATGATAATGCCAAGTCATGACCATTTGCAGTGCCAAGTCACTTGGATTAGTGAAACAATTCAAATTCAATTCTGAAAATCAATTCAAATTCAAAAGTGCAAAATAAATTTGCTCAAACACGGAAAAATGTTCACTAAATAGCAAATATTCCAGAAGCACTTATAAAATTATAAGTGATGATGCTGGGATTAGCTAAATGACTTCAACAACTTGAAACAGCACCAAAACAGGATTATTTAATCCAATTAAATCCTTTTCAAATTCAAATAAAATCCTACTTTGCCCAAACCAATTTTTGGTGAAAGGTAATATTGCATTGTAATATTTGAGCCTAGTCTCATATTTTACAAAAATGTAAAAGTGTCCTACCTAATTCAACACAGAAAAGAAATAAAGAAAATAGAAAACAGAGAAAGGAAAATAAGAAAATGCCACTGTGCATTGGCCCAAGTGCACAGTGCCTGAAACTAGCCCAACTGGCCCAGCTTGCTACAGTCGTCGTCCTTCTCGTCGCCGTGTCAGCAGCGCCATGGACAGAGCGCGCTCGCTCCGGCGAGGGGGCGACAGCGCGACGCCGCGGGCGCCGCGAGGGGATAAGACCGGAGCCGTGCCTTCCCCCCTGGTCATTTGCCCTCGTCCCCACTCGCTCTCCTCTCTCTCCTCCCCTCCAGATCCATGTCGCCGAGCGACATCGCCGCCATGGCCGTGCCCTAAACGCGGCCACCGTCGACCCCGTGCTCCGCTAGGATGCCCACGAGCTCCGCCGCCCTCGGTTCTTTCGTCTCCGACCTCGAGCAGGAGCGGGGAGGTTCCGCAGACGCCGCACGTCATCGCCCCTTTCCTTCTCTGTCGCCGGCGATCTTCTCCGATTCCGGCGTCGCTGCTGCTCCTAAACCGTCAACGGCTTTTCATAGCCACCCGGTGAGCTCCACCCCTTTCCCCCCACCTTTCTGCGATGCTCTATGCCGCCCGTAGCCGCCGCGCCAGAGATGCCCGAACGGAGCTCCGCCGTCGATGGCCTTGCCATCTTTGTGGCCGCTGACGAGCTCGTCTGAGCTCGCAGACATGCTCACCGCCGCGATAGGAGTCGAACGCGTTAGCTGCTGATGCTTGCCATGCCCGTTTTCGCCGTTGCCAGCAACACCCGAATGCCGCCGCCGCCAAACCTCGCCGTCCGGCCACTTTTGGTCGCCCCCGAGCCCTCGTTTCAGCTCTACTCGATGCGGCGTCGTGCAGCCGTTCGAAAGCAGCAAAAATCACGCAAAACGGCCCACTGTGGCGAAGATCCGAGCTCCTCCGACGAGTTCGCCGCCGCGGGAGGCTCGCCGGAGCTCTCTCCGGCGCCACTCCGACGTGGCAAGTGGTGGGGCCCGCCCAGAGACACTGACCGATGGGCCCCACGACGCGTTTGACTTCGTTGACTGGGTCAACGCCTGTTACTGTTCACGTGTGTCAATGACATGTGGGCCCTCTCTGTTAAATAAGTCTAATTAAACTGTTTTAATTAAAAAGCTAATTAGCTTAGCCTAATCACTCACTAACATATGGGGTCCACCCCACTAATCACTCTGTTAATTTAATTAATCCACTGTTAGTCTAACATAGGCTGACATGTGGTTCCCACTGGACCCACATGTCAGGTTTGACCCTGGTCAGCCGCTGTTCACCTGCTGACGTCACCTCTGTGTCATGCTGACGTCATATATCATTTTCTGTTAATAAAAATAAATCCAGAAAATCAATTAATCTTTGAAAATTAATAACTTTTAAACCGTAGCTCGGATTGAAAAAGTTAATATATGAAAGTTGCTCAGAACAACAAGACAAGTCTGATCGTGCCATCTGTTTCCTTGTCGGAACCTCCTATGTAGAAGAACTCGTAACTTCGAGCCCGATTCCGGTAGATGAATAGTGCACACACACCGATTAATAAATCCCCATTTAATCCTAAAAATAACTAAAATGACTTAGATGCATTTAGGCAACCCTGCACTGCATCATAGCATAGCACGCACTGTGTTGCATATGTTTGCATTATGTTTACCTGTTTCTTCCCCCTCTTCTCTCTCGGTAGACCCCGACGTTGACGTAGCTCCCGAGGCAGACGCAGCTCCGGAGTACGACTACGTCCCCGACGACATGGGTCATGGTAATCGAGGGTGATTCCTCCTACACCACCCCCGATAACGACGTCGTCGCGCAACACTTCAAGTGTGGACCTCGAGGGTGATTCCTCCTTCGTTCACCTTGACGATATCATCAGGTGGGATTCCATCGAGGGTGATTCCTCAGGGTTCCCCTTGGTGTTAGACACACAGTTACTATTGATATTATGACTTGCACTAAACCATGTTACTAAAGACGGGTCGGCCCTGAGGGGTACCCGCGCGAGCATATTGCGAAGTGATGTGGAGACGGGTTGACCTGGAGGGTGCCCGCGAGACAAATACGAGGCGTGGCCGGGCATTCCTAGCCCTTGCTGCAAGTCCTCGAGACGGGGCGACGGGGTCACATCGATCGTGAGTCTGTGCTCGTTTCCGCGCGCTCCTAAACCACTAAACGGTTTGGATATTTGATCCGAGGGGCCTCTGGCCTGATAGCACTAACCATCACGTGGGCATAGTATGGGCGTTCTGCGTCGTATACTTCAGCCGGAGCTTAATGAACGTCAGCGACTGAGTGGCGCACGCTGAATTGGACTGGTTACGCAACCGCACTTGTATTAAGGGGTTGCTAGGTCTGCTTTCGGCCGCGTACGCAACGTGCAGGAGTTCCCGGGGCAAAGGCCCAAGACCCCCTGGGCACATAGGTTTAGTCCGGCGTGCTGACCTCTCTGTTAAGTATTCGTTCGGGTTGCGGCGTATCGTTTGGCCGAGGCCGGGCATGACCCAGTAAAGTGTGTCCGGCCGGAGTTAAGCGAGCGTGGTGGGTAACTTGGTGCACCCCTGCAGGGAAGAACTTATCTATCGATAGCCTGTCCTACGGTAACAGACACTCAGAGTTGTATCCCGATCGGTACAACTAGAACTTGAGATGAGAACTGGATAGTACGGCTCTGGGATTGCTTTCTCGCAGGGAGTCGAGGAAGGATCTCAGGCTGAGGTTTGATGATACTACTACTACTTTACATTATGTAACTCTGCATTCTTCTAATGCTGCAAGACTGCTGAAGATGTTGAAGATACTAGTCTTTGATAGGACTAGGCTTTCCCCCTCTATTCTGGCATTTCTGCAGCCCAGTCCACTTATACAGCCTCCCTTTGACAATGTTGCATATGTAGTGTAGATCCTTGCTTGCTGAGTACTTCGGATGAGTACTCACGTTTGCTTTGCTTTCTTTTTCCCCATTTCCGTTTGATGCCACCAGTCGATGGAGCCCCTGAGCCAGATGCCCCCGTCGACGACCACTACTACTACCCGTACGGCGAGTACTACTACTACGAGGAGCCGACTGACGACCAGGAGTAGGATCGGAGGGTCCAGGGCAAGAGGCCTTCGCCTTTCGATCGTAGTATTTTATTTTGCCCCGCCTCTGAGAAGGCTTATCTCTCTCTTTGTATTATATCTGTATCCAGATATCTGATGCTTCCGCTGACGCTTGTATGCCATCAAGCTATGTATTCGAGCCCTCGAGGCCCTGGCTTGTAATTTAAAGCTTGTATGACTTTATTTATGTTTTAGAGTTGTGTTGTGATATCTTCAAGTGAGTCCTTAGGCTTGATCGTGTGCATTTACGTGTATGGTTAGTGCACGATTAAGCCGGGGTCGTCACAGGTTAGTACCAGAGCCGACTGCCTCTAGGAATCCCCCTTTCCAATTCCTTGGCCGAAGTTGAGTCTAGTGGTCCAAAACTATTTTACTAACTTGGCTGTGTGGCTTATGGCCCCACGTCGCCAACTGGGTGGTATTAAGATCTTTTACTCCTCGACCTTTACTCTGGGACTCTGATCTCTCTTCTATTCGGGTTAATTTTTTTTACTAACACCGACACTTAGGATCTCGTAATTCCCATCCTCCCGGAGAGCTGGATATCTGTGCGATTTCCCTGTAATTGATCTGATTAGACTAATAATCATTTTCCTTTCCATTGTTTTGTTTAACCTTTCCTTCCGAGAGCTGTTATATTTCTCATCATCTTATGACAACCCTGAACTTCTCTATTTCAGATGGATCGACTGTTTTCACCGCGGCCTACGACCCAGCTTGTGCTTCGCACTTGGGCTCGTGATGCCCCTGGGTTTCCAGCTGTTCTGATCGCCCTCCTGACTAGACTGGGTTACCGCTGGTACCCCGAGTACATGGTCTATGAGGTTTACCGCGAGTTCAACCAGGAGCAGTACTATGCTGATGTACGTATCTATGATCAGCAGAATGACTCGGACACTGAGCTACACCTTTTCCACGGTATCGGCGTGACGATTGAGATGGCAGTCCATGATGCCGCCTACTCTGCTGTCGCACGTCTCTGAGGAGAGCATGATGCTAGCTTGGATGAATCTGTGTTTTGATACATCCCGTATGCACCTGTTGGAGATGCTACTGGATATTACACAGCTATCTGTGCCCCGTACGAGCCTCGACGCTACGACCCGCAGTTTCTGATTCAGTGCACTCAGGCTCTGGATCGCATTGTTCGGGCTCTTGCCGTCGAGTTGTTTGCCACTCGAGCACGCTACTACGAGGCTATGACACAGTTGCTACCAGCTGTTCGTGCAGGGATACATCCGGAGCATATCCTTTACCCACGCAGGACCGAGATGCCACCAGGGATTGATTGGCCTGCAGTGGGAGGTCACACGCCTGCACATGGACCTCTTCTTATAGTTGGAGACCGGGTTCTGCATCAGAGTGCACATGGAGCACAGGATCCTTCTGCGATGAGCATTCGTTGCCCGCACTTGCAGTTACCCTGTTTCAGTGGTTTTCTCCGACGTTGATGTAGCCTTTGCTATGTCACGTTGTGTACTTCCTTACCGCGTGCCTGTGTGCCGCCTAGCATGTCTAGCTTTTCAATTTGCGCCGTTATGCTGCCCGATTGTAACCGACTGTGTACGGATCTGTATGACTTAAATGTCTACTTGTAAGCATCTGTTGCACTATTTGAATAACGTCGAGTTACATCATGTTTATTGCTAAACATTCGCATAAGCTATTGCTAAACTACCCCTGTTGAATTAGCAGGATGGCTGACAACAACCCACCACTGCCGCCACCACCTGATTACAAAGCAGCGATGATGCAACAGTTTGAACTCAACCGCCAATTTATGACGGGGATTATGCAGCAATTCCCTCGTCCCGATGCTAACCAGTAGCCACCTTCTATTTCATTGCCAGAGTTTATGCGACTCAACCCGTCCTTCTTCCGCAACACAGTCAACCCGCTGGATGCCAATGACTGGTTGCGTGACATCTCCTATGAGATGGAGTCTGCTGGTGTCGCCCAGGTCAATTATGTCACCTTCGCGACATACCTTCTGAAGGGTCCTGCTTCACAATGGTGGGCCACTCACCGACAGACCCTGCCACCTGGTACTGTCGTCACTTGGGCAGAATTCAAGATTGCTTTCCGTGCCCACTACATTCCTCAAGCTGTCATAGCTCGGAAGAAGGCCGAGTTCCGTAGTCTCGTACAAGGTAACAAGACTGTGGAAGTTTATCAGCGCGAGTTCCTTGAATTATCTCGTTACGCTGAAGAGGACATTCCTACTAATGAGCGAAGGCAGGAGAAGTTTCGTGAAGGGCTGCACCATGATATACAGTTAGCTCTGCTCGTCCAAGACTATCCTGATTTCGCCACCTTGGTGAATAAGGCTATTATGGTTGAAACTGGTCTTAAGAAGCATAAAGAAGCGTCCAGACGCACCCGTGAGGCGGGCTCATCTTCCCAGAAGCGCCGCATCTGGATCCCTCAGAGCATGTACCGTCCAGCAGCTCCTGTGAACAGGCCGTCTTATGCTACACCACGTCTGCCTCCTCTGCCACCGAGGCAGCCTCTGCCAGCTCCAGCACCTCGAGCTCCTGCACCTCGTCCTGACAGCGGACTATGCTTCAAGTGTGGCCAGCCAGGTCACCGTGCTAGGGATTGTTCTCAGAGTCAGAATCAGTTGGCTCTTCCCTCTGCTGGCCGTGGTATTGGCTGTGGTATTCCTCAACAGCGCAACAACAATGCCAGACCTTCTTATGGTCGTGGGCAGTACTACCACTTCAACATGTCTGAAGCTCCGAATCAACCAGACACTGTGATGGGTACACTTCTCGTTAATTCAGTACCAGCATCTGTTTTATTTGATTCAAGAGCATCGCATTCATTCATGTCAGAACATTTTGCACTCATGCATGACGTTAAATGTGAAACAATGCATCAACCGTTAGCAGTGAACACCCCTGCGGGCCAGTGCCAAGCCACCCTATTCAGCCCCGAAGTCACCATTGAGATTGAGCGGTTGAAATTTCAGGCATTTCCCATTATCCTAAAATCTTCCAAGATTGACCTTATTCTGGGAATGGATTGGTTGAAGGCTCATTACGCCTCAATCAATTGCGCCACTAAAGTTGTACACCTCTTGCACCCGTCGAATGAGATAGTGAACTACCATGCTCTTATCACTCAACACGCTGAGGCTCAAATTTATGCCTTGAACACGTTGAACGCTTCTCCGCTTGAGGGGATCGAGAACATCCCAGTTGTCTGTGACTTCCCGGATGTTTTTCCAGAAGAACTTCCAGGAATACCCCCTGCTAGAGCTGTCAAGTTCATCATCGACTTGAAGCCTGGCACCACTCCTATTGCGAAGCGTCCCTACAAGATGCCTCCGCACCATCTTATCGAGCTTAAGGAAGAAATCGATAAATCCTTAAGGAAGGGTTTCATTCGCCCTAGTTCCTCTGCCTCGGGGGCACCTTCTCTTTGTCAAGAAGAAGGATGGAACGAATAGGTTGGTCCAAGATTACCGTCCTATCAACCAGGCAACTATTCAGAATAAATATCCGCTTCCCCGGATCAATGATTTATATGATCAACTTGCTGGATCTTCGGTGTTCTCTAAACTCGACTTGAGGTTGGGTTATCACCAGATCCGTGTCCGCGAAGAGGATATTCCGAAGACTGCATTCATTACTCGTTATGGTTCATACGAGTACACCGTCATGTCGTTTGGATTAACAAATGCTCCAGCTACGTTCTCCCGCTTAATGAACTACATATTCATGGATTACCTCGACAAATTCGTCGTGGTATATCTAGATGATATTCTGGTTTATTCAAAGAATAAGGAAGAACATGCTGAACATCTTCGCCTTGTTCTGGAGAGACTTCGAGAGCACAAGTTATATGCCAAGTACTCCAAGTGTGAATTCTGGCTTTCTAAGGTAACCTACCTTGGACATGTCATCTCCAAGGACGGTATCACAGTTAATCCGGAGCGCGTTCAGGCTATTCTTGACTGAACCCCTCCGAAGAATGTCAAGCAAGTGAGAAGTTTTCTCGGGCTTGCAAGTTATTGCCGACGATTCGTCGAGAACTTTTCCAAGATTGCCAAGCCCCTGACTAATCTGCTTCACAAAGGCGTTAAGTTTGAGTGGACGGACAAATGTCAGGAAAGCTTCCAGACTCTCAAGGACAAGTTGACCTCTGCTCCAGTGCTTGCTCCTCCAGATTCCCGCAAAGACTTTGTTATCTTCTGCGACGCCTCTCGTCAAGGTTTAGGCTGTGTCCTAATGCAAGAACGAAGAGTAATTGCTTATGCTTCGCGTCAATTGCGTCCGCATGAAGAGAACTACCCAGTGCATGATCTTGAACTTGCTGCTGTGATTTATGCTTTGAAGCAGTGGCGTCATTATCTTCTCGGTAATCGGTGTGAGATCTATACCGATCATCAAAACTTGAAGTATTTATTCACTCAACCAGAACTTAATCTTCGTCAGCAGCGATGGTTGGAAACAATCGCAGACTATGACTGTGGTATTTCTTACACCCCTGGCAAGGCTAATGTGATGGCTGATGCCTTGAGCCGCAATTCATACTGTAGCAACCTCATGGTTAAGCAAGCTCAACCCCAGCTATATGAAGAATTGCGTAAGCTGAACCTCTGTATCGTTCCGCAAGGTTCTCTTAATAACCTCGTGGTACAGCCAGATCTTGAGAAAGCTGTCAAAATTGCGCAAGTTAAAGATGCTAAAATTGGTCTGATGAAGTGAGAGCTTCACCTTGAAAAATACAGGGATTTCTCGCTTGCTGAAGATGGAACCTTGTATTTCAGAGACCGCATTGTAGTACCTCGCTTCGAGCTGATGACTGACAAAGTCATGAAAGAGGCCCATGATACACCGTTGTCTATCCATCCGGGTAGTACTAAGATGTATCGTGATCTTCGTCAAAGGTACTGGTGGTCTAGAATGAAGCAGGATATTGCTCGTTATGTTGCTGGATGTGACGTTTGCCGTCGCGTGAAGGCAGAACATCAGAAGCCTGCTGGAATTCTACAACCGCTTCCTATTCCTTTGTGGAAGTGGGATAAAGTGCAAATGGACTTCATTACTGGTCTTCCCAAGTCTCAGAAGGGTCACGATGCTATTCTTGTCGTCGTTGACCAACTCTCTAGTGTTGCACATTTTCTGCCTGTCAAGGAGACCATCACTGCTAGTCAGTTAGCAGAGTTATATATCTCCAGAACTGTTTCACTCCACGGTATTCCGAAGGAGATCAGTTCAGACCGTGGCAGCATCTTCACTGGCTATTTCTGGGAAAGTTTCCAGAAAGCCATGGGAACTCACATTACCTGGAGTTCAGCATATCATCCACAATCCTAAGGCCAAGTTGAGCGCGTTAATCAAGTGCTTGAAGACATGCTTCGAGCTTGTGTTATATCCTTCGGTAAGAAATGGGAGGAATCTCTCCCGTATGCCGAGTTCTCCTATAACAACAGCTATCAAGCCAGCTTAAAAATGGTCCCCTTCGAAGTGCTATACAAACGTAAATGTCGAACCCCTCTGAATTGGTCAGAAACTGGGGAACGACCTCTTGTTGGACCGGACATTATTCAACACGCTGAAGAACAAGTCCGCATTGTCCGGGAAAATCTCAAAGCAGCTCAGGACTGCCAGAAGAGCAACTATGATCGCAAACGATGGGGTGTGATCTATCAACTTGGTGATCAGGCTTATCTTCGTGTTACTCCTATGTAGGGCACTCGTCGTTTCGGAATCAAGGGCAAGCTAGCTCCTCGCTATATTGGTCCCTTTCGCATTGTGGCCAGACATGGACAGGTGGCTTATAAATTGGAGTTGCCACCGCAATTCTCTCATATCCACGACGTCTTCCACGTGTCACAACTTCGAAAGTGCTTCAAGGAATCTCCACACCGTGCAGTGGATCACGAGATGCTTCAACTGCAAGATGACTTATCTTATAAGGAGCATCCGATCCGCATCCTCGATGAAGCTGAACGTCGAACCCGTCAGAAGACGACCAAGTTCCTGAAAGTAAAGTGATAAAATCATACTGAAGATGAAGCCACTTGGGAACGTGAGGATAAACTCCGAGAAGAATATCCTGACCTCTTTCCTTCCACCTCCTAAATTCTCAGGACGAGAATTTCTTTTAGAGGAGGAGAATTTGTAACACCCCTATGTAATTGCCACTGTGATCAGCTGATGATAATGCCAAGTCATGACCATTTGCAGTGCCAAGTCACTTGGATTAGTGAAACAATTCAAATTCAATTCAGAAAATCAAATCAAATTCAAAAGTGCAAAAATAAATTTGCTCAAACACTGTTGGAAAAATGTTCACTATATAGCAAATATTCCAGAAGCACTTATAAAATTATAAGTGATGATGCTGGGATTAGCTAAATGACTCCAACAACTTGAAACAGCACCAAAACAGGATTATTTAATCCAATTAAATCCTTTTCAAATTCAAATAAAATCCTACATTGCCCAAACCAATTTTTGGTGAAAGGTAATATTGCATTGTAATATTTGAGCCTAGTCTCATATTTTACAAAAATGCAAAAATGTCCTAACTAATTCAACACATAAAAGAAATAAAGAAAATAGAAAACAGAGAAAGGAAAATAAGAAAAGGCCACTGTGCACTGGCCCAAGTGCACAGTGCCTGAAACTAGCCCAACTGGCCTAGCTCGCTACAGTCGTCGTCCTTCTCGTCGCCGTGTCAGCAGCGCCATGGACAGAGCGCGCTCGCTCCGGCGAGGGGGCGACAGCGCGACGCCGCGGGCGCCGCGAGGGGATAAGACCGGAGCCGTGCCTTCCCCCTGGTCATTTGCCCTCGTCCCCACTCGCTCTCCTCTCTCTCCTCCCCTCCAGATCCATGTCGCCGAGCGCCATCGCCGCCATGGCCGTGCCCTAAACGCGGCCACCGTCGACCCCGTGCTCCGCTAGGACGCCCACGAGCTCCGCCGCCCTTGGTTCTTTCGTCTCCGACCTCGAGCAGGAGCGGGGAGGTTCCGCAGACGCCGCACGTTATCGCCCCTTTCCTTCTCTGTTGCCGGCGATCTTCTCCGATTCCGGCGTCGCTGCTGCTCCTAAACCGTCAACGGCTTTTCATAGCCACCCGGTGAGCTCCACCCCTTTCCCCCCCACCTTTCTGCGATGCTGTGTGCCGCCCGTAGCCGCCGCGCCAGAGATGCCCGAACGGAGCTCCGCCATCGATGGCCTTGCCATCTTTGTGGCCGTTGACGAGCTCGTCTGAGCTCGCAGACATGCTCACCGCCACGATAGGAGTCGAACGCGTTAGCTGCTGATGCTTGCCATGCCCGTTTTCGCCGTTGCCAGCAACACCCGAACGCCGCCGCCGCAAAACCTCGCCGTCCGGCCACTTTTGGTCGTCCCCGAGCCCTCGTTTCAGCTCTACTCGATGCGGCGTGGTGCAGCCGTTCGAAAGGAGCAAAAATCACGCAAAACGGCCCACTGTGGCGAAGATCCGAGCTCCTCCGGCGAGTTCGCCGCCGCGGGAGGCTCGCCGGAGCTCTCTCCGGCGCCACTCCGACGTGGCAAGTGGTGGGGCCCGCCCAGAGACACTGACCAATGGGCCCCACGACGTGTTTGACTTCGTTGACCGGGTCAACGCCTGTTACTGTTCACGTGTGTCAATGACATGTGGGCCCTCTTTGTTAAATAAGTCTAATTAAACTTTTTTAATTAAAAAGCTAATTAGCTTAGCCTAATCACTCACTGACATATGGGGCCCACCCCACTAATCACTCTGTTAATTTAATTAATCCACTGTTAGTCTAACAGAGGCTGACATGTGGATCCCACTGGACCCACATGTCAGGTTTGACCCTGGTCAGCCGCTGTTCACCTGCTGACGTCACCTCTGTGTCATGCTGACGTCATATATCATTTTCTGTTAATAAAAATAAATCCAGAAAATCAATTAATCTTTGAAAATTAATAACTTTTAAACCATAGCTCGGATTGAAAAAGTTAATACATGAAAGTTGCTCAGAACGACGAGAGGAGTCTGATCGTGCCGTCTGTTTCCTTGTCGGAACCTCCTATGTAGAAGAACTCGTAACTTCGAGCCCGATTCCGGTAGATGAATAGTGCACACACACCGATTAATAAATCCCCAGTTAATCCTAAAAATAACTAAAATGACTTAGATGCATATTTAGGCAACCATGCACTGCATCATAGCATAGCACGCACTGTGTTGCATATGTTTGCATTATGTTTACCTGTTTCTTCCCCCTTTTCTCTCTCGGTAGACCCCGACGTTGACGTAGCTCCCGAGGCAGGCGCAGCTCCGGAGTACGACTACGTCCCCGACGACACCCCTGAAGACCTTGCCCTTGCCGCAGAGCTAACAGGCAAGCATTCCCATTTTGAACATGCCTATATCGCCTATTCTCTTCTCTCTTTTGCTTGCATTAGAACTGCTACTGCTACTGTTATCCTATATCTGCTGCATAGCCTGTTTATTGTAACCTGCTTTGTTACCTACCTGGTTATCCTAGACTGCTTAGTATAGGCTGGGTAGAGACCTAACAGAGACCCCACTTGATCCCGACTGCCCCGCTGGATATCAGAAGACCCGATCAACGGGATTGAAGACCAGGCCCCGGCACCGCACATCACTTTCCCCTTAGTTGCCGACACTACTGGGTTACTATCGAGTGCCGAGGGTGATACCTCGTCAGCACTTCTGATGTTAATCTTGTAGGTTAGTTAATGGGTCATGGTAATCGAGGGTGATTCCTCCTACACCACCCCCGATAACGACGTCGTCGCGCAACACTTCAAGTGTGGACCTCGAGGGTGATTCCTCCTTCGTTCACCTTGACGATATCATCAGGTGGGATTCCATCGAGGGTGATTCCTCAGGGTTCCCCTTGGTGTTAGACACACAGTTACTATTGATATTATGACTTGCACTAAACCATGTTACTAAAGACGGGTCGGCCCTGAGGGGTACCCGCGCGAGCATATTGCGAAGTGATGTGGAGACGGGTTGACCTGGAGGGTGCCCGCGAGACAAATACGAGGCGTGGCCGGGCATTCCTAGCCCTTGCCGCAAGTCCTCGAGACGGGGCAATGGGGTCACATCGATCGTGAGTCTCTGCTCGTTTCCGCGCGCTCCTAAACCACTAAACGGTTTGGATATTTGATCCGAGGGGCCTCTGGCCTGATAGCACTAACCATCACGTGGGCATAGTATGGGCGTTCTGCGTCGTATACTTCAGTCGGAGCATAATGGACGTCAGCGACTGAGCGGCGCGCGCTGAATTGGACTGGTTACGCAACCGCGCTTGTATTAAGGGGTTGCTTGGTCTGCTTTCGGGCGCATACGCAACGTGCAGGAGTTCCCGGGGCGAAGGCCCAAGACCCCTGGGCGCATAGGTTTAGTCCGGCGTGCTGACCTCTCTGTTAAGTATTCGGTCGGGTTGCGGCGTATCGTTTGGCCGAGGCCGGGCATGACCCAGTAAAGTGTGTCCGGCCGGAGTTAAGCGGGCGTGGTGGGTAACTTGGTGCGCCCCTGCAGGAAAGAACTTATCTATCGATAGCCTGTCCTACGGTAACGGACACTCGGAGTTGTATCCCGATCGGTACAACTAGAACTTGAGATGAGAACTGGATAGTACGGCTCTGGGATTGCTTTCTCGCAGGGAGTCGAGGAAGGATCTCAGGCTGAGGTTTGATGATACTACTACTACTTTACATTATGTTACTCTGCACTCTTCTAATGCTGCAAGACTGCTGAAGATGTTGAAGATACTAGTCTTCGATAGGACTAGGCTTTCCCCCTCTATTCTGGCATTTCTGCAGCCCAGTCCACTTATACAGCCTCCCTTTGACAATGTTGCATATGTAGTGTAGATCCTTGCTTGCTGAGTACTTCGGATGAGTACTCACGTTTGCTTTGCTTTCTTTTTCCCCATTTCCGTTTGATGCCATCAGTCGATGGAGCCCCTGAGCCAGATGCCCCCGTCGACGACCACTACTACTACCCGTCCGGCGAGTACTACTACTACGAGGAGCCGACCGACGACCAGGAGTAGGATCGAAGGGTCCAGGGCAGGAGGCCTTCGCCTTTCGATCGTAGTATTTTATTTTGCCCCGCCTCTGTGAAGGCTTATCTCTCTCTTTGTATTATATCTGTACCCAGATATCTGATGCTTCCGCTGACGCTTGTATGCCATCGAGCTATGTATTCGAGCTCTCGAGGCCCTGGCTTGTAATATAAAGCTTGTATGACTTTATTTATGTTTTAGAGTTGTGTTGTGATATCTTCAAGTGAGTCCTTAGGCTTGATCGTGTGCATTTGCGTGTATAGTTAGTGCACGATTAAGCAGGGGTCGTCACACTACAGTGAGCACCTTGGAGTATTATTCACAAATGCGATTATAGTATGTCATTGTATTGTCTCTTGTTCATGAACTTGGCTGATGTCTATATGCTATTTTTGTGATGAAAACCATTCTCTCTTGTTAGCACGGCCGTGTCTCCCCTCGCGCAGACACAGAATGATAATGGACAAAATATTGACTAGTAACAGAATGACTGTGCACGCCATCTATTTGGTTATATGCTTAAATGCACTATAGTGTACAAATTCCTATTTTGTTTTCCTTTTCTTTGATCATTTGCATCATGGTGTGGAGATAGTGTCCTTCTGGACGTGCACACTTCCCCTGTCAAAATTCTGCGGTAAGTTCAATGTTCATGTATCTAGTGCTCTCTTGATGTCCATGAATGGACAAAAAAATGTATGGGAAAGTTCATTTATTACTAGCATATACTATGTTTGTTGGAGCATTGCGTGTATTCCACCACCATTGGAAGCTCCAGCCATGGCCCAGTTTCAACCTTTTCAATTCAACTTTTGAATGCATTTTAGTTCATGTACCAAGTCCGATTTCCTACTTTGCACCCTCCCATAGATGCACTAAAATGCACTGCCTGTTGAACTGCATTCCCTGACCCCCCATACTGATACCGAAGGCAAGGAGCAGGACCAAGTATGCTGGAAGTTCTTTTGTACCCTGTATTTTGTTGATGACTATTATTGTGTTCATATGGGTGCTTGAACATTTGCTGGGCAGGAATAGGCCTATGATTTTTGTGTTGTGGTGGGAGCTATGGATAATATGAAAATGTGCAGTTGGTGTGGTATATATGTCGTTCATGTACATGTATATATGTGTGAAAAAAATTCTGTCTATGACGATGTGATTGCTACTTACAAGAAAGTGTAGATGACAATTCACTGTGTGTGCAAGAAAGGAAAAAAATGGTTTGAATTAAAACATTGGTCGTTAAAAACATTGATTTTTCAAAATAAAAGGAAATGATCCGTTTGAATTAAGAACAATAATTAGTTTGAATTAAAAAATGATCAATTTGAATTAAAGAGAAAAACCAGTTAGTATTAAAAATCGGTTTGAATTAAAGACAATGATCAGTTCAAATTAAAAACAAATTACAAGTTCGATGTCATTTGCCTATTGCAACAGGCAGGATTACAGTGAAAAAGTCAATGTTGAGATAAAGGATGTGGTGGTTATCCTACTGAGTTATCGAATTCATGACCACACCCATAGTGATCTCTCTTCACATGGCTTATACAGATTTTGGTCACGAGGACAGCAGATGATTGGCTTCGTCATAGATTCGTCAACCGAAGGCTCGAGAGCTCACCGTGACGCCCCGCGAAGTCCGAAGCATGCAGCAAGCCGTGGTCGGCGGAGAGCAAGAAGCAGTGCGGTCGATGCAGCGCCGCCGCGACCACCACTCGCCGTGTTGCCCGGCGCTGACGAACCCCCAGAAACGCCAAGGCCACATGCGCAGGCGCAGCTCACCACGCCGCCGAGCCTGTGTCCGCCGCCCACCGCGTGCCAAGCATAGTCGAAGCTCCAACCGCACGCACTCGCAGTGCCTAATTAGGGAATCCCACGACCATGCGATCAGTTTTTTTTTTCAAAAAGATTGACGGCTTTTTAAATGTTTTCACACACACACCCACACACATATCCACATTTTTTTAAATAGCAATTTTTACAACTAACTTTTAAATTTACTTTCATTTTCCTTTCCTTTTATTTTTTTATCGATCTTGCCGAACTCTACTACATACACATCGATTGATCTATGTATCTATAAGTATTAACGAGAGGCAATTTTTTATGCGTGGTGGTAGCTACTCGTCCTTCGCCATAAGTTCCTTTTTTGATATATGAGGTCTCGGTTTTTCATGAAAGTGCCTTTTTGTTGTATAGAAATGGCTCTTTCTCACATCTCTGTCCTTTTGGCACAAGTGCTTTTTCACTATGTAGAAAGGGCTTTTTCTCACTTCTCTTTATCTTTTTGCTTGCCTTTTTATTTTGGCACAATTGCCTTTTTGCTTGCCTAACTGATCCTGCACAGGAAAATAACATTATTATCGTTAGAGAGTTATTTTCCATGGTCCGAAATAATTTACCAAAATAATTAGAGATAAAAATTGGGGCGTTCATAGCTACCACCATGCGTATACCTCCTCTCACACTCTCAATCATACAAAACATTCACACATATCCTCTCAAACCCATCCATATATAGCAATTTATAGAACAGAAAAAAGGAAAGAAAAAAAAAGGAAAAACATTCATATGATCTTATCCATATATCATCCGCATATATTGTATGTCATCCATCCATATTATCTATATCGTCCATCATCCATATCAAATTTTCACATCTACAGTATCATCCGATCATCCATACATATATGACATATCCATATCAATTTATTTTTGTCATAACCTATATATATCATCCAAACCCTAAAATCCTAGCTAGCTAGATCCATATCATCCATATTAACCTAGCTAGGATCCATATATCATCCATCGTATATATCCATGCATATGAAATTTGCATACATATAAAAAGATTGTGCTATAATTGATAGAAAAAGAAAGAAATGGAGGCTCACCTTGCGGTCGAGTTGTCAGAGGCCGGCTTCGAGGTGGTGGGGGCGTGGCCGGCGTCAGGGTTGATGGTGGAGGACGGTGTGATCCTGGTGTGGAGGATGACACGTTATCGAGGTGGTGGGCATAGTAGATCGGGGCCGCACTAAGGCAAGCTGGCCGGTGGCGAGCTCGGGCAGGCGGCGATGGTGAGGCGAAGGAGGGCATGCGGCGGAGGAGGCTAAGAGGCTGGGGTGAGGCGTCTTTGCCCTGCTTGATAACTGGGATACAAGGGGCGTGGATGCGAAAATATCCAACCATAAGAAGAGTGTGTTAAAGGGTGGGCATTCGGCTTATGGGAGACGAAACATTTTGGATATTTTTAAAGAAAAAGGCAATATATAAGCCAAACATGCCTTCAGAGTGCGCTTGGATTACCGCTCCCCACCATCAAACACATTAACCGTCGCGACTATGGCGCTCCCTCCCTCTTTCCACCCTCGAGTGGCGGCTAGGGTTGCCGCCGTTGGAGGCCTCACTGGCTCGCCGGCAGGAAGAGGGCATCTCCAACTCAACGGCGTTTCCTTGCGTGCTCCACGACGGCGATGGCGACGATGAGAGGAGGAGATGAAGCTGAGGCAACTCGAGGGCCTCCTAGGGGCCTGACCCAGTTCTCCTCCGCCAGCTCCCTGCTCCGTCCTTCTCCTCCCTCATCCTCTCCCCGTGGTCGGGTGGTTGCTGCTACGCTCGTTCCTCTCCTCATCTGTGTCCTTTGGCGGTGGTCGGCACAGGATCCGTTCCTCCACTGGCGGCGGGCGGCGTCCGGACAGGAGGCTCGGGATGGTCGTGGCCGTTGCGAGGAGGTAGCTGATGGGGTTCGGCGACCGGATGAGAGCAAGGGCGCCGATCTCCCTCTTCCTACTCCCAATCGCCGGCGCGGCCGCCATCGACTAGATCTTCACCGCCTCAGGTACGCTCACTCTTTCCCTCTCTGCCGCACATGGATCCCTATTCTTCTCCCCCGTTTCTCTTCTACATCGAAAATATCAACTGGTGATGAACATATTAACATGTCCCTGCATTATTTACCCCTAAAACTGACTATTATACATGTTTATTGTCGGAAGGTTGAAGCTGGAGTCGAACTCCGAACTCAAGGGGAGCGACCAGCTGAATTGTATCGACTCTGAACACATGAACCTCCATAATCTGGAGTAGCATGGATGGCAGCCCTGTTATTTAATATTTTTCACATGGTCTGACCTTTGATAGATCAAGGTTATTTGTTTGTCTCCTTTGAAGTACGTAGATGTAGTATCAATTGAATACAATTTCTTTTGGTACTGCTTCTGCATATATCTTTTGTATAGTTTCTGCTACATTGATGTTCTGCATCCATTTTCATTGCATCACGTATCACAAGATCTACCCAATAAATCCTTGTCAAGTAACGAGCGTTTACAAAACAGTGATGTTCATAAGGATTTGGTCTACGATCTGGAATATATACAAGGAGTTCTTATCTCGGAACAGCAAAAAGGCAAACATCCAGGAATGTTGGACAGCGGTGAAACACAGGAAAATACCTGGCAAAAACAAGCAAGAGGGCCAATGGAGACTATTTACAAGGGTTGCATGAGCTATTTTCTAATGCTCAATTTGCAGCTCGGCATCAGGTGAGCGCTGAATAGCATCAATGTATCGCTGCAATTTTCCATGTCATCTGAATTTAGCCGCAAGAATCTACCTCATGTTTTTTTTTGCATAGTGCGTATATATGTTTAAGGCTGGTGCATCCTGTTTAAATGAAGTAAGCTACGTATGTAGGAATGAGTACTGCAGATCTCAGGTACCAAAGTACCAAACACTTGATAATTCTAGCGCAGTATTACTACCCGAAAGATTAGCATTCAGTAGTCAGTTCAGTGGTGAAGAATTAACATGTAGTTATAGTTTTTCTTGTTTGAGTACAAGCAAAGTAGTTTCTTCTTTCGAGGGAAGAGATGAAAACTGGCTCCAGATAATTAATATGCTCCATGTTGTATAAAGGAATATTTTATCTTAGGAAGATGTACTACACTGTAATGTATATTATTCCGTACATGAGTATTTTCCATTTTGGTAATAAATCAATTGTTTCACAGATGATTGTTGCTGTCACATTTTCTCCTTACTTTGCATGTTTTCGTGGTTTTACAGGTTGGCGCTGAACAATATGAGAAAGCTGCTGCTGGAGGTGGTGGATTCGAGGGCGGTTTTGAAAATCCTATTGAGGATATTTTCGGTGCTGCTTATGGCCGTACTGGCAGGATGAATGATATATGCCATCTATTTTGACTTGTTAATCTTGTCTAATGTTATAGCAATGGGTAATTTGCTGGGTTTCCCCTGCTGGTTACATTTTTTTTATTGCTCTACCGTATGGAAAGCTGTTAAAACTAAAGAATGGTATTTCCTCTAAAACTAAAGAATGGTGACCTGTAGTTACTACATACAATAGATATGGTACAACATTGGGTCTATTTTATTAATCCATCAGAATAAGCAGAACTAGACCTGTGGCAATTAAAATGGTGGTTCAGAATATATAGTGGCTTATATTATTTTTGTATAAAATAATTTGTTGTAGGCTACATAGAGCATCGGTTTAGCACATTCAACATTTGTTGTTACTAGGAATGCATACAGTTAATTACTATTACCTTATAAAGACTCACAAGGGCCTTGCCTGACAAAATTGCATGTGTTGTACTAAAGGCATCTGAAGTAATTCTTTTCGGAGGTCAATGATAAGAGGTGAATGGTATATTGGTATTGTACAGAGTCTTCATCAATCCAAAGGTATAAAAATAATTTTGTGCCACAAAAAATCTGGTAGGATGTCTAATGGCACGGCTACCTCGGCAGAAGGAGCAGAAGTCACGCGCGGAGCCATCGCCAACGTCCTTGGTCCAGAGGGGGCGCGGGTAGAGAGGGCCGCCCACGGGATGGTCGCAATCGTTCGTTTTGTGTCTGCTTCATCGTGCGACAACGACAGGCCGACCCTTCCATGTTTGCCTCTTTTTCATGGCGATTCACCGATGAACCGAGGTTGTCCTTTCGTCTGCTCACATCCTTTATCAGTTAGTTCCCAATCCACCCCCCCCCCCCTATCTCTCTCTCTTGCTTGATCTATATATCACAAGTGAATACATGGGTCTAGCACGAGCTTGCAGTATACAAGATCTGAATTTGTGATCAAGTTTCGTGGTCAAGGTTGTGTACTAAACAGAATGAAATACAATGAGGCATATATTTTAATTTTCAAGGAGATATATCCACAGCCCGCAAAAAAAGAGCTAGAAAACAACTGTTGCGTGTATATAAGGTGAGGCAAAATTTTAAAGTGTTCTTTGAACTAATTCTCTTGCTGGGTCAAATATTTCAAAGTTTTTCCGAGATCCAAGCCCATATGTGCTCATGATTACCGGACCTCTGCAGTCGAGTCAAATTATGATTGGCTTAGGATGAAATTTGCTTTTGTGTGTTCCGTACAAAAGTGAGCTAATTTGATTAGGAGATGCCTTTTGTGGATTAAAAAATATTCATGTCTTTTAAAATGATGATAATACCTTTTGCATTTACTTCCAAGCCTAAATATTTCTTATCCATACAAGATTCTGTATCTATAGGTTTGATCGTGGGGTCAACTGCCTATCTTGACGACATTGATGCTTAAGTTATCGACCCTCCAAAGAATGAGATGTTAGATGTCACAGAAGTCGTCAGTGATGTTATCGAGCATTCACGCAAACTAAATGTCATAGTTTCTACAAATGTGGGTGAGCTATTGGAATGCCCTGTGTGTTCGGTGCCCATGTATCCTCCAATTAATCAGGTATGCCTTCTTGCTGAACTAATCACATTTATCTATAGCATCTTGGTTGCATCATACTAGCCTTGTTCTAGGCTTTTGGCTTTCTATGTGTATGCCGATATATGTGATCAGATAAGAATATCTAGTTGCAAAAGAATATGAAATTGCCGACCAAGGTAGGCAGAGCTAAAATAGGGTTTTGGTTTGTGACTTTTTCTCTGAATCCCTTTCACACTAATAGGTGACATTCCGTCCTTTCTGTTAACCACCCCATGCATCAGGCCTACCTCTGACTTGCCCCGTGCAAACATTTTGAACTTACATATTGCAGCACTCTCTTTTTTTATTTTCAATGTTGTTCAGATTGTTCCTTGTCAAGTGATTTTACTAGGAGGGCCTGATATCTCATAATTCTGTTTGATTGTTCTGTAGCTTTTTGATTTTTTGCAGATTTATGCGATGAAATCTTGATATGTAGCATGACTTCTGTACTGGACAGTTGCCGGGAATGCGTTGAGAAAATTCAACATGACTTGATGTTTGAAGTTATGCAACATTGAGTTGTTCGTTTGTTTTCATTTCTGTTCATTATGGTGAATTGATTAGGTTGATTTAGTTGATTACATGGAGAATGAATAGGTGCCCAGCAGATATAAAACGTTTAATTGTTACAGAATGATTGGGATGACAACGTCGACACAATGCATGATCGTGTATTGGTCCAATGCAGTGCTCATTTTCCATCACTTCATTTTATTAGTAGTTGTAGAGGAGATTTGGCATAGAAACCGTCCAAGTAAAGGAAGTACGGAAAACTAGCTCAGCTTTCTAATTTCCTTTCTCGGTTACTCCTGTTGTTAGATTCTTACTCTTGCTAGGCTGCTACTATCACCTTGACTATAGTTTGAACATGTGGTCATAGTATCATGCTTTTGGTTTTTCTATTTATCCCTCAGGTTGTTCCCCACT
Source organism: Thinopyrum elongatum (assembly GCA_011799875.1). Classification (NCBI taxonomy): domain Eukaryota; kingdom Viridiplantae; phylum Streptophyta; class Magnoliopsida; order Poales; family Poaceae; genus Thinopyrum; species Thinopyrum elongatum. The sequence continues at coordinate 559,052,008 of CM022302.1, forward strand.
GTGCACTCACTTAAACTAGCCATTTATATCATTCTGCCTTGTGTAAACAAGCATACTTATGTGTGTAGAACTGCAGATGGACACATAAAAATGCTCTCATTCCTTCATATGCTGCAGTTTTCCGTGACAGAACAGAAATAGCGAGAGTGGTTGGGTACAAGCTCTTCTAGCTCTGTTTTTTTTTCTTTTATTACCTTTCTCCAATTAAGATATCATCTTGAAGTATTTACATTTGGAATTGGAAAAACAAGGGGTTCCACTTTTGTCTTATATGAAATTCATATTCTTACAAATGTATAGTACACCATCTCCTGTTATTACGTTCCAATATGTTCAGGATAACTAAGATTTGACTTTTGTTAGATCTGCCATGGGCCCTTGGTATAGAGTGTAGTTTGCCACTCGAAAGGGGATTTAATTTTTTTGGCAATTTGCCGGGAACCAGAACTCTACGCTAACGAGCAGATACAATGAGGAGAGATGGCTCAAGGTAAATCAAAAGTTCAGAACTCAAAAGGCTTCAATAACTTTAGATGTGTTGCACCTACATGATACTAATTCATGATGAATTTTTCTTGCCTGCTTGCAAATTGTAAGGTACCGAGGAGTGATTAGGAATCCTACAAGCAACAATCTGTCTGATTTGTTTTTCCCTTGTAGCTATGATTACTTACCTTTGAGTTCTGATTCTTACACTTGCCGCTCCCTAATAGTCAAGAATGAACCATTAGGTTAGAAGATGTTTTATGTCCCACCAATCATCTCAATACATGTCCATGGAAAGAATAGTCTTTTGTTTTTGACCCCGGCCCATGGAAATAACAGTCATGATAGTGCTATGCTTTTGAAAGTTGATGTGTTTGTGCTGCTTGGAATTGTGGCCTTGGTGGACTAGCTTAGCTACCCAACACATTAGTGCTATGCTTTTGAAAGTTGATGCGTGTGCTGCTTGGAAGTATGGCCTTGTTGGACTAGCTTAGCTACCCAACACATTACTGGTTTAGTTACTTAATTAGTTGTTCCATACTGTGGGAATTGATTGGTTGTTTGTAATCTAGCTATATTTTGACTTGCAGACATGCACTTTGATATAGAGCAGGTAACTCTGCATCAAGTTTGGCATAATTAAGTATGTCGTGGTCAAGAGATCAATTGATTTTTTGCTGGTTGGACACCTAATAGGTTTTACCCTTCGCTAATTGCAGAATTACATGTTGACCAGCAAAGTTATGTGAAATATGACGCTATTTCATCGACATTGAGATCAGACACGACGATATTGTATTCAAGTTTGCGCCAGTGTTGCTCATTTAGGAAGTGGATCGGTGCATTGACAATAGGGTATACATACTTCTGAGGTCAAGCTATTCGTCAACGTGGACATGCCTCATATTCATATTCATCTTTCGCTATTTGATTGAATAAACACTATGCAAGTTAGCTTGAATGAAATTCACATAAGGGTGTATCGATTTGTTGCAGCAAGGCTTCTCTTGCCTTAGTGGTTTCTTGCGTGAGTTGTTGTTGTTGTTTTTCAAATATTCAGTCTAAGATCTGAATTTCATCAAGATAGCACCGCAGATGAATGTTTCAGTCTTATGCCCGATACATTTCATGTCGTATTTTTTTTCTGTGTTGCTCAGTAAAGCTTGCTCTTATTTATTAACCAAACTTCCATCTCATACAGAAAAGAAAATCGATAACTTAACAACGGTTAGTTTGTTATTAGCGCAGTGTGTGCAAATGTGTGAGTATTTTACAACTACATAATTTGTAAAAAAAAATCATCAAGATATTAATTTGCCATGAGATTTAGCATAATTATGAGTTCCACACAAATGCAAAGTCATCTTCATGGAACTTGTTATATTTCTTCATGGTATCTGTGGCAACTAAAAAGCACATGCTGCTAGGGAGAAATGACCAGTGGAACAGAGAAATACTAGCTAGAGAGAAATGATCATACTATTTATGGCAATAGTGCATTGGGAATACTAGAACATAAATAATTTAGCAGTAGCAGGAATAGAACAAAAGGCACCCTGTAAACTAGAATACTCAGGTAACTTCCTGCCATATACATGTCATAGTCTCATTGAGTACATGACTTGCCTGAGGTTCTGATATTTTGACTCCTGCCAGTCTTGGAATGCTTTGATTGGCCACCGTTGAAACTTCTTCGCCATTGACATAACTTAGGTTCAAAGTGCTCTGCCTTATGCAATATACTACCAGCACCCGATATGAACTGTGAGCACAAAAAATGAAAATTAGAGATTTCTGAGTCGATTTCTGTAAGATGGTCCGGCATTGTTATCATTGGGAATCAAACTGAGTTATGCGTAGGGCGTAGCTATGGTTGCCAAACTTTCAAGTAGTACCGGTGATGGTAGAACTGAACCTAATTGTTGTTGTTGCTTAAGTAATTCAGAGATCCCAGTGTTGCATTCTACTAACAACGTATCAAAGTACTTATGAATACATTGTTTTGTTGCTGGAATTGAGGATGTAGACACAAACTCAGTCACTCCCAGATTTTTTTAACAGCGGGTAGAACCGAATTTATAAGAAATAAAGGGAAAAGACAAAAAACACACACACATGAACTGAATTAGGCAGACATTTTCAGTCATGATCAAGCAGAGCAAATGAATTAGCAAAATTAATGTTCCATGGGCGAATTGGAACCAACGGAAAAGAGTACGGGTGTGGTGGTACCGGGAGGCACAACAGCACGGTTTGAATGCCACAGAGACAGACGATGGTGGCCAAATGTTACAGGGCTTGCTTGTTGTAGTAGCAGCAGTGGGTTATCTTCTTCAGTCTTCACCCTCCGATGGTGCTCCCAAATGCCGGAGCTCTGCCAGTTAATGTGGTGAGCATGTTGGCGGCCAAAGCCAAACCCGTCAAAGTATTTTGCATAACTATGTTCGCTACGCATAACTAGAGATCAAGATTTGGACTGTTATCGGGACTACAGAAATTCATGATTAAAGATCATCAAGCACTTGTTATCACTGGGATGGACACTACTTTCAGTCACGAGCAAGCACGCAGAAAACAAAGTAACAAAATTACGGAGCAAAGGTCCGGATGCAGTTTCAGCTGTGTGAGGAGAGACAGCAATAAGCTTGCACATGGACTAGCAGCTTTGACCAGGAGCGATGGAGATCAAGTGGTGATTGCAAATGTCCCGGACAGCCTGAGACCACTGATGATTTCGGAATATACACCCGACTGTACTGGTCACTCTGAGTAGTTTTTATTCTACTCTAGATCTCAAAAAAAAAAAAAGGAAAGGTCCGGATGCAGTGGTAACTGGAATCCTGGACAGACGACGGTGGCTGAGGCTGAGGGTGCGGTGCGGTGTTGCAAAGCCTGCACGTCCAACTCATCCGTCTCGGGCTCCGGTAGTGCTCCCCAATGTCAGCGCTCTGCTAATTAGTGCCGCCATCGTTGCCGTTGCGGCCGGAGCCTGGGCCGGTGGAAGCGGTGTCTATCCGTCAGCAACGTAAAAGCCGGTCGCGCATGTTCAGGACGTACACTGGGGCAGACCCGGTCAACGGCGGAGAAGACCACCACGCCGTCGCTGCCCCTATCCTGTTCGCCGAACCGCGCCGCCGATGCACTCCGTCCCCGGCCCGATCCATCCCAGCACTCCTGTCATCACGGCGGCGCCCAGAGTCGCTCCGACGGTGCTTGAGCAAGACATGTGCGCACAAGTACTTCTTCAGGCGTAGTAGAGACATCAAGGGCGGCGAGCACGGGCACGTGGCTGGGTAGTTGGCGACTGCAGCATAAGTCAAGTGTTCTTCTCTCAATATTTCTGAAACCCCAAAACACTGTCTCTGGCGAGTCCAGGAACCCCTTGCCTGTGCGGCGAGGTCATCTTTTATTTTTTCTTCTGGCGATCCATCTTCCCCATCAGGTATGGTGCGATCTTGTCTTTGTACCACAGTTTTAAATAGCCGGCTATAGCCCCGCTATAGCTCCGTTATAGCTGTTTGAGCATGTTGCCGCTAAATGATTTCATGTACAATTTGCCGCTATAGCCTCGCTATAGCCCAGCTATAGCTGTTTTTGAGGGTTGTCGCTATATGCCATAGCCCGCTATTTAAAACACTGCTTTGTACTCTTGTGATCTTGTTACGCGCCGCAAGATCATCCTTGTAATAGATAATACTCACACCAGTTGCTTGCTGCAAAGTCAGCTTCAACGTGTCCTCCTTTGCCGTCTTTATGGTTCTTGTCTATGCTGGAATCTTGGAGCGGTTTTATCCAGTGCAGGTGGTCTGGTCTGCCAATCGGTCTAACCCTGTTGGGGAGAATGCCACCCTCGAGCTTACCACAGATGGAAACCTGGTCCTTCGTGATGCTGACGGTAGCCACATCTGGTCAAGCAACAGCTTTGGCTGGTCTGTAGCTGGCATGCTGATCAGGAAGAGTGCAATCTGGTGCTGTTTGATCACAAGAATGCAACTGTGTGGCAGTCATTTGATCATCCTACTGACACGTTGGTCCTTGGGCAGTCACTTGTGGAAGGTACAAGGCTCATAGCAAGTACTCCCTCCGTCCCAAAATTCTTGTCTTAGATTTGTCTAGATACGGATGTATCTAACTTCTGCAACAAATATGACCGAGACTCAGTTGTATGTCACTGTACTCCCACATAATATGCTGAATCCGCACCACCACAACCCTACTACTGTTCGCCCTCGGTTCCCTACAACAAGAAAGGAAATGTTACATTTATGAATGGAAGCCTTGAGCGCTCAGATTTTTATGATATCTTACAGTCGCCACCAGCTAAATCCACCCAATACATGAGATTAGATTCAGATGGACACCTGAGGCTGTATGAGTATCAATGGTCTATTGATAAATGGACCGTGGAGTATGATGTAATGCAAATAGATGACTGTGCTTACCCAACAGTCTGCAGAGAGTACGGCATATGCACCCAGGGACAATGTGCTTGTCCACTTCAGAACTACTCTAGTTCAAGCTACTTCAAGCCGGTGGATGAGCGGAAGCCAAATCTTGGTTGCATGCCAATAACTCCAATATCTTGTCAAGAAATTCAACAACATCAACTCTTGAGACTCACTGATATTTCTTACTTTGATAAAAGCCATGACATTGTGAATTTAAACGAAGATGACTGCAAGCAAGCCTGCTTGAAGAACTGCTCCTGCATGGCCGTTATGTTCAGCTATGACCAGTTGGGTCCTGGTAGATGTACCTGGATGTGACACCCCCTGTAATAAACAACAGTGATCACTCTTAGTTAATGCCATGACAGCAAGATTAACAGTGCCTAATCATCATCTGCATCATATTGCATTTCAAATCCTAATTCAAACTCAAATTAAATTAAAGTGGAAAATAAAAGTTGTTCAAAACAGGAACTAAAATGTTCATTAAATAACAAATATTCCAGAGACAGTTCTAAAATTGTAATCAACATTTTCTAAATTCATTAAGTGACTCTAACAGGAATAAGACAGAAGTATTTAATACATTTATAATTAAATAAAATCAAAATGAAATAATATGGACTCAAAATCTTTTTATAACAATGCTAGATATTTCACTGCAGTTTATGAGCTAAGTCTCACATTTTACAAAAAGTGTAATGATGACCTACATTTAAGAAAACAGAAAAACAAAAAGAAAAGAGATAAAACAAAAATAAAAGAAAACAAACCCCCCCGGCCCAACTGGCTACACCCCCCCCCCCCCCACTCCTCGCTCTCCCTCCCCGATCCAGATCGGGATCGGGGGCGCTCGACCCCGCGCCGGCGCCGTCACGTTGTCGCCGCCTCGTCCACACCGTCGCCGGACCGCCTCCCTGTCTCCTCCCCAACGGCGCCCTTGAGCCTCGCCGACCCCCCTGTTCATCTACAAACGGGGGTGAGCCCCGCCGCTGCCTCCCTCTTCCCCCGTAGCACGCCGCGGTCACCTCGCCTCTCGTCCCGCTCACCCGCTCGCGCGCATCGAGCCGTCACGCGACCCCCCTCCCCCGCTCGTGCCCTCCGCGCGCCACTCGCTCCTATGCTCCGTCCGCGCCCTCCATGCCCGTGCGCGTCCAGCGCCCGCGCTCGCAGCGCCCCGCACACGCACCAGGCCCACTACCCCGCCTCGCCGGCGCTGCTGCTGCCGCACCGGACCGCGCGTCCCGCGCCCTTCCGCCTGCAGCCGCTGCCGCCACATGCGCACCCGCCGTTCCCGCACGCGGCCGCAGCCCCCTCGCGCGCCCGCGCCCTCGCCGCTGCTCGCGCGCACCCCCGCGCCCTCCTGGCCCCGCCTTCGCCTCGCCACGCGCGCACGCGCCGCCCGCGCCCAGATCCGCTGGCCACTCCGGCTGCCTCCTTCCTGTGGCCGTGCCCGCTCGCCCGCCATTCGCCCCGCCGTTGCCTCCCGCCGTGCTGCCCCTGCGCGCTGGCCACCGCTCGGGTTACGGTCGCGCCCGAGTCCAGTCGCCCGCGCCCGCGCCCGCTAGCGCCAGCGCCCGCTAAGACCCCCCCTGTGACTGACAAACGGGGCCCATGTTGGAAATATGCCCTAGAGGCAATAATAAAATGGTTATTATTATATTTCCTTGTTCATGATAATTGTCTGTTATTCATGCTATAATTGTGTTATCCGGAAATCGTAATACATGTGTGAATACATAGACCACAACATGTCCCTAGTAAGCCTCTAGTTGACTAGCTCGTTGATCAATAGATGGTTACGGTTTCCTGACCATGGACATTGGATGTCATTGATAACGGGATCACATCATTAGGAGAATGATGTGATGGACAAGACCCAATCCTAAGCCTAGCACTAGATCGTGTAGTTCGTTTGCTAAAGCTTTTCCAATGTCAAGTAACTTTTCCTTAGACCATGAGATTGTGCAACTCCCGGATACCGTAGGAGTGCTTTGGGTGCACCAAACGTCACAACGTAACTGGGTGGCTATAAAGGTGCACTACGGGTATCTTCGAAAGTATCTGTTGGGTTGGCACGAATCGAGACTGGGATTTGTCACTCCATGTAACGGAGAGGTACCTCTGGGCCCACTCGGTAGGACATCATCATAATGAGCTCAATGTGATCAAGGAGTTGTTCACGGGATGATGTGTTACGGAAACGAGTAAAGAGACTTGCCGGTAACGAGATTGAACAAGGTATCGAGATACCGACGATCGAATCTCGGGCAAGTATCGTACCGATAGACAAAGGGAATTGCGTACGGGATTGATTGAATCCTCGACATCGTGGTTCATCCGATGAGATCATCGAGGAGCATGTGGGAGCCAACATGGGTATCCAGATCCCGCTGTTGGTTATTGACCGGAGAGTCGTCTCGGTCATGTCTGCGTGTCTCCCGAACCCGTAGGGTCTACACACTTAAGGTTCGGTGACGCTAGGGTTATAGGGATATTAGTATGCGGTAACCCGAAGGTTGTTCGGAGTCTCGGATGAGATCCTGGACGTCACGAGGAGTTCCGGAATGGTCCGGAGGTAAAGATTTATATATGGGAAGTCCTATTTTGGCCACCGGAAAATGTTCGGGATTTTTCGGTATTGTACCGAGAAGGTTCTAGAAGGTTCCGGAGTGGGGCCCACCTGCATGGGGGGACCCACATGAACGTGGGTAGTGGGGGCAAGGCCCCACACCCCTAGTCAAGGCGCACCAAGATTCCCCCTTAGAAGGAATAAGATCATATCCCGAAGGGATAAGATCAAGATCCCTAAAAAAGGGGGATAACAATCGGTGGGGAAGGGAAAGGATGGGATTTCTTTCCTTCCACCTTTGCCAACGCCCCAATGGACTTGGAGGGCAAGAAACCAGCCCCCTCCACCCCTATATATAGTGGGGAGGTGCATGGGAGAAACAACTGAGCCCCTGGCGCCTCCCTCTCCCTCCCGTGACACCTCTTCCTCCTCCAGTAGCGCTTGGCGAAGCCCTGCTGAAATCCCGCTGCTTCCACCACCACACCGTCGTGCTGCTGGATCTCCATCAACCTCTCCTCCCCCCTTGCTGGATCAAGAAGGAGGAGACGTCTCTGCTCCGTACGTGTGTTGAACGCGGAGGTGCCGTCCGTTCGGCGCTCGGTCATCGGTGATTTGGATCACGACGAGTACGACTCCATCAACCCCGTTCTCTTGAACGCTTCCGCTCGCGATCTACAAGGGTATGTAGATACACTCCCCTCTCACTCGTTGCTAGATGACTCCATAGATTGATCTTGGTGATGCGTAGAAAATTTTAAAATTCTGCTACGTTCCCCAACAGTGGTATCAACACCAGTACTCTATGGGTGTTCGATTCATCACAATGTAACTAGATTATTGACTCTAGTGCAAGTGGGAGACTGTTGGAAATATGCCCTAGAGGCAATAATAAAATGGTTATTATTATATTTCCTTGTTCATGATAATTGTCTGTTATTCATGCTATAATTGTGTTATCCGGAAATCGTAATACATGTGTGAATACATAGACCACAACATGTCCCTAGTAAGCCTCTAGTTGACTAGCTCGTTGATCAATAGATGGTTACGGTTTCCTGACCATGGACATTGGATGTCATTGATAACGGGATCACATCATTAGGAGAATGATGTGATGGACAAGACCCAATCCTAAGCCTAGCACTAGATCGTGTAGTTCGTTTGCTAAAGCTTTTCCAATGTCAAGTAACTTTTCCTTAGACCATGAGATTGTGAAACTCCCGGATACCGTAGGAGTGCTTTGGGTGCACCAAACGTCACAACGTAACTGGGTGGCTATAAAGGTGCACTACGGGTATCTCCGAAAGTATCTGTTGGGTTGGCACGAATCGAGACTGGGATTTGTCACTCCATGTAACGGAGAGGTACCTCTGGGCCCACTCGGTAGGACATCATCATAATGAGCTCAATGTGATCAAGGAGTTGTTCACGGGATGATGTGTTACGGAAACGAGTAAAGAGACTTGCCGGTAACGAGATTGAACAAGGTATCGAGATACCGACGATCGAATCTCGGGCAAGTATCGTACCGATAGACAAAGGGAATTGCGTACGGGATTGATTGAATCCTCGACATCGTGGTTCATCCGATGAGATCATCGAGGAGCATGTGGGAGCCAACATGGGTATCCAGATCCCGCTATTGGTTATTGATCGGAGAGTCGTCTCGGTCATGTCTGCGTGTCTCCCGAACCCGTAGGGTCTACACACTTAAGGTTCGGTGACGCTAGGGTTATAGAGATATTAGTATGCGGTAACCCGAAGGTTGTTCGGAGTCTCGAATGAGATCCTGGACGTCACGAGGAGTTCCGGAATGGTCCGGAGGTAAAGATTTATATATGGGAAGTCCTATTTTGGCCACCGGAAAATGTTCGGGATTTTTCGGTATTGTACCGAGAAGGTTCTAGAAGGTTCCGGAGTGGGGCCCACCTGCATGGGGGGACCCACATGAACGTGGGTAGTGGGGGCAAGGCCCCACACCCCTAGTCAAGGCGCACCAAGATTCCCCCTTAGAAGGAATAAGATCATATCCCGAAGGGATAAGATCAAGATCCCTAAAAAAGGGGGATAACAATCGGTGGGGAAGGGAAAGGATGGGATTTCTTTCCTTCCACCTTTGCCAACGCCCCAATGGACTTGGAGGGCAAGAAACCAGCCCCCTCCACCCCTATATATAGTGGGGAGGTGCATGGGAGAAAGGGCTCAGCCCCTGGCGCCTCCCTCTCCCTCCCGTGACACCTCTTCCTCCTCCAGTAGCGCTTGGCGAAGCCCTGCTGAAATCCCGCTGCTTCCACCACCACACCGTCGTGCTGCTGGATCTCCATCAACCTCTCCTCCCCCCTTGCTGGATCAAGAAGGAGGAGACGTCTCTGCTCCGTACGTGTGTTGAACGCGGAGGTGCCGTCCGTTCGGCGCTCGGTCATCGGTGATTTGGATCACGACGAGTACGACTCCATCAACCCCGTTCTCTTGAACGCTTCCGCTCGCGATCTACAAGGGTATGTAGATACACTCCCCTCTCACTCGTTGCTAGATGACTCCATAGATTGATCTTGGTGATGCGTAGAAAATTTTAAAATTCTGCTACGTTCCCCAACAGCCCACGCCCCAGGATAATTAAAAAAAAATGGAAAAATGAAAATGAAAATGAAATTAGTAAAATTGATAATTAATTAATTAGTGAATTAATTAAGTTAATTAATTCTGTTTAACTAAACTAATTAAAATTAGTTAACCTAATCAAGTAATTAAGCTAATTAACCCTGATTAGTTAAACTGTGTCAGTGACAACCGGGACCCACTGGTCAAATTGACCCGTCAACAGTCATGTTGACTGCTAATGTCAGCATGACATCATTGCTGATGCAGTAAATGAATTTCTGAATTAAATAATTAAAATGATTAATTAAAACTTTAGAAAATCATATGAAATAAACCGTAGCTCAGATGAAAATAATTTATATATGAAATTTGCTCAGAATTTTGATACGAATCTGAATACGCCCTTCGTATTCCTGTCAGATGCCCCAAGCTAGATGAACATGGAACTTTTAGACTAAATTCCTAAATTAGCTAAATCATTTAGTTAAGCAGTAGAACACCTCTGCATATCATTTAGGCATGTCATACATATTGTTTGCATTTTTGCCGTGAATTTATTGTTTCTCTTCTCCTCCTTCTCTCTCGATAGACGCTGAGACCGACGCCGTTGCAGCTAAGTACGACTACGCTCCAGACGAGCAGCCTTCCGACGACCCCTCCTCCTTGCCAGAGCAACCAGGCAAGCCCCCCCCTTGAGCATCCAGATATCGTCCATTCCATTTCTCCTGCTTGCATTAGATTTTGCTACTATTAATGTTGCTCCTATTCTGATGCATAGCCTGCTTTTGTAACCTGTTTATTGTTACCTTACCTGCCTATGTTAAACTGCTTAGTATAGGTTGGTAATGAACCATCAGAGACCCCCATCACTTTACCCTTGTTGCCTCTGCTTCACCATCGACTACTCGATCGACGTGATCGACGACCAGAGACCGACACATCACCTCCCCCCCTTAGTTGTACGACTCTGCATAGTTACTATCAAGTGCCGAGGGTGATACCTCGTAACGCACTCCTGATGAACACTCTGCAGTGTAGCTGTTCGGTCGTGGTCATCGAGGGTGATTCCTCCTTCTCCACTTCCGATACGACTCTGTCGTGCAACCCCTCAGTGTGAACCTCGAGGGTGATGCCTCATACATTCACCCTGATGATTTCATCGAGTGGAATCCACCGAGGGTGATTCCTCGGGGTTTCCCCCTTGATGTTATGACCACACGGTTACTTTGACCTTTGTTACAGGCGGGTCGACCCTGATGGGTACCCGCAGGGGATCTATGATGTCGGGTGTGCCGGAAGGGCACTTGAGTGTGATATTGTGGCGGAGCTTCAGGAACTCTGATCGTCTCCGTGTGTTTCTAAATCAGCCTATCGGATTTGGGTATTTGATCTGAGTGGGTCGATGTGCCCTATACGCACTACCACCACGCGGGATTATGGTTTATGGGGCCCTCTACGTCGTACGTTCCTCCCGAAAGCTCTTCAGACGTCACGGTTCACCGTGCGGGCTGATTGCCGGGAATGGGCTGGATACTTCACTGACGAGTTCAGTGTCGCGCCTGCACCCCGGCCAGTCTCGCAACGCGCAGGGTGCCCAGGGCGATGGCCCAAGACCTCTGGGTGCATAGGTTAGTCCGGCGTGCTGACCTCTCTGCTGAGCCTAGGTAGGGCGCTGCTTCGTGTTGATCTCCCGAGGCCGGGCATTACCCAGCAAGTGTGTCCGGCCAGAGGTGATCGAACGTGTTGGGTAACAGTAGTGCACCCCTGCAGGGATGAATAATCTATCGATAGCTGGTCCTACGGTAAAGGACGCTCAGTTTGGTATCCCGATCTATTACTTGAACTGGATACTTGTTTAATTAATTGAAGCTCTGGGATCGCTTTCTTGCAGGGAGTCGAGGAAGGATCTCTAGGCTTACTTCAACATGTTTGCTTAATAAAATGCTATTCTACTCTCTTCTATTGCTGCAAGATGGTGGCTTCGTGAAGATGTTTGAAGATGCTAGTCTTCGATAGGACTAGGCCTTCTCTCTATTCTGGCATTTCTGCAGCCCAGTCCACATATACAGCCTTCCTCTTTGATAATGTTGCATATGTAGTGTAGATCCTTGCTTGCTGAGTACTTCGGATGAGTACTCACGGTTGCTTTGTTACTTCTTTTCCCCCATACCCCATTTGATGATACCTCAGATGATGGAGCTCAGGAGCCAGATGCCACTGCAGAAGCTTACTACCAGATGGGACCAGACGGTACTTACTACTGGATCGAGCCAGCCGACCAGGGGTAGGATCAGAGGCTCCCAGGCAGGAGGCCTTCGCCTTTCGATCTAGAGTCGTTGTTTGTGCTAGCCTTCTTAAGGCAAACCTTGACTAACTATGTCTGTACTCAGATATTATTTGTATGACTGACTTATGTATTCGGATCTTCATGATCCCTGGTCTATAATATTGTGGATCTCCATTTGTTTGTGTTAGAGTTGTGTTGTGATATCTTCCCGTGAGTCCCTGTGCTTGATCGTGCATGTTTGCGTGTATGATTAGTGCACGATTGAGCCGGGGGCGTCACACTGGATGACAAAGGCCTTCTCCTTGCAAGCCATACAACCTGCATCCAACTTAAGTTCATCTACTTACCTCAAGGTGCAGCTTAACCACTCCATTACTGCATCTTCTTCAAATGAAATAAGATATACTTCAAACAAAAAAAAGGTGATGGTAGGTGCTACACTTGGAGCTATTACTGGTCTTGCATTGCTTGTGATGTTGTCATTGTTGTCATTCTTCATCTAAAAAGGAGGAGGATGCATGAAGAAAAAGACGAGGAATTTGACTTCGATCAATTTCCTGGAAAGCCGACGAGATTTTCTTTGAAGATATTGAGGGAATGCACAGAAGGGTTCAAAAAGAAGCTAGGAGAAGGTGGGTTTGGGTCAGTGTTTGAAGGAAAATTAGGTGAACAAAGAGTTGCAGTGAAACGTTTGGAAGGTGCTAGACAAGGAAAGAAAGAATTCTTAGCAGTGGTTGAGACTATTGGCAGCATTGAACACATCAATCTTGTTAGCCTGGTTGGGTTTTGTGCAGAGAAGTCTGAGAGGCTTCTGGTATATGAATATATGTCAAGAGGTTCGCTAGATACGTGGATCTATTATCGTCATAACAACGCTCCACTTGATTGGTGCACCCGTTCTAGGATCATACTGGATATTGCCAAGGGCCTATGTTATCTTCATGAGGAGTGCAATCGAAAAATTGTTCGTCTGGACATCAAGCCACAAAATATTCTTTTAGATGACAACTTCCATGCAAAATTGGCTGATTTTGGACTATGTAAGTTAATAAATAGGGATCAAAGCAAGGGAGTTACTATGATGAGAGGAACACCTGGATATCTTGCCCCTGAGTGGTTCACGTCGCGGATCACTGAAAAATTTGATGTCTATAGCTTTGGAGTCGTTGTCATAGAAATAGTAAGTGGAAGAAAAAATATTAACCATTCTTATCCCGAGGAGGAAGTTCAGCTTATAAATCTATTGCGAGAAAAAGCTCAAAATGAGCAATTGGTTGATTTGATTGACAAGCGCAGTGATGATATGGTTTCACATCAGGAGGAAGTGATTCAAATGATGAAGCTCGCAATATGGTGCGTGCAACATGATAGCATTCAAAGGCCATCAATGTTACTCGTGATTAAGGTATTGGAAGGTACTATTAGCATTGAAACTTTTGATGCAAATTCACTCTTGTCTGTTTATGATAATCCATCAACTTACTCAATTCCATCTCAAGCATCCATATTATCTGGCCCAAGGTGAAATGAGTGGATAATGAGGAGAAGAAATTCAAAGTATGCAGTTTTGCTTTTGTATCCTATCCTATTTGTACTATGGAATTTGAAATGGCACCCAAAGGACTTTAATTTGAGGAAATATATATCATTGATTGTTTGGTGAACTTGTACCTCATGGTCTTGTACCTTTAAAGATGAAAAGCCGGCTATCTTTCATGAACAATTACATGGCGGTTCGTTTTTCACTAGGCTTGTTCGGTGTAGGAGAACATTGAGCCTTACTCATGCAACCCCTCCTACAGCTACCATATGATACTGTGGGAGCGGTATAGCATCTAATACATGAACGAAGCGGCATAACTAATTGTAATTGAAGAATAAATGAACATCAATGACATTAAAGGTTTGTTTCATTTGCTGAAAGTCATGTCAATGTTCATCACAATTACAAATAGCATAGAGATGGTTTTCATTCACGAAGCACTAACTTGGATTTAACAAGGCCAAGGGAAGAACCTCATGACTCATCAGTTATTTTTTTAGGACAGATCAAGCAATTATTGATTCTTTGCAAAAGTATCAAGTTGATATTCCACAAAAGAGTTCATTACTTATGAGGTGGCTTGAGCCATTGCTAGTGGCTTGTATCTGTAGTTGTATCTAGGTGCGTTTATACGGCTCTTCCGATGGTTTTTATCGCTGATCACGTGTCCTACTTATGGCCATGTAACCTAGAATAACTGCAATACAATAAGGTTAGGACTCAAGACTAGGTAAAAGCAAGAAAAACTGCTTAGGTATTCAGGAAGGCACATTGAACCTTACTTATGCAACCCTCCTCTGCTGCAACCCATGTGATATGATGGGACAATATAACATCTATATTTTGAAGGAAAATAGACTAAGCATCCCTAATCTTGTCATACATAGGAATGACGTTAAATACATAAACTGAAATAAACTTCACTAGTAGAAAGCAGAATAGGCTGACTATACGACTAAATTTTCTACTTCAGATGACTGAACCGAAAACAGATATGACGCCATCGCCAATTAAATTCTCTACAGACATCACGGTCCTCCTTAACTGAATCTAGTGTCTCTAAAATAGGCAACCAGATAAGCAGAAGCTCCATGGAAATAGACGAAAATAACAATAGCAGCAGCATCAAAAGTATGGAGCTCACACTATTGATCCATCCAGGACAGCAACAATCTATTTTGTTCTGCATGCTTATGTTCCATAGCAATGAACGGAGTATCATCTAATTTCAGAAGGTGTTATGACACTCACAATGTATCGCGCAAGCCATATTCCCCTGACATTGCATACATGGACTTGGTTTCACCATCCAACTGGACTACCTACAGCCAGAGAGGGCCGCCTCAACGCAAAATACTGGTTTGCCCTACTTCATTCATACGGAGGCAGGTTCAGTCATTCAGAGATTCACACACACGCGCGCGCGCACACGCCCGCCCACGCGCCCACACACACAAAGAACAAGTCAGTTGACATATCTGAACAAGCTGTGGGATCCGAAATACATAACTAGAAACCCTGTTTTGGTCTCCTTCCACGCTCTGCCAAGCATCGCAGAGTCTTCGGACAGGCTTCCAGACATCCAGGAGTAAGCAATCAACGCTTCCTCCTTGACTTCCGTGACGCCGGCTTGGCGCGGCAGCGGGGTGCTGCCTCTGCCGCGGCCATGCCTCGACCCATTCTGTCAAGGCCGCTCATGAGGACCTCATAGTACCGTTCATCCTCACAGGCGCGGCGCGCTAGGCCGAAGAGCTTATCATGCAGCACGGAGTGCCTGCATTGCTGGCACGTTTCATCCTGTGGTTCACCGCGGCAGTGCATCTGGCACTGCAGTGGCTTGGTAGTCCAGCGTGGCATGACGTGTAGCCTTGGTATCTCACGCACCCCCAAGTGGATCATCACCTAAAAAAAATTGCAGTCTGAAGATCTTGCAGGGTGTATGTACATATGGCAGCTAAGGATGCAAGATCAGAATTCTTCAGTAGCTGGATGGAAGATAACTGTTACCTTGACGGCATGGCAGCAGAGCATCCCCGTGTGCTCAAATTGCTTGCAGACGCACATGAACGCCTCACCGTCTTCTCTAACATTGACCTCATATTCCACCCTAGACCATTTCTCCCTGGTTTCCCTGCTGGGATGCCGTGCTATATACTTCATGTTGGGGATGACTGCCTCCACCATGTAAGATTCAGATTCGCGTATGGCTTGCACAAACAGTTCGTAAACCGGTCTTGTGTACACCTCGCTGGCGTGCTTCTCGATTGGCAGATTTGTTTTCAGAACAATCTCATCCTGCACGAAAGCAATAATTCGACGTAGCTTAGTCTTAGCTCATCAAGAACACATCACAGAAAATCTGTTAATTTCCTGAAGTTAAGCTTACCATAGTAGTCTGCTTATCCTCAAACCCATAGTCTGGTTCTTGATCGGACCGCAGTTCCACGTACTGTTGAACGAAAAGCTCCATTGAGCAATCCCGTGGAACATGTTGTTTCAGTAAGTGTTTCGCACTCTCGCTCTTTTGTGTGCTAGTCAGTGTAGCACAGAATGTGTCACTGAAGTATGCCTTAACCCACTTATGCCGAACCTCATAGATCTCCTGCAGAAATGGGTGGTTCTCCAATCCATGCTTCTCTAGCAGCATCTCCCATGCTCTCTCAAACTCATCAGTCGTCAGCGTGTCGGTCAGAATTCTGTGGAGCTCCACCCGGAAACTACTAGTTTTGGTGTAATGAAAACCGAGGTACTCTTTTGCCCTTCCAAGGACATGCCACTTGAACCATCTGTGTGGTGGATGGCAGTACCTCCAACACAGCTTCCTCAATTGCCTCGCAGCGATCTACAGAATTTTAAGCAAAACAAGTTAGATGGCTGCGCTGCAGAAAAATACTATTGGGTAGGGAAAAGTGTGTACAGAAGTAATCTTACCGGTCAGTATAGTTTGGGGGTGTTTCCCACCCATTAATTGGAAGAACTGACTCAACACCCATTTGAAGCTCTCCGTTTTCTCGTTTATCATCAGCACCCCACCAAGCACTATGGTCTCGAAGTTGTTGTTGACTCCAACAAAAAGGCCGAACGGCATTCCATACACGTCCGATCTGTAGGTTGTGTCGAAGATAATCACATCACCAAAGTATTGGTACTGAACGCTCTGGCCACTGGTCCAGAGTAGTGGCCTTACTCTACAGTTACTATCAACCTGCAAGCCAGAATATTCAAATGTTGGATCCTTTGCTTTGATCCTAGCAAAGGTTTCCACGGTCTTTCTGAGATCCTCAGACAGCAGATCCTTTGCTTCATTATCAGCAATGTGTGGCACATTGTTTTCCCTTAGTTGGCGAATCAAGTCCCTTGTGTTCTTGTCGATACTGCTGTGAGACTGCCAGGATGACCTCTGCGCACACATCTTAGAAAGTAGATGGTTATGCCCAACTTGATGTTCGCACACACACCATCCGCCGTCTCTGGATCTCAGCAAAAGAATTGATGCCGTGCATTCACACCTACGAAATGAGTTGCTGTCCTTGGTTGGTTTCCTCTGTAGAACATAACATTTTTCCGAGCATTGGTACTGGGTTGAGATCAACAACACAAAAAACATAAGTACTAACTTAACCACAAGGGGAGGATGAATGCCATACCTCACACGCGCAAACAAATTGCTGTATGCATTTGGTTCCATGAGAATCCAGACTACTCGGTCCATAGCTGACTCCGAATCCAGATTCCCAGGAATAAATGTTGTAGAATTCATATGCCTCGTCAAGAGAAACAAAGACAGTCCCCACGGTTGGATTGACCACGGCCTCAGTTTTCCTCTGCTCGAACCCTGCAATTGCCTTCTCCAGTGCGCTGACACGATACACAGAAGCAGATCCATGTTCATCTCCCAGCCGTGCCCTACAAAATTTTGTGCATAGATTGGCAGTAAGTTGATGAATGGGAGTACAATTTCCTTAATTTACACGAGCCGGCACACAACAGAGCATCATCTAAAGATAACATTCAAAAAGTAGTGAAGCATCCATATATTTCACGCATCTGAAACTCAATCTCCGGACTGCAGTTAGCAAAACTGTAGCATAGCAACACAGACAGGCTATGAATGTTTCTTTGCCTATGTATATGCATAGAATGTTCACAAAGTCGGAAGCTTTAAATGAGTGCAAATGACAAGACTGACATATGTACTGCAAGGTCTTAATTAGCACCAGCCTGCAAATAACGAAACAAACCTAATTAATATATCTACGATTGAGATGTGAATATCAATCAATACGAGTAGAGCACTGAGTAGATGCTCTGGATTGGGATTGTAGCATCTGTGCAGATCGATCGGTGCATTTAGCTGTCACAGGAAATGGAACTGTTGATAATGATCTACCACAGACTTGGAACAGACAAAAGCAGAGAGCCTGACTGAATATTTCTGGGCGCACATCACAGGAACTAACTACTCGTAACAACAAACTATAACCCCAACCCCCAAATCCTTGCGGATTAACTGATAACGGAGTCCTACATCCAGGGATTCATTAATTAATCCGCATGCCCTGTTCCATGGAGTTAGGTCGCAATCATCCAGATCCAGCCAACCTCCGCGACCCCCGACAGAGACACACATCACAGGAACAGCAGACAGCGCCTAGCGCGACGGCGAGGCGGGTACCTAGGAGGAGGGGCGGGGGCGGCGGCGGCGCCATGGGCGTGCGGGTGCGTCGCCTCCGAGTCTTCCTTCATCTCGACCCTGTACCAAAGAAACGAACCACCTGCGGTTAAGAACTTCGAGGGCCGGGCCGGAGCGGCGAGGTTGAACAAGGAGGTGGTAGGAGAATAGATGGATACCGGCTGACGTATTCCCCGGCGGCGGCGGCGGCGGCGTGAACTCAGCGGCCGTCTCTGTCGCCCGCGGCGGTTGTCGCAGGAAAGAGAATATTCTTTTTTCTCGAGTGAATTACACCTTTTTTTATGGGTTGAGTCTTGAGTGAATCACACTTCGCACCACGTAGACTGTCACTTATTACTCCCTCAGTTTCAAAGTATATACTGGTAAGATGTACTCCCTCTGTAAAACAAACATAAAAGCGTTTTTTATATAAAATATATAAGAGCGTTTAGATCATCACTTTAGATCACTAAACGCTCTTATATTCTTTACAGTGGGAGTACATCTTATACTTTTGATTGATATAAGGTCAAATGTTTCTATGCTTGACCAAGTTTATAGCAAAATCAATACTCCCTCCGTCCCATAATATAGGACGTTAGGTCTTATATTATGAGACGGAGGGAGTACTAAACAAATAGAATATTTCACTTTGACCAAAACATGTCATATACAGTATCTGTAAAAATCATGGCGGCACCGGTATAAAAAACAATAGAGAAAAAAGTCATCAGATCTAATTTGGAAGATCTCATCAAAACAAAGGCAACGATCTCTCAGACTGTCGGTCTTCATCACCACATGAGAAAACCCGCGTAGATTTACGAATAGAGAAAATTATGTTTTTGGTCCCTCAATTTAACCAAAAATATAGACTTGGCCCCTCAAGATTTTTTTTGTAGACATTTAGTCCTTCAGTCTCAAAACCGAAAAAGTTTGGTCCAAAACTAAATTTTGAGCACGTTGACCGGGTTTGACTGAGTTGAGTAGGTTTGACCGATGAACAATAAATTTTAAAAAAAATAGCAAACAAATTTTAAAAAAAGCTGAAATTTTGTGACAGGCAAGATGCCTGGGTGTGCTAGGTGCGTGTAAATTTTTGTGGTCAAATAACACCCGAGAAGCTCTAGCAAAAAAAATTCTTTGCCTTTTCTTTTATGAGCCAAATTTTGTTTTATTTGCCATTAGCTCCTTGAATGTGGAAACACCACAAACATTTTCATGCACCTAGCGCAACCATGCATCTTGGTTGTCACAAAATTTCTTATTTTTTTGAATTTACTGTTCATCAGTCAAACCCGGTCAACATGGTCAAAATCTGGTTTTGAACCAAACTTATCCGGTTTTGAGACTTGAAGAACCAACTGTCTACCAAAAAATCTTGAGGGGTCAAGCCTATAATATCCAGCATTGCCAATGCTTCTCAGGTCATCCTCACCGAGTTAGACGGATTCAACTTTTCACCGTCGTGTGCGATGGTTGCGAGATGTCCAGATGGACCACATAACTGTGACAATGGTCGATCGTTCTCTAACTGAGAACATGGGATCACATAAAATATCACTAGCCCATGTGGAGGAGTGTAGCCATGGTAGCTTGATGTCCATGAGTAGCGAGCTTCCTCCCAAAATTGCCGGGCGTGAGAGCAGTGTATTAGTGCATGTTCCAAGTCCTTATCTTTTGGCTGACAGATTTTGCAGACTGATTTCTCGTAAATGCCGATGCTTCAAAGTGCATTCATCTGGTAATATACCATGAAGTACTGTCCACCAGGAAATACGGACTTTTGGGACAACTTTGAGAAACCATAGAGCTTTCCATAGCTGCTGATTTTTCATTGAAAATTCTGTAATCTGCTGTTTTTCTCGAGCTTGATGCTCTTTCACTAGTGGAGAAACAGACTATAGTCCTGGTTGGGAACAACCTTTAGTCCCGGGTCACCAACCGGGACAAATAAATCGAGACTAAACGCTCCCATCCTTTAGTCCTGGTTGGCCATGACCAGGGACTAAAGTCCCTCTACGTGGCCCGAACGCGCGCCGGGGGCTGGGGGACCTTTAGTCCCGGTTGGTGACACCAACCGAGACTAAAGGTTTAGGGGTTTAGGGGTCTTGGGGTTTAGGGTTTATGGTTTATGGTTTATTTTTCCTTTTTGATTTTGTGTTTTTCATTCAATTATTTTTCATTTCAAACATATTTTACGCTGCCATATACTGTACACGTTATGCATATATAATATAATTTCTCGTACGACCATACATATATCATATAACTGCATATAAATCAATAAACTCCCATACTAAAACTCACAAATCACTATACTTAGAGCATGAAACGAGCTAAACTAGTAACGAGAGATGAAAGGATGAAGTTGCTAACCTTTTAAAACCCTTGGATAGATGGGGGTGCCTCCAATCTTGACAAATCTTGGTCAAAACGGAGGATGAGCTCGAGTTAGGGGAAGGAAACAGAGAGAAAAAAAGGATAGCTCACTAGTAGAAAACAGGGCTTTGGTCACAGGGCAATATTCACATTAGTCCCGGTTCAATCACAAACCGGGACTAATGTGAGCATTGGTCCCGGTTCGTGTGGCTAAGGCATTAGTCCCGGTTCACCTGAGCCCTTTAGTCCCGGTTTGAGACACGAACCGGGACTAAAGGGTGCGACACCCTTTAGTCCCGGTTCGTGTCTCAAACCGGGACTAAAGATTAGACCTTTAGTCCCGGTTTGAGACACGAACCGGGACTAAAGGGTGCCATGCCCTTTAGTCCCGGTTCGTGTCTCAAACCGGTACTAAAGGTCCCATTTTCAAACTCTAACACCCCCACCAACCCCCCCCCCCCCCCTGGGGGATCGCCTTTTCAGTTTTGTAAAAAGCAAAAGAAAATGATAAAAACTTCAAAAATTAAAATCCTTCGAGATGTAGTTATGTTACTACATCTACTAGTTAGGAAAATTTAAAAACTTAAATTTGGACATGTTTTGCAAAAAGTGTAGCGAAAATGTAAAACGGCTATAACTTTTGCATACGATGTCAGAAAAAAACGTATAATATATCAAAATGTTTAGCACGAAAATCCGCATCCGATTTTGACCGTCTACGGCCTGTTTGCAAATTTTTAGAATCCTCAAATTCTAAAAGGAAAAAAAGTTATGCTCAAATTTCAGTTTTTTTTAATTTTCATTAAATCTGGTCAAACTATGGTCAAACTACTTATTCAAGAAGTATTAGTGTTACTAAATAATTATTCAAGAATATTAGTGTAACTAAATAATTATTTCAGTTTTTTTGAATTTTGGTCAAATCTGGTCAAACTGTGGTCAAACTACTATTCAAGAAATATTAGTGTTACTAAATAATTATTGTTTTTGAGAACAATAGTTTCAAACTCAAACAGTGAAATTTGTGACTTCATGCTCAAGCTAAACTCCTGAGGGTTAATAGGATTGACATCTTACTATTGTCAGGAAAACAACAAGTGCAGACTTGGAAACGAGGGAGAATAGAACCCGGAAGTTAAGCGTGCTCAGGCTGGGGTAGTGAGAGGATGGGTGACCGTCCGGGAAGTTAGATGATTTGGAATGATGAGGGGTGATTAGAGATTAGAGGTTAAATTGAGCAGTGATGAGGGGTGATTAGAGATTAGAGGTTAAAATAATTCAGAAATTTGAAAATCGGGAAAAAAATTCAAAAAAAAAATTCAAAAAAAAAATCATAAAATTTTCTTACCAACCGGGACTAAAGGTGGAGCTCTAGGCAGCGGCCACGTGGACGGCCTTTAGTCCCGGTTTGTGTAAGAACCGGGACTAAAGGGGGAGGCTTTAGTCCCGACCCTTTAGTCCCGGTTCCAGGCTCGGGCTGGACGAAGCATCTATATATAGGGATATCTTTAGTCCCGGTTGGTGTCAGCAACCGGGACTAAAGGTCCATCTCTAGTCCTGGTTGGTATTACCAACTGGGACTAAAGGTGCTCGTAGGGGCATCAGCCTGCCGCCACCCTTTTAGTCCTGGTTGGTATCACCAACTGGGACTAATCCTGGCCGTGCCCCCCGCTCACTCATAGCCGTTGGAACCGGGACTAATGGTCACATTAGTCCCGGGCCCAAACCTGACCGGGACTAATGCTCCAGATAAAAGGTATGTTTTCTACTAGTGTTTATGAAACACTAGAGCCCGGTACCCTGATTTAACAATGTAGACACTTGTTCTCTCATGTGCCCATGCCAATGAGTCTGAACATGGAAGTGCTAAAATAATCTTCATTATATAGATGTACGGATTCAACATTCATTTGCCAGTGTCTAAAATTAGACTACAACTTAGCCACTAAGGCATATAATGTCCGTATATATTCACCGTTGATACAACATCACATCTTGTGTCCCGCGGCATTAGGCTATGGATCAGGATACGAGATTATTGGATACTTGGCGGCAACGTGAGGCTATCGATTAGGAGACAAGGTTAATAGATACGCATACATGAAAATGAAATAAGGTGGTATCGAATCTAGGTTGTAGTTCCTAAGATAATTGAATCAAGGATGGCAGTTGACATCGGCGGTCAACCGGCGGCATGGGGCGGCGGGTTCCCGGCGGCGTGCGTGGTGCAGCAACATCGGAGGCGCGACCTTCCCGCGGCAGAGGAGCCCCTGTGGCGGCGCACGAGATCTCGGGTCTCGCCTTGCCCAAATGGGCTTGGGCGGGCCGGCGATCCTGGTGGACGTCTACAGGCGGGCATGGTGGGCCTGACGGCGCCGGCTTAGGCACCGTGGTGGTGCCGTGGCCGGTCAGGCAGCGGCGGCCTAGACTAGACCCTTCGTCCGGCCCCCGACAGTGATGGCGGCGATCCGTGCACGAGATGCTTGATGGAGGCTATTCGAACAGATCCGGATGAAAACCTACCTTTGGCTTGCTGCCAAGGCCGGAGGTGGCGGCGCTCTTTTGCGGCGCTCCCTTCTTGATGTTATTGTCAAGGAGAAGTTCAAGGCCACTATCTACTACCTTCGAGGGATACCCCAGATCAGTAGATTAGATGACGGCAACGCAGTTGTGTCGTCTCCCCCTTGGGGGCGTCATTCTTGGAGGTGTACACAGGTTCGAGGGACCAGAGGATGACTTCTTTGGTGGAGTGGTGCTTCATCATTCGCATTGATGGGGGCAGATCTTGGCGGCGTGGCGCTGTGGAGATTCTGCGCCCGATGCGCCGAGATGGACTTGCGCAGAAGGAGGATGTCGTCCGGCGTCATGGTGGCGTCGATGACAGAGAGGCCTGGCAAGGTCGGTGCGTTGGGTTCTGCTCTGAAGATGGATTGCTGAAAGAGGGCGGCGACGACACATGAGAGTGCGCCGGACCAGTTTGTGCCCCAAATCAGGTATGTGGCTTGGTTGGGGCATCTGGCTTTAGATGTTAGGCATTTGTGCGATGTCTGTTTGGTATTAGACTCGGACTATCGGCACCCCTTCATCAGATGGATAGGAGTAGCGACAGATGTTGCTAAGATGGTGGCTTCAGACTACCTGATATACTTCTTTGTAAGGTCTTTGTGAATAATTAATAAAATGGCTGCATGCATCGTCCAGATGCAGAGGCGGGGGTAATCCTCCTTTTAAAAAAATAGGATGGCAGTTGATCTCCCGTCGATCAGGCGGCGACGGCGGTGGCGGAGAATTCGAGTTGTGGTACAACACAGAGTTTGTGCAAAATTACATTCGATTAGATTCAGACCATGTATATATGTGCCTATACGGTGATCACTGTGTACTAGGGATAAGGCTTGACTGCTCATATAATCAAAATTATTTTAAATAACAAATGTTTGCACAAAAAAATACCCTTTACAAGTTTTCAAGGGTCGGTGTTTAGGGAAGCAAATGTGAAGACTGTGTGTTGAAAAAAGATGAAGAATCATTGATCAATTTCTTGTTTTCTCGCTCTTGCTTCTGTATATAACGCCATGGCCTTGTCCATGACCTTGGCATCCAATAAAAGCTGCGTTCTTTTCTTGCTGCAAGGATGAGTAGACATGTACTCTTTCAACGATGATGAATTCCCACCGACCTTTCCGAGCTTCTCGTAGACCTTAGGGGCAATGCGTGGATCAAAACCAGCGGCAGCGAGCAACAGGATTCCGATGTGATCCGCCTCTATCTCCATCCTACATAGCAGCATATATAGGCAACATATGTATCGATCATGCATGAAGAATACTAACTTTTACTAACGAGGAAATAGTTGTAAATAATCAGCAGAAGCAGCTAGCAGAACCGGGTTGGTATATATATACTTTCGTGAGAAAGGCAGCCTGAGGAGGTATTCGGTGAGCTTATCAATCATGTTTGGCGCATCGATAAAGATTTGCAGGAAAACCGCGAGCATCAAAATCCACATGTTCTTGGTGAGCCCTTCTGCGGCGTGCCTTGCAATGGCGTGGGCAACCTAGAAACAAAATGAAACAAGAGATGCAACAGGCAGCCAACAAGTTACTCCCTCCGATTCATATTACTTGTCGCTCAAATAAATGTAGCGACAAGTAATATGAATCGGAGGGAGTACAAGAGAATCCGCCGGCCGATATATAAGAGGAGATAAAAAAAAAAACCCAATGTAAGGTAAGGTACCTCGTGGCCTAGCACCGTGGCGATCTCAGCGTCGGTGTTGAACTTTTGGAGCAGGGAGTTGTAGACTATGATCTTGCCACCGGGCGCGCACATGGCGTTCACTTGCTTATTGTCGACGACGATGACCTCCCAGTTGAACCCGTCGAGGTGCTTGGTCGTCGGCTGTCGAGCCTTCTTCTTCTTGGGGCTCGGCACCGCGTCGCCGACCCATGTTTCTTGGTCAAGGAGGCGCTTATCGTCGCCGTGGCCAGTGGCAAGGGTGCGGCCTGCGGCGCGGATAATCTCCGTGGCGATGCCGTTGACACGGACGAAGTCGGGGTGGGAGGGAGGGAGGACCTTGTCGCCCAGCTTCTTCTTCTCGTCGTTGAAGTGTGATTCGCCGAGCGTGAGCTCTCCCGAGTGCGTGAGGACGACGAAGTGGCTGCGGTTGGTGTAGGGTACGGTCTCGAAGGTGCCGTAGCAGATGGTGACCACCACGCCGCCGACGATGACGACCCCCGCGAGACCTATTTGGAATTTCACGGTGGAGGGACTTCTCGGTCGCCTGGAGGAGTAGTACCGTGGGCGTGGGACCGCTGGCGCGTGCGGCGAGGCCGGCGGTGGTCGACGCACGAGAGAGTCACGGTGGAAGAGGCGGCCAAGGCCGGGCGATCGCAGGGCCTCGTGAGATGGCCGCGTTGACGGCGCATGGTAGCAGCGCGGGGCGGTCGCCGACGGCGGTGGAAGAGGAGTTCGGATAGCGGGCTTGGACCGGAGTAGCCCGGATAGCGCGGGGCGGAGATTCCTGATCAAGGCGCTCATGTTCTCTCAGTTAGATTGGTACGGTGGATCTTTTCGGGGCGCCGCTCGCCGGGATGCCTCTTGGGGACGGGCGCTCTTGGATCCGTATCGTATAATAATATCGTCTACGTCGTGGTGTGCTCGATCGACAGGTTGCCATGATTTATTAGGGTTGCGCGCGCCATATATACCTGTAGCCATGTCGGTCTCGGTCAAGTCTGCGATCGAGGCTCGAGGGAGATTAAGTCGTTACCTTTTCTCGCATAGGAAGGAGTCTCCTCCTACTCTAGCTAGCCAGTACCAGAGGGGGTCAAAATTTCAACCAAAAATCAGAAATTCCGGTGATTTCGGTCGGCCTCAAAATATTCGTAGCCTTGGAATTTTGAGCCAACTTTAAACTAATTTCAACCCAAATTCAAATTCAATCAAAATCCATTTAAATTATGTGAATTTCAACACTTGGAACCTACCAACTGCTGCAGGGGCGGAGCCAGCCCAGCGGGCCCCCTTCGTATACTCTAGCTGATGTGCACAGTAAATCGCTCAGTATAGAAAGAAATTGGGCCTCACGCCCCAGGCCTGGGCCCTGGGGGCCTGGGGCCTGTATCCGCCACTGAACTGCTGCCAAGCCCGTCACCAAATACACTTAGCAATGGACTGACAATCGGCACAGTATGTGAAAACAAATATAACAACCCTACTTAATGGTAATTATCCTATCTTTATCTTTACCTTATTTAATAATAAAGCACACAATGCTTCTGCCCGTTCACCGTCGCACACTTTTACAGAATAGCCCCTCATCTTTTCTAGAATCAACCCGCACTCCATATATCCATTAATCTATTAAGTGGAAAAAAGATTCGACGGACCCCCTCTCTCCCGCACGAGAACGAGAGATGCCTGGCGCTAGGGTTCCCTCCGCCGCCACGCCCCATCCCTCCGCTCCCGGCAACCCTCGCTACCCTCTCCCATCCCCTTACAGTCGCCGTCGTAATCCCTTGTCGTTCGTCACGACGGAGACGGCTTGTGCCACGCGGCGGCTCGAGCGGCTGGGGGCGGCGCGTGGCCGCTCGATGTAGAACGGCGGGGGCGACTGGAGCATGCAGAACGGCGATGGCGGAGGCTGGAGCTTGCAGATCGGCGGGCCTACCTGAGATTGAATATGAATTTTGACGGGTGATTTCTGTCGGCGTCAAAAGATTCGTATCCTTGGAATTTTGAGCCAAGGTTAAACTAATTTCAACCAAATTCATATTCAATCAAAATCCATTTAATTTATGTGAATTTTGATTCATGGAATCCCCCCCCCCCCCCCCCAACAAAAGAAACTATGAAATTTTGAAAGTTCGGTGAGGTCCGTTTCTTTTTTCTTACTGGATTTTTCAACCTTCACTACATGAAAAATGTTTTACGCTGAGTGCTCCGCAGTTCGCCGAGTTCTTTTCCGCGGGCACTCGGCAAATAAGTACTCCCTCCGTCCTAAAATAAGTGACTCAACTTTGTGCTAATTTTAATATAAAGTTAGTACAAAATTGAGTCACTTATTTTGCGACGGAGTGAGTATTTGCTTATTTGGGAGTGCTTCCCAAAATAAACCCCGCAAAAGTAAGACACTTGGAACCTACCATCTGCTGCCAAGCACGTCACCAAATACACTTAGCAATGGACTGACAATCGGCAAAGTACGTGAAAAGAATATAACAACCCTACTTAATGGTGCAAACCAACTTGTGGTTGGATGGTTAGAGGGACTGTGGTATCCCCAGCCCACCAGGGTTCAAATCCTGATGCTCGCATTTATTCCTGGATTTATTTCAGGATTTCCGGCGATGCGCAATCAGTGGGAGGAGACGTTCCCGTCGACGACGAGGCGCCTACGGTGACTTCGTAAATCTCAAGATGATATGCCGGCTCAGTCTTTTGGAGGTGCTCATAGGGACAGGGTATGCGTGTGTGCGTTTATAGAGGTGAGTGTATGCGCGTGTATATGAACGCTTGTGTCTGTACTGATGTTCAAAAAAAAAACCCTACTTAATGGTAATGTATCCTATATATACCTAAAAGAGCCAAAGTCTTTTCTAGCGGAGCAAGTACCGGGTAAAAGTCTTCTTTTTTTTTTGCGTGAACATCTTCCTTCCATTAGCTTCAAGGTCCTCGCTTTTTGTACTCATATGCTTGTGGTATTCCGTGTATTTGCTTTGCCTTTTAGCGTGGTATAGAAAATCAATGTCACATAAGAGGAGGGTCCCATCACCTTTTGTGCTAGAGAGAAGGACGTAATGTGCATGGATGACTCTGCCATTATCCATCCCTCTCCCATGGAAAATTGTAGCATTAATTTTCTTTGTGTTTTCCGTATCTTTTAAACCAGAATTTGGTTTTTGATTTTTTAATATATATTTGGAATCTGGAACTGTAGATATAATGCGGGACCGAAATATGAAATTGAAATGCAACTATATATATAATGTGGGATAAAAATATGAAATTAAAATTGAAATTTCCAGACCACGTCCATTTCAATTTCCAAACCAATTTCAGTACCACGTCCATTTCATCTTTCACATATTTTAATTAATGTGAGACTGGAATATGAAAATGAATGTTCACCTCACTATATTGTTCAGCCGTGTACCTTGGTCTATGCTTTATCTATAAAGCAGGGCGAGAGCCTGTTTTGAAAGAGTACTCAGTGACGCATGTGGGTAGGGGACAGAACAAGGTAGCTCACACACTTGCTCAAATGGGTAGATTATCTACTTGTACTGCCATCTGGCTCTGCCATGGACTTGTTGATGTATAAATGTATTGCCTAGTTTCTTTCATCAGATCGGTCTTTTGGTTGCATTAGTTAGAGCATGCACTTCAACATGGTATTAGAGCCAAGAGGTCTTGAGTTCAAGACCCGGTTGGCGCAATTAAATTGCAGCCCACTTTCGATCCATATTTAGGCCCGAGGGTACCACACGTGAGGGGGAGTGTTGACGTATAAATGTATTGCCTAGTCTCTTCCATGAGATCGGTCTTTTGGTTGCATTGGAGTGTTGACGTATAAATGTACTGCCTAGTATCTTCCATGAGATCGGTCTTTTGATTGGATTAGTTAGAGCATGCACTTCTACTGGACCAGATGAGATTAGCAACCTCTGTCAAGAGGATTGTAAAGAACCACCTTGATTAAATGACATTCTCTATTTATGAAAAAAAAACATTCATCTCATGTGTAACTTTGTGAGGAATAGCATCAAGAACAACATCAAGATCATCACAAGGCTCGGAGATGAAAATATTATCATAAAACTGTTGAACCTTACCTTTGATTTCACCTTGTGAGTCGCAAGAAGAACCATCATCACGCAGTAGAGGATGAAGTGTTGGAGTTAATCACGACATGTAATTCTGTGGCCGGCTTGGACTACGAGACAGTAACCATGTAGAAATAGTATTGGCTAGTTTTTTTTTTAACACTAGTATTGGCTAGGTTAACTAATACTTCACGCTTATTTTCACTCAAAAGGAAAACACGATAGTCCAGTCCAGAGGCACGGCCCAACCGCGCACCTTTCCCCTCCCCTCCAAGGAAATATCCAAGCCCTAGTGCCTTCCCCGTCATGGCGGCCGGACCACAGCGCTCCTCCCCTGCTCCGCCGCCTCCCATGCCGCCAGGCCGCCGCCGCCCCGACGACCAACCAGAGCGCTGGGTTGAAGACTCTGACTCCAAACGCCCGGAGGAAGATCAACAAACGGCCACTCCAAACCCTGGACCATCCCCAGCGCAACACACCGAGGAAAATCAGCCGGCACCTCAATAGACGCCCACTCCAAACCCTGGACCCTCTCCAGCGCATGATCTGCAGCTGGCTCAAAGGTATGCGCTTTTTATCCGAGCCACTATCTGTGCCAATGCCACTGAAATCATCACATGGTATGAATTAAAAAAAACTCAAGGTAATTGTTTGCTACAAGTAATCCACAATTACGAATGTAACGCCAACTTATAATACTATCATTAAAAGGTAGACGTGATAGACCGAAGTAGTAGATTCTTGATCAGATACATGAGACAATGACCTAGTACAAGCAAGGGATAGGCCCGCGGCCCTCATCCTCGTGCCTCCCTCCCCTCGCCGCCGCCCCGGCGTGCTGGTGGGCTAAGCCCTGCCAGCGCGGGCGGCGGCGGGGTGTTCCTCCTTCCCCCGCTCAGGCGGACGGACGCGGGTTCCAAGATCAGGCGGCGGCGCGGTGTTTTCCTCGGGGCGCGGCAGCAGCAGCAGGCGGAGGAGATGTGGGCTGCGGGTGGCAGCGTGAAGGGGCTGAGGCATGGTGGGATTTGGCGGTGCTGGCCCTGTCAGCGCGCGGCCAGATCTGGGCCCAGGCGGCGCGGGCCGGGAGCGGCGCGAGCTGCGGGCGTCCGCCTCTGCCGTGGCCGTGGCTGGTGGGGGCGGAGGCGCAGCGGCGATCGCAGGTGGGCGGGCTGGACTGTTTCCAGGCGTCCCGCCGGCTGGACGGCGACGACCGCGCAATTGGCCTCCCCAGTGAGCTTCCTCGGGGGTTGGAGGCGGTCCTGGTGGGTCCTCCTTGCCGGTGGCTGCGGCTGTGTCGGTGACTTTGCGTGGTTCTGTGCCGGACGCCGAGGCAAGGTGGCACGGGGGTGTGTCCGGTGGAAGCGTTTGGGCTAGAGGGATGGGCGGCGCCAACATGCTCGGGCCCCCGTCACCGGCACAGGGGTGTGTCGGTCTGGATGCGTCCGCTCCCCCACCTCCCCCTTTCCTTGGCCGCGTGGGGGCGGTTGTAGCGTCGGCGATCTTCAAGGCGGGACACATTCTATGGTTCGTTGGTCTGGGGTGTCCCCTTGGTCCAAAGCTGATCCTTTTGAATGGTCTTGGGGATGTCTGGATGTTGGGCGGCGGCCCTGGTGGCGGGAGGCGTGGCGTTCATGGGCGGGGAACCATGGCCTCATGGGGAGCTTGGTTGCGACTGGTTGGCGAAGCGTGGGTATGTCGAAGGGGTGCAAGCGCCGCAGTTCATCACTTGCCCAGTTCTCGTACTGGCCGATGGCGGCGGCGTCCGTGGACGTCGTATCCTTCATGAAGGCGCCATGGCGGTGCTCCCGCCCCTCGTATGTGACTCCGGGTGAAAACTTGATCTACGGATCGGATGGTGGCGGTTTCTGTAGGCGTCTCCTTCTAGGAGGCACTGTCTTGGAGTCCATACTTGGTCATGGACAGTCTCACCCCTCCTCGTTTCTTCGTTGAGGTCTCCGTCCTCTCCAAACGGTTATCCTTCGTCATCTTTAGTTTGCTTGGTAGGCGGTGCCATTGGGGGATGGTGCCTGACACCTTTGTATCTTGTTTTGGTTGTGTGGGTTGTGTGCGGTGGTGATGTGGTTTGGATCATTTTGTCCGGATGTGTGTGATGATAGCTGCTTTATAATATATAAAGCGGGGGAAACCCTTTTTCCGTTGATCAGATACATGCATAGCTGCCACCTACCATCATTCATCAATGGACACGGGTTTCCAATAAAACAGTGCATAGCTAGCTGCCATCATCCATCAATGGACGGGTTTCAGGCTTTCAGCTCGATTGATGGTTTCGAATTGGTTCAACTACTTGGATATTGGAGCGGGTGAACTTATTTTGCAATGCATGAATTAGCTAGCAAAGTTTGTTCGTGTCCCACTTTATTTCATATTTCTGCTGATCTTAGGCGAAATCAAACTTTTTGTGTTCCACTTCAGGTGTGAGGTGCCAGATATCTTGGAAGAATTGGAGCTCAACACTATTCCCTCGTTGTCTTCATGCGTTTCTTCTTTGACGCCTACTGGTTTACTTATTAAATATTTTGTCAGAGTTGATAAGAAGGGATTTTTCCATATATATCCTGATCGAGGTGGACCATTTCAGAGTTTACAGGAAGCTCAGCAAGCTATTGACTCGTATCATGTTGTTGGGCGAAAAAACTTGTAAAGCCTATCAACTTGCTTAGATTTCTGTTTCAGTCTCTGTGTGTGTTCTCACTTAGATAATGAGGCTACATTAATATTAAAGTTTTGGGTATTTCTTAAAGTTAAGGGAATGTTTTCTGTTACTGTTGTAGGAAAGTTGAAACAGTAAGCAGATCTGAAAATTCAGAAGATATATTTTTAACCTGACTCTTAATTTGTACAATTGGGTAGCTAATAAATAGCCTTCCCACATCCATATGATAAAGATGGCGCTAGCTAGAACAATGTGTTTTTAGCTAGACACACTTATTTGGGGATCCAGAAACAAAAGATTGATTTTACTTTTCATGGAAAAAATTGTGTTGAGAACTTAGTCTTATAAGCATGCAGGTAGTTCAGTTTTGTTTTGCCTTTTGTTGCTTATTACTACGTAGCATGAGTTGTGTCATTAGCAGTGCTCTATATGTCAACTAGGTGCATGGATGGACTTTCATCTATTGAGAGGTCTGTGCGGTATGCTTTACACTGGCCTCATGATGGCACTAGGAGAAATTCTGCAGAAGCCTTTGCTGCCATGATGACCCGTCACCCTATCCGAGAAGTTGTTAAAGCTCTACTGGACAAGTACAACGAGGACAATGGTCGTTTGGGGTTATGCTCTCTCCCTCCCCCACTCTCTCTTGACTTTCTTGTTTGCATGATTCGAGTGCCATCATGTTCATGTCCATACTCCATACTCAATTTTAGGATCTTGCATATGAACTAGAAGAAATAGTGAGATATAAACCATGTTTTGACGGGAAAGGCTGCGCTTATAGGTCATATTCACATTTGAATATGACCATGAAGACTAAAGGAGCTGATGATCCTCGCAATAAACTGTATTTTGCTGAGGTCACATGTATGAGGGACGAACATGAAGGGTACCTGCTCACCTGTATCTGCACAGTTGAACCTGATGACAATGGTATTCTATACTTACTTTATTATTTGCTTTGAGTCTTACGGTTTTCATTCCTCAAATTTGTTGATGCACTCCTTTTAAAGGTGAATGCCTTGTCTGTGGAGAGGAAATGAAGCACCCCATTGATGCTGAATACAAACATGGTCGCCCCAGCTTACACTTTAGATGTTGTCCTTATGCTGATGCAGATGCCTTATATGATGAGGTATGATAATTTACTAGCCTCCAAAGCTGAACTTTTTCTTATGTTTATAATTGAGTATTGTGAGCACCGCGCAATATTTTCTTAGCTTCTTAGCATGTTTCTCTTATATTCAGTTTATGTTGGATTAATGATCTCTTGACGCTTGATGGCCAATCAGCAATAATTGTCATCCTAAGATTATTTTGTTTCTTTTGAAAGCGATTAAATCCTTGATTCATTAAATGAGACTATACAACCATTTGTGTAGCAAGATACCTAGAACTAGATTGGTGATCTTTTAGTATGAACTAACTTTATAAGTATCTATCACGTCAATACATGGTTTATAGCAACTAAGTTTGTAACTAACTAACAACACCAGCCCGCCATCACGATAGAGCAACTCAGTTTTAAGCAAGCTAGCAAGATACGTAGTATCAAGAAAAATTTGTAGCTTGTTCTTATAGTATATACAAAATCATTTCTAACAGCAATCAAACATGTTAGGCCCATTTAAAGGCTATGATGAAAGCATGATGTTATTTTCAATTTTGCACGGTCGAATTCCTTGCTGGAATAGGTTGTCCATTTGATGGTGACACTTTAAAGTTTTGTTGCTTATCGTTAATATCACATCTCCTACCCATTTTGCAGATAGTTAGAGTCCGTGATGAGGCTTGGCTGAAAGAGGAGGAAGCTAGGGTGAGACGCATGTTCAAGGAATCACATGAGGCTATCGAGATGGAAAGAGCGCAAAAGGGATATGGTCATGGAAAGAGCGCTAAGTATGTAATACCTGCTAAACGGAAATGAGTTGCTTCTCAATCCATGGTTACTGTTGATGCTCTCTCATCACTTAATTAGAAGACACACTTTGTCATGCTTTTGCTCAAGGCCCAAGCAAGAAACTTGCCGTCAGTCAAACCACAATCATGCAAGTCACAGGCTCACAGCACATACGCCGCACGCGGCACGTCCGACCACTGAATGGAACCATTCAAGCCAGCCGGACTGCGCTGCTCGCATTGGCTCCAGACCCCTTCTGGTGCATACGAAGCAGCACCATGATGAGCTTCAGTAGCTGCTTCACCGAGGCTATCCGTCTATAGTGTTTGTTTTTAAGAGCAGCTTCATTCGTGCAGGAAAAAAACTTTTCCATCTATGTACCGTCTCCGAAACATTTTCCGTTCATATAGGAGTACAACGCAAACATTTTTCTGTCAATAAAAGTAGGTTGGTTCTATTCTCACCACATGGGATCCAAGACATGCTCGTTTCCCAGTGGAGACGAAACAGTACTTCTCCAACGCCCTGCCCCCATCCCCTTTAAACCATGGAAGCTCAGTTTAGTTTGTCAGCTCCGGCTCCATGCCTGGCGAGATTTGACTTCTCTGGCGGCCACACCTCTCTTTGCGGCACCGCCGGGCAGCAGCGGCACGATACGGCGGCAGTTCCTCCTGCAGTTAGTTTCTGTTATTGTAGCAGTCGACTTATGTTTGCTGTGTCCATTAACTTCTTTTTACTAGTTTGTCAGCTTCTGTTTACTGAGGGATTCTATGTTGCCATACATGCCTTGTAAGAAAAGATGGCCAAAAAAGGCTCAACCCCATACGACCGCGCCCAACACCATGTGTTCACATTTTACATCTAATACTACCGGCATTGCCACTCGCCATTGGTGTTATGAGGTGGTGGTGCCAGAATGCAGCCACCAATAATCCTTATCCTCTAATTCGTGAGAAAAGGACACAATTATTTGTTCTTCCCCGTCCACATGAAACAACAACAGGTAGAAGGGAGTACCAAGAGGAGATGGACTTGCCGTGTGGCAACAGCAGGGGCATGGAGGAGTAGCAGTACCTGATCTTCATAACCTCTTTGATGGCCAATACGGCAACGAGGTGGATGATCCCCCAGCGGCATGGTCACCGGTGTGAGACAACAGAAATCATCACGACGCTCGTGGTCATGCTACTAACTACCATTGTCATCCTTGCCATTGGATACGAGACCTTTTACAGTACATCAAATCAATATTAGCCTTTTATTTTATGTGTTTGGATGGCCCAGATTTGAAAATACTACTGCAGATTTTTGGTCGTATATTTTGTGATCAGGGCCAGTTTCGGTAGTTCTGTTTAGCAAAAACGCAGCTATGGCGTCTTGGGAGCACCAGCAGGGCCAGCTATGTGAGGGATCTCCACTACGATGTGCGGAGGAACCGATCTAAGGCACCGTCTGAAGAACGCGCGACGGAGAGAGGGCTGTTGGCACAGGCCCGACCTCGACAACGGAGAGAGAGCTAATCGGTTCCGTCGGGAGGCAGACGTATACACGAAGCAGACTAGTAGGCTCCTGGATCGATTCTTCCCCTGGCTTGAAGGTGCACGTACACAGCTACGAGCAGCCGGCCGATGGATCGATCTCGGTAGCAACTAGCCGAAACAAGGGCCGTGGGGTGGCTGCGCCGTCGAATATCTTGAGGTGGCGACCACAGGCCGGGAGATGGAGCAGCCGGCCCTGTGCGGCCGTCGGCTGCTGGAGCGCCTGCGTCGACAGAATAATGACGAACTGTATGGAGATGAGGGGCAAACTTACGAACTGTGTGAGAACGAGGGGCCAACCTACGAACTAAGATGAGGGATAATTCTTTTCTTCAGGTGCCAATTGCAATTACTCATATAGAGTACTTATTAATCATTACAATTATAGTAGTAAGAAAGGACAAATCCCTAACAGAAATTACCAAAATGTCCTGCAGAGAAAAAAATTGGGATCAATAATGACCATTGAATCGCTTATATACTACCCATTGTTTCCAGTAGTATGATGTACCGTAAAAAGTCTCTCTAAAAAAATCTCATCTAACTCCCACACCATTTAATTAATCAGACAAAAAAATCTTCACCAATCTCATGTAAAATCAAATGATGTAGGAGTTAGATAAAACTGATGAGAGCTAGCCACACCCTAGTTTTTTTTTTTGACCTGAGCCACACCCTAGTTTCTATTGTAACTGCCCCTGCACCCCCGCGTGAAGCAGTATGTATGCCACTTGGGTGATAAGCCATATGCATCAAGGGGGTCGTCATCCCAAGTATCGTTTGGGCCAACACCACTTGAGAATTCATTGTCATTTGATCGACTACAGTCTAACATCAGCGGTGAGAGCCATAGGAGTGATTATTTCAACCCATACTCGTCGGCGTCTATCTCTATTCTTCTCGCATCTCATTGTTCATCGCCAAAGGACTACTACAAAAATAGGATGAGCGAAATTCTTTTTCAGAAAAAAATTATATGCGTATTTCTTGGCCTCCAATTTATCAATCACTTACTAATTGAGTGGATTTTCAGAAAAGAATACAAGAGAGAACTTATGAGTCCGAAAATTTAGTAACTCTGTGACCCCCCCCACCCCCCCCCCCAACAAACGCCGGGTCACCGGCGCGGCACTGAACAGAAATGCCACCCCTCCTCGGCCCTACCCCCCCTCAAACAGTACCATCAACTCGCACATGTTTTATTGCCTGCACCCAACGACGAAATCATGGACATCAACCCGAAATAAGAAACTACCAACTGAAATCGACATCCTCTTCTTTTCATAAGAAAAAGGTAAAAGAAATCAACCCTTAAGTCTTGACAAAAAAATGACGAATCATTCAGTTTCTTCTTTTCTTGCTCTTGCTTCTCTGTACAATGCCATCGGCTTCTCCATGACCTTGGGCTCCGCTAAAAGCCGCGATCTTTTCTCGCTGGAAGGATGAGTATTTTGGTACTGTTCCAATACCGATGTGTTCCCACTGATCTTTCCTAGCTTCTCGTAGAACCCAGGAGCTACACGTGGATCGAAACCAGCAGCTGCGAGCAGCAGGATTCCGATGTGATCCGCCTCTATCTCCATCCTACATAGGCAACATTTATATATCGACCATGAAGAACAACTTTAACAAGGAAATAATTCTAAATCAACATGAACGATGTGAAAATATATACTTTCGTGAGAAGGGCAAAGTGAGGAGGTATTCGGTCAGATCATTGACCATCTTTGAGTCATCAGTGTCGATAGTCATTAACGCCTGCAAAATGGCAGTCCACATGTTCTTGGTGAACGTCTCGGCAATGTGCCTTGCAATAACGTGCGCAATCTACAAAAGACAAAATGCAACAGCCACGTCAGTTGGGAGATCGATCATTCGAGCCCAATAGGGCAACCAAACATTATTCCTGACTGCCTACCTCGTGCCCTAGCACCGTGGCGATCTCAGCATCAGTGTTGAAGTGGTGGAGCAACCCGGTGTAGACTACGATCTTGCCACCGGGCAAGCACATTGCATTCACCAGCTTATCGTCGACAACGATCACCTCCCACTTGAGCTCGTCGAGATGCTTCGTCATTGGCTGCGCTCCCCAAACCTTCCTTGTCTTCTTCTTCTTCTTCTTCTTCTCCGCTGCATTGGAGCTCCAAATTGCTTCGTCAAGTAGCTTATCATTGTCATCGCTGGCGAGGCTGCGGCGGGCAGCGTCGATTATCTTGGTGGAGATGCCGGTGATGCAGACGGTATCCGGGTGGGACATGGGGAGGACTTTCTTGCCCAGCTCCTTCTTGAGGCTGGCAAACTGCGATTCGCCGAGGTTGCGCTCTTCCTCAGACGAGATGATGACCAAGTGGTGGCGGTTGGTGTAGGGCACGGTCTCGATGGTGCCGTCGCGGATCGTGATGACCACTCCTCCGACGAGCATGACTACCGCCATGACTGTTCTGGCGGCCTCGTCGGCGGAACTTCCTTTTCACCTGTAGGAGTAGTAGCGCGGGATCGCTAGCTGTGACGGCGGTGGTCGACGGCCGAGGACAGGGTTGGGGCGGAAGAGTACGCCTCGGCCAGATGATTGTAGGGCATCGTGAGATCGCCGCGTGCATGGCGCATTGTAGTAGCGCCGGGCGGTTGATGGCGGTGCAACAGGCGTTGGGACGGCCGGCTTGGACCGGAGTAGCCCGGACAGGGAGGGGCGCAATTTCCTGATAAAGATGCTCATGTTCTCTCGGTTAGGTTTGGTCTATCTTTTGGGGGCCGAGCCGCCGCCGCTCGCCGGGATGCGTCTTGGGGGACGGGCGCTCTTCCTTCATATCGTACAGTCGTCTACGTCGTGGCGTGCTCGAGAAGTTGCCATAGATTATTAGGGCTGCGTCATATCTGTAGCCTGTTGGTCTCGATCGATCAAGTCTGTGAGGGAGAGCCCAGACCTGGAACCCGAACGAGGAGCCGAACCGAAGGCTTATGCGTACGTAGGCCAGCCGTACGTACTGGCCCACGATTCCAGATTTCCAGTAGTGACCATCATGCGTAGTTTTCAACTAAATATCTGAAAACCACATGAAAAAAAAAACATGATACATGTGGTAAGCAATCCAAACTATTAAGAAAAAACTAACTATCTGAAATTCCGGTGCTTTGGATGGATGTCAAAGAGCTTCAAAATTTTGAGCCAGGCTTAAACCAATTCCAAGCAAAAAAAATCCAGTTAAATTACATTTAAATTATGTGAATTCTAACAGATCAAATATCTAAAGATTTTTTTAAATCTCTGAAATTTCGAAATTTGTGGTGAGGTCCGAATTCTTTTCTGCTACTGGATTCTTAAACCATGGTAAGTCTTCGTTGGAATGAAACCAACCTTGCTCTGAAAGGATATCTAAGCCAGCTTCTGGGAGATGTTTTGAACGAGCGGCCACGAACCGGATCGATCTGCGCTCCCCATCACTGTCCATCGGGCAGGTGCCCATCCCAGTTCCATTTTTTAGCGGTTTACGCTTTGCACGACATATATAAAGGTTCACTAGTGCTTATCACAACTTGGGTTAAGAGGTGAAACAATGCCAGATGAAGACCTCTTCAACCAAAACATGAACCAAAAATAAATAAATGCTCAATCTAGGTTAATTTTGAATGCATAACATATACCTTTCTAGCTTTAGTGGCAATCCCAAAATGGTTATCCATATTTTTGAGTAACTAGTTAATGCCCCGTACGTTATAGTGGAAATTTTTAGCAATGAACTTATGAAAAATAAAATTAGAATATATGATAATAGTACCGCATCATGTTTAACCTAGAGGTAAATGAAGGGTGGATGCATGTTATATTGTCATGTGACATTCAAGTTCAACTATTTATTATTAAAATATAAAAAATTTAATAATGTGGACGGCGTGCATGTGGTGGGAAGTGGAAAGTGATTGATTGCATGCGCTTGATTTTGTGGATGCTTGCATGTGCATTTTAAATGAGAGATAGTATGTGTATAAAAGAGCTCTTTTACGGTGATTGGCGAGTTACGACTTGTAATTTCGCGTAACTCCGCCTTCGATTTTTTCTGACCGTTAGATCTGGAAAAATAATCTAAAGATTTTTTTAAATGAAAAGGGTATAATGGTAAATGAGTAACCGAGTAGCTTCTTCCGTTCCGTTCCTCAGGGCACTTTGGTCGCCCGTCCGCACACAGATAATCTAGTTCCCGTCACATAGCCGCTGCCGCCCTTGCCGCTCATAGACGGCTTGCTCGGTGCACGGTTCCGATCAAGCAATCCATGGCGGCCCCGATCCAGGCAAGTCCGGTACCCTGGTCTCGCTCCTGCCGCCAGGAACTGCATGCCCTCCGCCGCGGCGCGCCGAAGCCTCCGCTGCCCCATCGCCCCCAGCAGCGCCTTCCGCCGCCGATAACCCGACCAGCAACGGCGGCGACCAGTCCATAGGCAGGTAGCCGACACTCCTGCCTTCCTCCTCCCTGTTCCCTCAACCCCCGGCTCAATCTGAATCTATTTGCTCTATTAGCTCTGCTCTTTCTGAATCTCTTTGCTCTGAATTACTACCACAGTGTTGGGGCAGCTATTCCAAATTTTGTGACAAGTCTTTTGGTCAGCTTCATTTTGAGATCTTATTTTAATTAAATTACTTGGTGTTTAGATAAATCATCAATATGAGGAGCGTAGGTTGCTTGTTGCTTAGTCCTGTGGAGAACTGACAATATATGTTCGTCCTGAGATACACGATTCCCTATCCACTAGTAGAAAACAGGGCTTTGGTTCGGGCCAGCCCAGCCCATTAGTCCCGATTCAGTCACGAACCGGGACCCATGGGGGCATACGTCCCGGTTCATGCGCCCAGGGGGCCGGCCGGGGCCTCGTGGGCATTGGTCCCGGTTCGTCTAGACCCATTTGTCCCGGTTCCTGGCACGAACCGGGACCCATGGGCCTCGCTTCTGGCCCACATCCATTGGTCCCGGTTCGTGGCTTGAACTGGGACAAAAGGGGGGCCTTTAGTCCCGGTTCTACGCACGAACCGGGACCAATGAGGTGGCTATATATACCCCATCGTCGGCGAGCAGAGCACTCCACACTGCTCTGTTTTTTCTGGCCGGCGAGGGGAGAGCTTTGTGGTGCTCTACCTCACCTCCTATGCACATGAGGTGTTTGATGAAATGCCCGAGCCACACTAGTTAAGCTTTCTCCTCTCGAAGCTCGACCTTCAACCTCCATTTTTCTCAAGATTTGTCTAGGTTTAGCGGTCCGTCACGTCCCGTCCCCGTCTTCACCGCCGTCGATCGCCCGCGCCGATCGCGTCGCCGGCACCACCGTGGTGAGCCTCTTGTTCTTATCTTCTTTCTAAAAGAGAAAAAATCTTACTTGTATGATTTAGATAGATACTTGTATAATTTTCTTACTTTTATTATTGTTTGTTATTATATAGTGCGATGGTTTTGGTATCCGCCCCCGTCGGCCCTCTTCCTGTCTATGATTCGGATGTGGTATATATTATATTTTATAACTATTTGGTTCATTTATTGTTTATGACAATTATGTCGACCAACGTGACATAGATTTTATTTATCTAGGAGGTATGTGAACCGGAAATTCCAACCGACCCTATTGTCGAGAGGTTAAATTTAGTTGAAGAAAAAAACAATTACTTGAAGGAAAAAATAAAAAAATTGAGGAGGAGAAGATGATATTGGAGTTGCATGTTGCGGATGTCGTCGATGATCACAAGATCAAGATGGATGCAATGCGCTTCAAGATTAGAAAGTATAGAAAATATGCCATTCATACCGAGGCTTGGTATCATTATGCCGTTGGATCAATTGTTACCTTGGTTGCGATTATGATCGCATTTGTTGTTGCATTGAAATGTTTTACATAGTTTCAATGTATGGTTTAATTAGATGCTCTGGAGAGCTATGTGTTGTTCAATGAGAACTATATATGTACTTTGGTTTTAATGTGATGATGAACTTCTATTAATTTGGTCACTTATCTATTCATGATGTTCTGTAATGGTTTTTGACACACTTAATTATATATAATGCACGCAGATGAACCGGCAATGGATGTACGTTGACAGACACACCTCCGAGTACATTAAGGGCGTGCATAATTTTCTCGAAGTGGCTGAGGCAAACAAGCAGAATGGTTTAATGTGTTGTCCATGCCCTATATGTGGGAATACGAAGTCTTACTCTGACTGGAAAATCCTTCACACCCATCTGCTTTATAAGGGTTTCATGCCACACTATAATGTTTGGACCAGGCACGGAGAAATAGGGGTTATGATGGAAGACAGTGAAGAATAAGAGGACGATGACAACTATGTGCCCCCTGAATACGGTGATGCTGCAACGGGGGAAGCTGAAGATCAAGAGGAATCAGACGATGTGCCCGATGATGATCTCCGCCGGGTCATTGTTGATGCAAGTAGACAGTGCGAAAGTGAAAAGGAGAAGCTGAAATTCGATCCATGTTAGAGGATCACCAAAAAGGGTTGTACCCCAATTGCGAAGATGGCAACACAAAGCTCGGTACCGTACTGGAATTGCTGCAGTGGAAGGCAGAGAATGCTGTGCCTGACAAAGGATTTGAAAAGCTACTGAAAATATTGAAGAAGAAGCTTCCAAAGGATAACGAATTGCCCGACAGTACGTACGCAACAAAGAAGGTCGTATGCCCTCTAGGATTGGAGGTGCAGAAGATACATGCATGCCCTAATGACTGCATCCTGTACCGCGGTGCATACGAGGATTTGAACGCATGCCCGGTATGCGGTGCATTGCGGTATAAGATCAGACGAGATGACCCTGGTGATATTGACGGCGAGCCCCCCAGGAAGAGGGTTCCTGCGAAGGTGATGTGGTATGCTCCTATAATACCACGGTTGAAACGTCTGTTCAGAAACAAAGAGCATGCCAAGTTGATGCGATGGCACAGAGAGGACCGTAAGAAAGACGGGAAGTTGAGAGCACCCGCTGACGGGTCGCAGTGGAGAAAAATCGAGAGAAAATACTGGGAGGAGTTTGCAGGTGACGCAAGGAACATATGGTTTGGTTTAAGCGCGGATGGCATTAATCCTTTTGGGGAGCAGAGCAGCAATCACAGCATCTGGCCCGTGACTCTATGTATATATAACCTTCCTCCTTGGCTGTGCATGGAGCGGAAGTTCATTATGATGCCAGTACTCATCTAAGGCCCTAAGTAACCCGACAACGACATTGATGTGTACCTAAGGCCATTAGTTGAAGAACTTTTACAGCTGTGGAATGGAAACGGTGTACGTGTGTGGGATGAGCACATACAGGAGGAATTTGACCTGCATGCGTTGCTGTTTGTAACCATCAATGATTGGCCTGCTCTCAGTAACCTTTCAGGACAGACAAACAAGGGATACCACGCATGCACGCACTGTTTAGCTGACACCCAAAGTATATACCTGGACAAATGTAGGAAGAATGTGTACCTGGGGCATCGTCGATTTCTTCCGACCAACCATCAATGTCGAAAGAAAGGCAAGCATTTCAAAGGCGAGACAGATCACCGGAAGAAGCCCGCCATGCGTACCGGTGATCACGTACTTGCTATGGTCAATGATTTACACGTAATCTTTGGAAAGGGTCCCCGCGGACTATCTGTTCCGAATGACGCTGAGGGACGCGCTCTCATGTGGAAGAAGAAATCTATATTTTGGGACCTACCCTACTGGAAAGACCTAGAGGTCCGCTCTTCAATCGACGTGATGCACGTGACAAAGAACCTTTGCGTGAACCTGCTAGGCTTCTTGGGCGTGTATGAAAAGACAAAAGATACACCGGAGGCACGGGAGGACCTGCAACGTTGGCACGAAAAAGACGGCATGCCTCCAAAGCAGTATGAAGGTCCTGCCAGCTACGCTCTTACCAAAGAAGAAAAGGAAATCTTCTTTGAATGCCTGCTCAGTATGAAGGTCCCGTCTGGCTTCTCGTCGAATATAAAGGGAATAATAAATATCCCAGAGAAAAAGTTCCAGAACCTAAAGTCTCATGACTGCCACGTGATTATGACG
Organism: Thinopyrum elongatum; assembly: GCA_011799875.1. Classification (NCBI taxonomy): domain Eukaryota; kingdom Viridiplantae; phylum Streptophyta; class Magnoliopsida; order Poales; family Poaceae; genus Thinopyrum; species Thinopyrum elongatum. The sequence continues at coordinate 559,095,488 of CM022302.1, forward strand.
CAACTGCTTCCGGTTGCATTGAGGGGGCTTCTACCGAAAAAACGTTCGATTAGCCATTGTGAAGCTATGTGCATTCCTCAATGCAATCTCTCAGAAGGTGATCGATCCAGAAATCATACCAAGGCTAAGGAGTGATGTGGCGCAATGTCTTGTCAGTTTCGAGCTGGTGTTCCCACCATCCTTCTTCAATATCATGACGCACGTCCTAGTTCATCTAGTCGACAAGATTGTCGTTCTGGGCCCCGTATTTCTACACAATATGTTCCCCTTTGAGAGGTTCATGGGAGTCCTGAAGAAATATGTCCGTAACCGCGCTAGGCCTGAAGGAAGCATCTCCATGGGCCATCAAACAGAGGATGTCATTGGGTTTTGTGTTGACTTCATTCCTGACCTTAAGAAGATTGGTCTCCCTCAATCGCGGTATGAGGGGAGACTGACTGGAAAAGGCACGCTCGGAGGGGACTCAATAATATGCAGGGACGGGCATTCTTGGTCTCAAGCACACTACACAGTTCTACAGAACTCTACCTTGGTGACCCCGTATGTCGATGAACATAAGAACATTCTGCGCTCCAAACACCCGGAGCAGTGTGACGACTGGATTACATGTGAACACATCAGGACTTTCGGCAGTTGGTTGGAAACACGTCTCAGAGGTGACAACACTGTTTCTGATGAGCTGTACTCGTTGTCCAGGGGACCATCTTCGACTGTATTGACTTACAAAGGATACGAGATAAATGGGAATACATTGTACACGATCGCCCAAGATCAAAAGAGCACCAACCAAAACAGCGGTGTCCGCTTTGATGCAGCAACCAAGAGGGGAAAGGACACATATTATGGTTACATAGTGGACATATGGGAACTTGACTACGGACATGATTTTAAGGTCCCTTTGTTTAAGTGCAAATGGGTCAATCTGTCAGGAGGCGGGGTACAGGTAGAGCCACATTACGGAATGACAACAGTGGATATGAACAATCTTGGGTACACAGACAAACCATTCGTCCTAGCCAATGATGTGGCGCAGGTTTTCTATGTGAAGGACATGTCTACCAAACCGAGAAAAAGAAAAGATAAGGAAGCGAATACATCATATGATGAGCCAAAGCGCCACATAGTTCTTTCAGGGAAAAGAGACATTGTGGGAGTGGAGGGTAAGACAGACATGTCTGAAGATTATGAAAAGTTTCATGAAATTCTCCCTTCGAAGTTAAGGCTGACCCAAGCACCCTGTTAAGCGATGAAGAATATCCATGGTTACGGCGCAATAAGCAAAGGAGACAAGCGAAGAAAAAGTGAAGACAGATGAAGTCAGAAAGGGTTGAAAATTAATGATATGGCTTTGAATGGTTCATTTTGAGCACACAAAAAGTCTGGAGTTCAAATAAGTTCAAAAAAATGAAATCCCTTTGTAACAGATGAGTTTTTGTCCGAAACCCTGATACTTCGAAAGAGATTGTCCATTTTGTACATGAAGTGCATCCAGTTTTTGAAGGAAATATGCCCTAGAGGCAATAATAAAGTTGTTATTTATATTTCCTTATATCATGATAAATGTTTATTATTCATGCTAGAATTGTATTAACCGGAAACTTGATACATGTGTGAATACATAGACAAAACAAAGTGTCCCTAGTATGCCTCTACTTGACTAGCTCGTTGATCAAAGATGGTTAAGTTTCCTAACCATAGACATGTGTTGTCATTTGATGAACGGGATCACATCATTAGGAGAATGATGTGATGGACAAGACCCATCCGTTAGCTTAGCACTATGATCGTTTAGTTTGTTGCTATTGCTTTCTTCATGACTTATACATGTTCCTATGACTATGAGATTATGCAACTCCCGAATACCGGAGGAACACTTAGTGTGCTATCAAACGTCACAACGTAACTGGGTGATTATAAAGATGCTCTACAGGTGTCTCCGATGGTGTTTGTTGAGTTGTCATAGACCAAGATTAGGATTTGTCACTCCGTGTATCGGAGAGGTATCTCTGGGCCCTCTCGGTAATGCACATCACTATAAGCCTTGCAAGCAATGTGACTAATGAGTTAGTTGCGGAATGATGCATTATGGAACAAGTAAAGAGACTTGCCGGTAACGAGATTGAACTAGGTATGATGATACCGACGATCGAATCTCGGGCAAGTAACATACCGATGACAAAGGGAATAACGTATGTTGTTATGCGGTTTGACCGATAAGGATCTTCATAGAATATGTAGGAGCCAATATGAGCATCCAGGTTCCGCTATTGGTTATTGACCGGAGATGTGTCTCGGTCATGTCTATATAGTTCTCGAACCCATAGGGTCCGCACGCTTAACGTTCGATGACGATTTGTATTATGAGTTTATGTGATTTGATGACCGAAGTTTGTTCGGAGTCCCGGATGAGATCGGGAACATGACGAGGAGTCTCGAAATGGTCGAGAGGTAAAGATCGATATATTGGAAGGCTATATTCGGACATCGGAAAGGTTCTGAGTGATTCGGGTATTTTTCGGAGTACCGGAGAGTTACGGGAATTCGTATTGGGCCTTAATGGGCCATACGGGAAAGGAGAGAAAGGCCTCAAGGGTGGCTGCGCCCCTTCCCCATGGACTGGTCCGAATTGGACTAGGGAAAGGGGGCGCCCCCTTCCTTCCTTCTCCTTCTCCCTTCCCCTTTTCCTATTCCATGTGGGAGGTGGAATCCTACTAGGACTAGGGAGTCCTAGTAGGACTCCACACTTTGGGCGCACCCTATGAGGGCCGGCCTCCTCCTCCCTCCATCCTTTATATACGTGGCCAGGGGGCACCCCATAGAGAGACAACAATTGATCATTGATCTCTTAGCCGTGTGCGGTGCCCCCTTCCACCATAATCCACCTCGGTCATATCGTAGCGGTGCTTAGGCGAAGCCCTGCGTCGGTAACTTCATCAACACCATCACCACGTCGTCGTGCTGACAGAACTCTCCCACGAAGCTCTACTGGATCGTGAGTTCGTGGGACGTCACCGAGCTGAACGTGTGCAGTCCGCGGAGGTGCCGTAACTTCGGTGCTGGGATCGGTCGATCGTGAAGACGTACGACTACATCAACCGCGTTGTCATAACGCTTCCGCTTACGGTCTATGAGGGTACGTAGATGACACTCTCCCTTCTCGTTGCTATGCATCACCATGATCTTGCGTGTGCGTAGGAAATTTTTGAAATACTACGTTCCCCAACATTGGCATCCGAGCCAGGTTTATGCGTAGATGTTATATGCACGAGTAGAACACAAGTGAGTTGTGGGCGATACAAGTCATACTGCTTACCAGCATGTCATACTTTGGTTCGGCGGTATTGTTGGATGAAGCGGCCCGGACCGACATTACGCGTACGCTTACGCGAGACTGGTTCTACCGACGTGCTTTGCACACAGGTGGCTGGCGGGTGTCTGTTTCTCCAACTTTAGTTGAACCGAGTGTGGCTACGTCCGGTCCTTGTGAAGGTTAAAACAACACTAACTTGACGAAATATCGTTGTGGTTTTGATGCGTAGGTAAGAACGATTCTTGCTCAGCCCGTAGCAGCCACGTAAAACTTACAACAATAAAGTAGAGGACATCTAACTTGTTTTTGCAGGGCATGCTGTGATGTGATATGGTCAAGACATGATGCTAAATTTTATTGTATGAGATGATCATGTTTTGTAACAGAGTTATCGGCAACTGGCAGGAGCCATATGGTTGTCGCTTTATTGTATGCAATGCAATCGCCCTGTAATTGTTTTTACTTTATCGCTAAGCGGTAGCGATAGTCGTAGAAACAATAGTTGGCGAGACGACAACGATGCTACGATGGAGATCAAGGTGTCGCGCCGGTGACGATGGTGATCATGACGGTGCTTCGGAGATGGAGATCAAAGGCACAAGATGATGATGGCCATATCATATCACTTATATTGATTGCATGAGATGTTTATCTTTTATGCATCTTATTCTGCTTTGTTTGACGGTAGCATTATAAGATGATCTCTCACTAAATTTCAAGGTATAAGTGTTCTCCCTGAGTATGCACCGTTGCGAAAGTTCGTCGTGCCGAGACACCACATGATGATCGGGTGTGATAAGCTCTACGTTCAAATACAACGGGTGTAAGCCAGTTTTGCACACGCAGAATACTCGGGTTAAACTTGATGAGCCTAGCATATGCAGATATGGCCTCGGAACACTGAGACCGAAAGGTCGAGCGTGAATCATATAGTAGATATGATCAACATAGAGATGTTCACCATTGAAAACTACTCCATCTCACGTGATGATCGGACATGGTTTAGTTGATATGGATCACGTGATCATTTAGATGACTCGAGGGATGTCTATCTAAGTGGGAGTTCTTAAGTAATATGATTAATTGAACTTAATTTATCATGAACTTAGTCCTGATAGTATTTGCATATCTATGTTGTAGATCAATAGCTCGCGTTGTTGCTCCCCTATGTTTTTGATATGTTCCTAGAGAAAACTAAGTTGAAAGATGATAGTAGCAATGATGCGGACTGGGTCCGTGATCTGAGGATTATCCTCATTGCTGCACAGAAGAATTATGTCCTTGATGCACCGCTAGGTGACAGACCTATTGCAGGAGCAGAAGCAAACGTTATGAACGTTTGGCAAGCTCGAAATGATGATTACTTGATAGTTTAGTGCGCCATGCTTTACGGCTTAGAACCGGGACTTCAAAAATGTTTTGAACGCCACGGAGCATATGAGATGTTCCAAGAGATGAAATTGGTATTTCAGTCTCATGCCCGTGTCGAGAGGTATGAGACCTCTGACAAGTACTTCGCCTACAAGATGGAGGAGAATAGCTCAACCAGTGAGCATGTGCTCAGAATGTCTGAGTACTACAGTTGCTTGAATCAAGTGGGAGTTAATCTTCCAGATAAGATAGTAATTGACAAGAATTCTCTAGTCACTATCACCAAGTTACTGGAACTTCATGATGAACTATAATATGCAAGGGATGACAAAAACGACTTCCGAGCTCTTCGTGATGCTGAAATCAACGAAGGTAGAAATCCAGAAAGAGCATCAAGTGTTGATGGTTGACCACTAGTTTCAAGTAAAAGGGCAAGGGAAAGAAGGGGAACTTCAAGAAGAACGGCAAGCAAGTTGCTGCTCCCGGGAAGAATCCCAAGTCTGGACCCAAGCCTGAAACTGAGTGCTTCTACTGCAAAGGGACTGGTCACTGGAAGCGGAACTACCCCAAGTATTTGGCGGATAAGAAGGATGGCAAAGTGAACAAAAGTATATATGATATACATGTTATTTATGTGTACCTTACTAGTGTTCATAGTAGCCCCTGGGTATTTGATACTGGTTCAGTTGCTATGATTAGTAATTCGAAACAGGAGTTACGAAATGAACAGAGACTAGTTGAGGGCGAGGTGACGATGTGTGTTGGAAGTCAAGGTTGATAAGATCATCATCGCACACTCCCTATACTTTTCGGGATTAGTGTTGAACCTAAATGTTATTTGGTGTTTGCGTTGAGCATGAATATGATTAGATCATGTTTATTGCAATACGGTTATTCATTTAAGACAGAGAATAATTGTTATTCTGTTTACATGAATAAAACCTTCTATGGTCATACACTCAGTATAAATGGTTTATTGAATCTCGATCGTGGTGATACATATATTCATAATATTGATGCCAAAAGATGCAAAGTTGATAATGATAGTGCAACATATTTGTGGCACTGCCGTTTAGGTCATATTGGTGTAAAGCGCATGAAGAAACTCCATGCTGATGGACTTTTGGAATCACTTGATTATGAATCATTTGATGCTTGCGAACCATGCCTCATGGGCAAGATGACTAAGACTCCGTTCTCCGGAACAATGGAGCGAGCTACAGACTTATTGGAAATAATACATACCGATGTATGCGGTCCGATGAGTGTTGAGGCTCGCGGCGGGTATCGTTATTTTCTGACCTTCACAGATGATTTGAGCAGATATGGGTATATCTACTTAATGAAACACAAGTCTGAAACATTTGAAAAGTTCAAAGAATTTCAGAGTGAAGTGGAGAATCATCGTAACAAGAAAATAAAGTTTCTACGATCTAATCGCGGAGGTGAATACTTGAGTTACGAGTTTGGCCTTCATTTAAAACAATGCGGAATAGTTTCGCAACTCACGCCACCTGGAACACCACAACGTAATGGTGTGTCCGAACGTCGTAACCGTACTTTATTAGATATGGTGCGATCTATGATGTCTCTTACCGATTTACAACTATCGTTTTGGGGTTATGCATTAGAGACAGCTGCATTCACGTTAAATAGGGCACCATCTAAATCCGTTGAGACGACACCGTATGAACTGTGGTTTGGCAAGAAACCTAAGCTGTCATTTCTTAAAAATTTGGGGTTGCGATGCTTATGTGAAAAAGCTTCAGCCTGATAAGCTCGAACCCAAATCGGAGAAGTGCGTCTTCATAGGATACCCAAAAGAAACTATTGGGTACACCTTCTATCACAGATCTGAAGGCAAGATATTTGTTGCTAAGAATGGATCCTTTCTAGAGAAGGAGTTTCTCTCGAAAGAAGTGAGTGGGAGGAAAGTAGAACTTGATGAGGTAGTTGTACCTTCTCTTGAACTGGAAAGTAGTTCATCACAGAAATCAGTTCCAGTGATGCCTGCACCAATTAGTGAGAAAGCTAATGATGACGATCATAAAGCTTCAGATCAAGTTACTACAGAACATCGTAGGTCAACCAGAGTACGTTCCGCACCAGAGTGGTACGGTAATCATGTTCTGGAAGTCATGTTACTAGACCATGATGAACCTACGAACTGTGAGGAAGCGATGATGAGCCCAGATTCCGATAAATGGCTTGAGGCCATGAAATCTGAGATAGGATCCATGTATGAGAACAAAGTATGGACTTTGATTGACTTGACCGATGATCGGTGAGCCATTGAGAATAAATGGATCTTCAAGAGGAAGACAGACGCTGATAGTAGTGTTACTATCTACAAAGCTCGAATTGTCGCAAAAGGTTTTCGACAAGTTCAAGGTGTTGACTACGATGAGATTTTCTCACTCGTATCGATGCTTAAGTCTGTCCGAATCATGTTAGCAATTGCCGCATTTTATGAAATCCGGCAAATGGATGTCAAAACTGCATTTCTTTAATGGATTTATTAAAGAAGAGTTGTATATGATGCAACCAGAAGGTTTTGTCAATCCTAAAGGTGCTAACAAATTGTGCAAACTCCAGCGATCCATCTATGGACTGGTGCAAGCATCTCAGAGTTGGAATATATGCTTTGATGAGTTGATCAAAGCACATAGTTTTATACAGACTTACGGTGAAGCCTGTATTTACAAGAAAGTGAGTGGGAGCACTACAACCTTTCTGATAAGTATATGTGAATGACATATTGTTGATCGGAAATGATGTAGAATTTTTCTGGAAAGCATAAAGGAGTGTTTGAAAGGAGTTTTTCAAAAGAAAGACCTCGGTGAAGCTGCTTACATATTAAGCATCAAGATCTATAGAGATAGATCAAGATGCTTGATAAGATTTTTTCAATGAGTACATGCCTTAACAAGATTTTGAAGTAGTTCAAAATGGAACAGTCAAAGAAGGAGTTCTTGCCTGTATTACAAGGTGTAAAATTGAGTAAGACTCAAAACCCGACCACGGCAGAAGATAGAAAGAGAATGAAAGTCATTCCCTATGCCTCAGTCATAGGTTCTATAAAGTATGCCATGCTATGTACCAGACCAGTTGTGTGCCTTGCTATGAGTTTAGCAAGGAGGTACGATGGTGATCCAGGAGTGGATCACTGGATAGCGGTCAAAGTTATCCTTAGTTACCTAAAGAGGACTAAGGAAATATTTCTCGGTTATGGAGGTGATAAAGAGTTCATCGTAAAGAGTTACGTCGATGCAAACTTTAACACCGATTAGGATGACTTTGAGTGTCAATCTGGATACATATTGAAAGTGGGAGCAATTAGCTAGAGTAGCTCCATGTAGAGCATTGTAGACATAGAAATTTGCAAAATACATACGGATCTGAATTTGGCAGACCCATTGACCAAACTTCCCTCACAAGCAAAACATGATCACACATTAGTACTCTTTGGGTGTTAATCACATGGCGATGTGAACTAGATTATTGACTCTAGTAAACCCTTTGGGTGTTGGTCACATGGCGATGTGAACTATTGGTGTTAATCACATGGCGATGTGAACTAGATTATTGACTCTAGTGCAAGTGGGAGACTGAAGGAAATATGCCCTAGAGGCAATAATAAAGTTGTTATTTATATTTCCTTATATCATGATAAATGTTTATTATTCATGCTAGAATTGTATTAACCGGAAACTTGATACATGTGTGAATACATAGACAAAACAAAGTGTCCCTAGTATGCCTCTACTTGACTAGCACGTTGATCAAAGATGGTTAAGTTTCCTAACCATAGACATGTGTTGTCATTTGATGAACGGGATCACATCATTAGGAGAATGATGTGATGGACAAGACCCATCCATTAGCTTAGCACTATGATCGTTTAGTTTGTTGCTATTGCTTTCTTCATGACTTATACATGTTCCTATGACTATGAGATTATGCAACTCCCGAATACCGGAGGAACACTTAGTGTGTTATCAAACGTCACAACGTAACTGGGTGATTATAAAGATGCTCTACAGGTGTCTCCGATGGTGTTTGTTGAGTTGTCATAGATCAAGATTAGGATTTGTCACTCCGTGTATCGGAGAGGTATCTCTGGGCCCTCTCGGTAATGCACATAACTATAAGCCTTGCAAGCAATGTGACTAATGAGTTAGTTGCGGAATGATGCATTACGGTACGAGTAAAGAGACTTGCCGGTAACAAGATTGAACTAGGTATGATGATACCGACGATCGAATCTCGGGCAAGTAACATACCGATGACAAAGGGAATAACGTATGTTGTTATGCGGTTTGACCGATAAAGATCTTCGTAGAATATGTAGGAGCCAATATGAGCATCCAGGTTTCGCTATTGGTTATTGACCGGAGATGTGTCTCGGTCATGTCTACATAGTTCTCGAACCCGTAGGGTCCTCACGCTTAACGTTCGATGACGATTTGTATTATGAGTTTATGTGATTTGATGACCGAAGTTTGTTCGGAGTCCCGGATGAGATCGGGGACATGACGAGGAGTCTCGAAATGGTCGAGAGGTAAAGATCGATATATTGGAAGGCTATATTCGGACATCGGAAAGGTTCTGAGTGATTCAGGTATTTTTCGGAGTACCGGAGAGTTACGGGAATTCGTATTGGGCCTTAATGGGCCATACGGGAAAGGAGAGAAATGCCTCAAGGGTGGCTGCGCCCCTTCCCCATGGACTGGTCCGAATTGGACTAGGGAAAGGGGGCACCCCCTTCCTTCCTTCTCCTTCTCCCTTCCCCTTTTCCTATTCCATGTGGGAGGTGGAATCCTACTAGGACTAGGGAGTCCTAGTAGGACTCCACACTTTGGGCGCACCCTATGAGGGCCGGCCTCCTCCTCCCTCCATCCTTTATATACGTGGCCCGGGGGCACCCCATAGAGAGACAACAATTGATCATTGATCTCATAGCCGTGTGCGGTGCCCCCTTCCACCATAAGCCACCTCGGTCATATCGTAGCGGTGCTTAGGCGAAGCCCTGCGTCGGTAATTTCATCAACACCGTCACCACACCGTCGTGCTGACAGAACTCTCCCGCGAAGCTCTACTGGATCATGAGTTCGTGGGACGTCACCGAGCTGAACGTGTGCAGTCCGCGGAGGTGCCGTAACTTCGGTGCTGGGATTGGTCGATTGTGAAGACGTACGACTACATCAACCGCGTTGTCATAACGCTTCCCCTTACGGTCTACGAGGGTACGTAGATGACACTCTCCCTTCTCGTTGCTATGCATCACCATGATCTTGCGTGTGCGTAGGAAATTTTTGAAATACTACGTTCCCCAACAGATTTTGCCGTAACCCTCTCAACTTTTTAGCACATGCTATGTGGGTGAAATGATGATATCATGCCAATTTTCAACCTCTTCAGAGTTCATGTGAAGTGCTTTTCAATTTCAGGGTCATTTAGCTCAAAAAATCAGTAAATGCATGAAAAATAACAGATGAAGTCAGAAAGGGTTGAAAATTGATGACGTGGCTTTGAATGGTTCATTTTGAACACACAAAAAGTCTGGAGTTCAAATAAGTTTAAAAAAATGTAATCCCTTTGTAACAGATGAGTTTTTGTCCGAAACCCTGATACTTCGAAAGAGATTGTCCATTTTGTACACGAAGTGCATCCAGTTTTTGTCGTAACCCTCTCAACTTTTTAGCACATGCTATGTGGGTGAAATGATGATATCATGCCAATTTTCAACCTCTTCAGAGTTCATGTGAAGTGCTTTTCAATTTCAGGGTCATTTAGCTCAAAAAAATCAGTAAATGCATGAAAAATAACAGATGAAGTCAGAAAGGGTTGAAAATTAATGATGTGGCTTTGAATGGTTCATTTTGAACACACAAAAAGTCTGGAGTTCAAATAAGTTTAAAAAAATGAAATCCCTTTGTAACAAATGAGTTTTCGTCTGAAACCCTGATACTTCAAAAGAGATTGTCCATTTTGTACACGAAGTGCATCCAGTTTTTGCCGTAACCCTCTCAACTTTTATGAAACTCTAATAGAAAAAATATAAACTAAAGATAGAACTAAAAACTTTATGAAACTCTAATAGAAAAAGTGAACTAGAAAACTTTAATGAAACTCTAATAGCAAAAGGAATCAACTAAATTTATGCAACTAAAATTATCAAAGTATTTTCTGTTGAAAACATTAAAAGCAAAAAGAATTTTCATAAAAGACTTTTTTTGTTAGAAAACTTTAATAGCAAAGGGAATTATCATAAAGATTTTTTTGTTTCACAAACTAAATACAAAAACTGTTTTTAAATATAATGATAAAACACAGTAATATTAAATAGCAGGAAAAAGAATCACTCCAAAATCTATTTTTATAGTAAAGTTAATCACAAACTAGTGATTCACACAAATTTCAAAGAATTCAAATTTAAACTATTCAAATTGGAAAACTAATGGCACTAACAGCAAGTTTATAATTTTTATTACCTAAAAGCAAAAAGAATCACTGAAAAATAGTTTGTATTTTGTTGTAAGTAGAAACAAAATAAAATAAATAAAGCAAAAAAGAAAAAAAACTAGAAAAAAATAAAAAAAATGCCACCTACTGGGCCACCACGGCCTGAATACGACTAGAAACCCATCCATGGGCCAGGATTCAGGCCCGCAGAGGCCCAGCAGGCCCACGGGCAAAGAGTAGCAGAGAAGGCCCGAAAGCCTGCAGTTGAGAGGAGCTCGGGTCGGCGCAGCAGCGCTTATAAACCACTCTCGAGCTCTCTCAACTAGCGAGGTGGGACTAAACATCCCACCGCACCGCGCCAGCGCCAGGCCTTTGGTCCCGGTTGGTAGCACCAACCGGAACAAAAGGGGTGCATTGGTCCCGGTTGGTGGAACAAACCGGGACCAATGCCCTCCCCCCTTTGGTCCCGGTTCGTGCCACCAACCGGGACCAAAGGTCTCTGTTTCCCGCCCATTGGGCTGCTGAAAAGAGACCTTTGGTCTCGGTTGGTGGCACGAACCGGGACCAAAGGGTGGCATTCGTCCCGGTTTGTGCCACGAACCGGGACCAATGCTCTGTGTATATAAGCAGGACTTAGGAATTTTTCAGTTTTCATCGACCATTTGCCCCCCGACGACGCCGAGCTCATCGACGCCGCCAGGCTGCCCGTGCTCGCCGTCGCCGCCCCGAGGTCGCCGTCGCCGCCCCGAGGTCGCCGTCGCCGCCCCGAGGTCGCCGTCGCCGCCCCGAGGTCGCCGTCGCCGCCCGCTCCTCGTCTCCATCGCCCCGCGCCCCTGCCCTGCCCCGACGCCGTGCGCCCCTGCCTCGACCTCGACGCCAACGCCGCCGCGCCCCTGCCCTGCCCCGACGCCCCGCCACGCCCCTATCCTGCCGTCAACGCCGCCGCACCAGTGCCCGCCGGCCAGGCCGGTACTCCCTCCTCCCTCCCACCCCTCTCCTCTGTCCTTCCTCCATGTATGTGATGATGGTGAAGTTGGTTCAGTGCAAAGTTTCAGCCATGTCCACAAGGTGTTTGATGAAATGCTAGGGCTTGCTAGGGAACTTTGTTTTATGTGAAACTTGGCAGGATGATGTCTCCTTGGATGTTAGTGAAGATGGTTAAGTTGGTTTGATAAAAGGAAAAACTTCTTAGTGCAAGTTTTATTAAAATTTAGTGCTGGACAGAAACTACATGATTTTTTTTGGTGGACTTGCGAGATGAAATTGGGGTTGCCCTTCTGGACTTAAGGGTTTAGTTGGAAGGACTACAAGATGTAAAAAATTCAGAATTTTTTTAGCAAGGAAAAATTGGGTTGTAGTTCAATGCCAAGATTGGACCAAAATTGTTGTTTTTGTTCATAGCATTTTTTTGTCCATGTATGTATGTATGGATGGATGGATGGATATGGATGTATATACAAAATGTTCATATATGATTTTTTTTTATTCAGAGCAAATTTTTTTCCATGTATATATAATTTATGTATGTATGTTCATATATGCAAAAGTTACATTTAAGAAAAAATAAGAAAATGTATGTATGTTCATATGCAAAGAATATGCAAAAGTTAGAATTTTTATGATTTTTTTTTGTTCATAGAATTTTCTTTGTCAATTTATGTATATGTTCATATTGTGTATGTATAGGAAAATTGTGCATGATCAAAGTCATTTATGTCAAAGTTTGCGATATACCCCCTCCCCGATAACATTTTTTTTATATGATGGATTTTTTTTCATAGCCATATATATGTATGTGGCTATATGTATGTATGGATGTTCATAGAATTTTTTTATATGTATGTGGCTATATGTATGTCGTTGTCGATATAGCCCCTCCCCGATAACTTCGACATGAGGGGAGGGGGGTCGATATACCCCCTCCCCGATAACTTCGACATGAGAGGGGGGGGGGGGATATCCTACCCCCTCCCGCCCCTACCCGACAAACTCTCGAGGCCACCCAAACCACTAGAAGATAACTCCGGTAACTTCGACATGAGGGGGGACGTCGATCAACCCCCTCTCGCCCGAACAAGTCTATGTATTATTTTATATCGCGGTGGACATATATCAAAGTTTGATCATATGTCAAAGTTTGAATTTTGACATATGTAACATTTGATCATATATCAAAGTTTGATCATATGTCAAAGTTTGAATTTTGACATATGCAACATTTGATCATATGTCAAAGTTTGATCATATGTCAAAGTTTGAATTTTGACATATATAGATTTATCAAGAATGCCCCCATTATGGATGTGCACAAGTTGATCCAATTTTTTTCTGATCTCATCTATATATATATTCTTCTATATGTCATGTTGTCTGTCAAAGTATTGAAGAAATCCATGGCTTCATCATTAGTCGGAAGTAACAGGCTATGATGCTACGAAGCTCTTCAAAGTTGTTTTGGAACGGAGTTCCGGATAGAATAATTCTCCTTTTGGTATGAATTTCAGCAAAGGCCTTCCAAATAGCGATATTCGGAAGGCTCTTGCTGAACTTTGTACCAAAAAGCAAATTATTCTATCGGGAACTCCGTTCCAAAACAACTTTGAAGAGCTTCGTACCATTATACGCCTGTCATTTCCGGCTAATGATGAAGTCATGGTTTTCTTGAATTCTTTGACACTAGACAACGTGACATATAGAAGGGTAGATGAGATCAGGAAAAATATGGACCATTTTCTGCACATCCAGAATGGCGTCATTTTGTTAAATCCCTTGTCGGTCCGGACGTCGGACATTCATGAGAGAGGCGGTCCGACCCAAACCCTAGAAGCGTTGTCGAGGCCACCCCAAACCCTAGAAGCGTTGCCTAGGCCACCCCAAACCCTAGAAGCGTTGTCGAGGCCACCCCAAACTGTAGAAGCGTCGAGCTAGCTAGGTCTACGTTTGCACTAATATATCCATCTGTCATGTTTGTATATTAATTGCCATGTTGTAATATTTGCAGAAACTATGGAGTACCGAGACATCGAAGCAGAACAGTTGTTGGGGGACATAATCCTCGGCGGAGGTGATGTCTTGTCGTTTCTCAACGACACCGATGGTCTGGAAGGAGAGGGTGAAGCAGGCTCCGGTGATCGAACAATGGAGGTGGAAGGACATGATTATGATGGCTCCGGTGACTGCTCCGGTGAGCGAACGGAGGAAGGAGATGTTGCAAAGTCCGGCGAGGTATATATTAATTAAGCCTGTGCTGACTAGCTAATTGATGCATTAATTGTTTTGGTATGTACACATATTAACTCTCTTCTTTCTTCTTTTCTAGCCCTCCAGATCGAGCCGAACTTCGGTAACGAGACGAGGCCCGAAGAAAAGGTTGCGCCAGGATGAAAGGTTCACGATCACAGCAATCAAGGGCGATGGCCAACCGATTGAACCCAGCCGGACCAAGGAAGCATTTTCTGCTCAGTGCGGGGTTCTTGTTAGGGACATGATCCCAATCAGCATCCACCAATGGAATAAGCCTAAGAGCGAAGACCCTCAAGTGTCTTTTGTCAACGATAGACAGAAAGATGATCTTTGGACCGCGCTGAAGGCAAATTTCACCCTACCGCCAGAGGAGGATCCGGATAAGCCAGTTATAGAGCCATTGGTCAAGGCTCATGCTCTTAAGAAGATGGCAGATCTATTCAGGAGGTGGAAGAATGAGTTGAAATCAACGTTTGTCGACAAAGGGAAGACTCCAGAATTCACCGGCCGATTTGAGAAGATAAGAGATCACTGGCCCGCATTTGTGGCCCACAAGACATCGGAGAAGAGTAAGAAGATGTCAGCGACAAACAAGAAAAATGCTGCAAAGAAGGAGCATCACCATCGCACGGGGTTAGGTGGCTACCTCAAAGCCCGGCCGTTGTGGGACAAGGCTGAGAAGGACCTGCTTGATAAAGGGGTCGAACCAGAGACATTGAACTGGCCAGACCGTTCAAGGACTTGGTTCTTCAGGGTTGGGGGAACCTTGGACCCTGAAACAGGGAAGTGCCGTTGGACGAAGGAGCAACTTGAAATACCCGTCAAGAAGCTTCAGAAGTATATCGCCGCAGCGCAGCAAGGGACGTTTGTTCCCGACAGAGAGAACGACGAGCTCACAATGGCCCTCGGGAATCCTGAGCACCCAGGACGAAGACGAGGCCCGGCAGGCTCCGTTGCGTGGAAGGAAGGGTTTCCCAGCGCAGGCGGTTACAAAACCCGGGAGAGGAGGAGGAAAGTGGAGCAGACCGAACTGCAGAAGCTGAATGCAAGGGTACGAGCGCTAGAGGAACAAGCACTACTAGTTCAGAGCCAGCGACCTGCCGGAGCTACCCCAGAAGCTACCCCTCCATCTCAGTGGAGAAGCAGCGTGGCTTCCACCGAGGTCCTTCAGCAGCCTGACTTCATGGCTCCCAGCTACCCCGTGGATGCTATCACGGAGGCTCAAGATTGACATCTTATGATGCAATGGCAGCACCTCAAAGTCAAGGCGGCTGTCGACTCTGTTGCACCTCCTCAACCCGGCGCAACTTTTCACTGCCTTCCGATTCCACAAGGCTATGCTGTTGTGATGGTCGATGAAATAACGGAGGGATTTGAGGAGCTCCAGCTTGACCACCCTACCGGTGAAGGGGAGACTCAGCTGGGTCTTGCTCTGAAGACTCCATGTCTATGGCGGAAGGTGCTCATCAACCTTCCGAACTGGACGCCTCCGCCTCCTCCTCCGGCGAGTCAGGGCACTCCGCCTCCTCCTCTGGCGAGTGATCAGGGCACTCCGCCTCCTTCTCCGGCTGCTTCGGCGCGTGGCGGCACTCCGCCTCCTTCTCCAGCTGCTCCGGCGCATGGCGGCACTCCGCCTCCTTCTCCGCCTGCGCCGGCGCGTCCGAGCAGCCCGCCTCCTCCTCCGCCTCGTCAGCAACAACGGAAGACAGCCGACGCCGCTCCGGCTGCTCCGGCGCGTCGTAGCACTCCGCCTCCTTCTCCGCCTCGTAAGCAGCGAAGGAAGACAGCCGCAGCCACTCCGGCTGCTCCGGCATCTAGCAGTACAGCCAGAGGCGGGAGGCAATACATATTCGGTCCATCTATCAAGCCTCTAGAGAAGTTATCATACGAGATGACCGAGGAGGAAAACGCGCAGATCTGTCAAGCCGAAGTGAAGGACTTTTTTGCAAAGAAAAATCCACCTCCGGAGGAGAAGATAGATCCGGTGAAATTGAAGCGCACTTTGGAGAACCTGAAGCGACCACCACCGCCTCCGCCGGATGACAACCATGTCCGCGCTCTTAAAAAGGCAGTGGGAGGAGCGCGCCGGTCGGGAACTACTTCAACTGACAAAAGGTTACAAGAACGAAGAAGTGGGAACAAAATTCCCCAGCTCGGCGAACAGGCGAACCAATCGTGCCCTCCCCTCAAGGTGTCTAGCGATATCGTCGCAAATCTGCCGGCCATGCTGCCCGGTACCAATCCTGGTGATTACCTGCCCGACGATGCACATTTTGATACTATGGAGGTGGACGAACACAAATACCAGTACGGAAAGCCTCTCGTCAGACCTGGTGATCCTCCTCTAACAACGATGATGCGAAGATTCCATAAGTGGTACATGGACACCTGCAAGTTTGGGAAGGATATTTTGACGCTGAGAGTTAAAGAGGTGCACGACCTCGTTGGAATTGATCTGTTGTCTATTCCATTTGAGGAGTTCTTCCAGTTTTACAATCAAAAGAATCTCGATAAAATAATCATCACTTGCTACTGTCTGTAAGTACTATACTTCTGTAATTAAGTCTCTATATATAGCTCAGCTCTTTCATTGCATGTATATATAATTATCCTCACTATATTATGCAGATTGAAGATCGTCGAATGCAGAAATGCACAAATCTATGATATTGGGTTCATTAACACAAATCTCATAGATGAATGGACGGTTAAATATAATGCAAAAGAAACCGAGGCCAACTTGCTACAATCGTTGATTAAAAATCAAAACAAAGATAAAATACTCTTTCCTTACAACTTTAAGTGAGTGTTACTGTCTTCTGCATATTCGGTTTCCATTATTACTCGAGGTTATAGTAATGTAATTGATGAGTTATGCATGCATGCGCAGATTTCACTTTATTCTCCTAGAGATTAAGCTTGAGCAGGGACTAGTAACCGTCTTAGACTCAAAACGAAAAGATCCCAAGGAGTATGCGGCCATGACTAAAATGCTCCAGAAGTAAGTTCAATCGATCATTATCGCACCATATCGGCAACTTTGTTCATTTCCTGATATCAAGTAATTATTTTCTTTGTCTCGCAGGGTTTGGAAAGTGTTCACCGCAGAAGTTCCGGGACTGCCGGGGGAGCTGCGATTTGCACACCCGAAAGTAAGTACTACTAGCTAGTTCCGCGCATATCCCATTGATTCTAGCTAGTTTCATCAATACCATTTATAATGCTTGATTATCAGTTTGATTGACCTCTATTTCTCGTAAAGTGGTTGTGGCAGGAAGGCGGGAATAATTTTTGTGGATACTACGTTTGCGAGTACATCTACAACGCAACGACCTCTAAGCGGGGCTACTCTGAAAAACAATATGAAGTGCGTAAGCAGTAATATTCACAATTTTATTTTATTACCATCATTTGTGTTGAGTTTCATTCATATATATGTATTGACCCCCTTCTTCAAATTAGATTTGGCAGATGCGGGATGAACTCCTACCACAAGATCGCATAAAAGCAATTCAAGAGGAATTGGCGGGATTCTTTCTTGACCACGTCATCAATCCAGCCGGAGAATACCATGTGGAACTTGACATAAGATATTAGGGATTGTAAGAGATCTTATATTGTATATATGTAGCTAGTAGCGTCGGATAGATATACGAAAACTTGTTGTTCGACCAATCTCTCGGAGAAGGAGGAGGTCGATCACTTCTCTCTGTATATGTTCATGACGATCTTGTGTACTTAATGGTTTCCTTCATTTGCTTACTAGCTAGCGTGTCGAGTCCTCTCTATACGTATAGTACGTAGCGTCGACCAAGCACGGAGATAAGAGAGGACACTTCTCTCTAGCTATTAGCTAGCTAACACAATATATGAAACTCCTAAATTAACCCTACAAAACCCCCAAAACCCCCAAACCCTCCCCCCCCCTTTAAAAAAAACAAAAACCCCAGCTCCTGAGCTGCTGACACGTGGATGATCTTTGGTCCCGGTTGGTGTTACCAACCGGGACTAAAGGCCCTCCTCTCTGGGCTCGCCGCAGCGGCCACGTGGAGCCCCATCTGTCCCGGTTCGTATAAGAACCGGGACTAAAGGTGTTGGGCTTTAGTCCCGACCCTTTAGTCCCGGTTCCCGAACCGGGACAAATGGGCCTTATGAACCGGGACAAATGGGCATTTTCTACTAGTGATCCTATCTATTGTGCAAAAACTTGTCAAAGATTCTGCAACTGTTGTAAGGGAGACTGCAACACATAATCTGGCATTACTGCTTTCTTTGTTTCCAAACATGAATAAATTTTATGAGGTCAATTTAAGTCTCACTAATTTTCAGAATCAGTGAAGGAGTGAAAACTTTATTTTAGTGTATATTAGCTAAATGCATGTTTTGTTGTGGGCAATTATTTTGTTACGAGAGCTTGAAAGGTTGCAAATCACTGAAAGATAGTACTCCTCTGGAAGTTGCCTAAATTTCTTTTTGTTTAGTAGGTTCAGGAGCTATTGTTTCAGTTGGTCCGTGACCCTTATGGTGTTGTGGTGGATGTTGCACTCACAGAACTTGTTCCTGCAGTAGTTGGGAGTGGTACTGTCACATATCCTGGCATCTGCTCAGGGTATGCATGGTTTTAAATTTGGGGACCTTATACTGTATCGATTGTAATATGTGTTAAGGTCGATGACTAGATGCAGGCGTTGGGGACGACCTCCTCCGGGCGCGGCTGCTCCCCCTCCTCGGCGGCACGGGCGGACTAGACCTCTTCTTTGTGAGGCCGACGTCAGTGAGGGGACGTGGTTGCGCGGGCCCATGGAGATATCCCCCCCGCGCGTGGAGCTCGTCCGGCGACGCCGCTGAAGATGCCGCCGCCATGACCACCCCGCCTCCTCCGCTGAAGATGCCGCCGCCGCTGAAGATGGACGCCGATCTGGTCGAGGACTCAGCTATGAGGAGAGGAGCGGGGAGGAGAAGACGCAGGAGAAGCGGCAAGCCGGCGGCGCAGCGACCCGGGAGAGGAGGAGGCGAGCGGAGAGGGGATCGACAGAACGGGGAAGAAGCGTGCGGGGCTAGGTTTTCTTTTCCTTTTCTCCCAGCGCTGCACACTAAATTGGACGGATCTACCCTTTTAGAAATTGATTAGCCCCACCATAATCTTGTAATGGTCCCACAAGTATTTGTAATTTCATGTAATTTTAGTATCGTAACTCCTATTTCTCCACCGTTTGATCGCAGTGAATGGACGGCCCCTAAATTCGCCAATCACTGTAACAGTTGTGGTGAGACATATGTGATGAAGTGGATAGGCTGCATCTTAAGATAAATAAGATAGTGGGGACAAACTGTAAGTTGCCCTAAGTAGCCGAGGGCCCTAACATTTTGTACAGTCCAGAGCGTGTAAAGACAAGAAAAATACCAATAGTATTGTACGAAAGTGCCATCCTGCTCCGGTGGAAATGCACCTGGGTTAACAGTAAATTCCAAGAAATAGCCAAAACAATTCAAAAAATTCTGATTTTTTTGTAGACAGACATTTTTGAGTGTTTTTCCTACGTATAATTTTTAGTGAACAGATCACATTAGCGATTCTTTGGGTAAAAAAAAGACAGGCCGCAAAATTCTTTAAAATGCAGCATTTTCTATTTTTTGTCATGAGCATATCGAACGCTATTTCTGCATGAAATGTTGCACGAGAGTAGAACATTCAAACATGTGTGTTGAAAAAAAAATCAGATTTTTTTTTACTATTTCTAGAATATTACTGTTTAAGTGTTTGTCCGTATGCATGTGCATCCCGTAGCAGAACCTCCATGCATGGGCCTATATATGCAGACATTGTATGCTCAAACTACACAGATGCTTTGCATAGTTGGAATTGGCTCGTGCTGCGCCATGCATGCACCTTATAGATATGAGGGCACCAGCATTAATTAGGTTATTTTTCTTTAGCAAAGAAATAGGTCATTTTTCCATAGCAAAGAAATTGCGACTTGAAGTAGAGATATGAATCAAACCAATGAATGTTGATAGTAGTAGTACGTATTAGGAGAAGAAAAAACGAATAATCATGACCAGGAGAGAAAAACCAAATTGAGAGAGAGAGACAAATTTATTCATTGCATTGAAAGGGCATCTTTTTTTGTTACGATGGACATAAAAATGCATGCACTCCTTAATCCTTATTCCTAGCAACCAATCGACAGGCCCGATCAAAGAGAAGCAGCAGTTTTTTTATTGCACTCATGCTGCTGCAGGCCGATCACATTAACGACGAACGTCATCCCATGCGTTTCTGGGCCAAACACCAGTGGACGAATTCCGTGTCATTGGGGCGAAGAGGCCCACGGGGCTCCCATGGTTCTCTCGGCTTCAACCCGAACTTGTCGATGTCGTGGTCGTCACACATAGCGGCGCAGTCGTCGCCGTCCTCGCAGGCGAGGCTTGCGGTGTTTAGCTCGGTGAAGCTGCCGACGTCGACGTCGCAGCGGAACACCATGCAGTTGTCCTTGACCAGGTCGTCCCGCCTCTCCAGCTCTTCCCTACGGATGAAGCGCTCGTGGCCGCACAACCGCGCTTCCTCGTCACGGTCATCATCGCCGTCGCGGTTGAAGACGGCCGTCTTGGGGGGAGGCCCGTGCGCAATGTTGCCGGCCTGGTCGAGGATGCTCAGCTTGTACTGCGCTTGCAGCTGATGGTTGTTAGTGTTGTTGTAGCAGTGGAGGCGGAGGTAGAGGGAGAGGTAGTCGGAGTTGGTGGAGCTGTCGCGGCCGTTGGGGTAGTACCTGAGGTACCAGCTGCATCCGCCGATGTCGAAGATAGCGGAGTTGAGACTCTGGCCGCTTGGTATCCTCTTGGTTTGTGTATAGGCCTCCACGCGGAGCAGGTGGAACCCGCTCGCCGCCTTGCTGACAATGCGAGAGGCAGATCGCGAAAGCCGGCTAACGCCGGCCGCGGCGGCGCGCAATGTCGTCATTATGGGTGGTACGTGGAAACTAGCTAGAGAGATGTATATGTTTTCGAGAGTTGATGTATATATAGTAGTATACCGATGAGATGTTAAAAAATTCTGGTATAAGCATTTCTTGGGCTCTAATTCATCGACTAATAATTGAGTGGAATCAATCATATATATAGGAATAATTTCTTTCATTTCCTGAGACAAAGTGATTGAAAATGGACCCCAAAAAAGATCTCATACATATCGTCACCAAAATATACCATCTATATACATAATGCCATCTATCAATTTCTTTGGATCCAAGTATACTTAGGAGTCTGAATGATATGCTTCCCACTGGAAAAGTTAATTGGTGATTGTAGGTCCGGTATGCTTGTCCTGATAATGCTCACTAGAGATTGTAGATTTCAGAATTAAAATTGTACACATACTAGTACAGAAATGAAAACTTTGTACACGTAGAAATAGAAAGTGTAATCGACGTGCAACTGCTTGCTCTGCAGTACTGATAGACATTCTTTTTTCTGTAATTGAATGTTGATGTGGTAATAATCCAATAAATAAACTTGTATGTGCTTCTGAATACGTTCGTCCAGCTACTGGTCATAGAGTTCAGGTTGTAGACTTGCATTGGGTATACAGGCTTGTTAAATTGTAAAGCAATGTTCTCAGATTGTCCACTTTGGCTACATAATTTGGACATATGTAGACATCTAATGAAAGGAGAGAAAATGATATGAATGTCCAAATACGTTCTCTGCGATGCTGGCAAGCAAATTTCTGTACCTGAATGTAGATGTGGTAGTAGCTCCAGTAATTAAACTCCAAAGTGCTCAGTACTTTGTAGGAAATAATTGGATCAAGTTATGGCATGCTGGTTTTGTAATTTTCACAATGGATGCGGAGTACGGATTGGTGCTGCTACCCCTAGTAGGACACCTTGTCCTAATCGTGCGAGCGCCCTGGAGAAGGCAGTCCACGGTTTCATGGAGAATCTATGGGACTGTAATTGTGACGACATTAGGAACCAGCTTCGATACTTTAGTGAAGCATATGAGTTCTACAACTTATACTCGTGGGAGAAGGGATTTGTATTAGATATGGTAGAAGCAGGTTGAATGTCGAGAGGACAAAGTATTAGATATGGCAGAAGCAGGTTGAATGTCGAGAGGACAAAGTGCATGCAGGAAATTGTTTGCGGCTGTGCGGTGAGTACTTGGTACTGCTTGAATTATTTATAACTCTGTCCTGGTCTGCTGACTTTGAAGTAGCTAAAATTGCAATTGTGCATTTTTTCGGTATGCAGGGAAAGGCCTGGACTGAGAATACTCGGTCCTGCCATTGTGAGTGTCCTGTCTTGGTTAGACGTGAAGGTATGTTAGTACTGAGTAGAACCATCCGAAGATTAATGGCACAAATATGAAGAAAATAATTTTCGATGCTTGTGATTGATTGTAATTAGGAGACCACACTACAGAGTAAACTTGAGAAGATAATGACATCTTCAAATGTAGTGCTCTTGTAAGAGACAATGGTTTTGTTAGTACATTAGAGATTATAAAGTGTTGCAAAAGTGATTATATTATACTAATAGATAATGAGAAGCGTGCAAAATATTTACAATGTCGGGAATAATTAAGCACCGCAGGCTAGTTTTGGAACATACTAGATAACAAGCCGGGTGGCATTTGTAAAACAGTGTTGAACATTGCAAATATCCAATGCATACATCTAGGGAAGAAATTTAATAATGCAGACATCAAGTAAATGGAGTAATGTGATTATGCCCTAAGATGTGCATCAGTGAAATGGCACAAATATGAAGAAAATGATTTTCGATGCTTGTGATTGATTGTGATTAGGAGACCACATTATGGAGTAAACCTGAGTAGATAGTGACATTTTCAGATGTAGTGCTCTTGTAAGAAAGAATGGTTTTGTTAGTACATTAGAGATTGTTAAAGTGCCGGAAAAAGTGATTATAATAGACAATGAGTAGTGTGCAAAATATTGACATTGTCAGGAGTAATTAAGTACTGGGGCCAGTTTTGGAATATAGATAATAAGTAAGGTGTTATTTGTTTGAACAGATTGACTCTTGTGAAAGTAATTCATGGTTTACTAATTTGTATTTGGTTTTTTCTTGTGTTTGAGTGTTTCTGGATGGAGTATTTATTTCTTGTATTTCTTTTATTTGAATAACAATGGGAATACCGATTCCTTTTCTGCACATTTCCCTAGGATGTTCCATGCACCCACCATGCCCACCTAGGGTGTCCGCTCTTGAGAAAGCAATCAGGGATTTCGCTGAGAGTCCAACAGAGAATGTAATTATACTGAAGCCGAGGACTCTTTAGAGAGGCCTATGGTTTCTACAACCTATGCTCTTGGGAGAAAGTAGTTGGGATCAGATATGGGAAGGGCAGGTTAAGTGTCAAAAGGACGAAATGTATGCAGGAGACTGTGTGGATGTGCGGTTAGTGGAATTGTCAGCACCAGCAAAGACGAAGGAGATGGGACGACTGACGACAAGCTGGGAGAAGGCTCCATATGAAGGGTTGAGCAAGAGGACAAGGTTTGTTTCTACCTTAAAACTGGTTACATGTACATTTTATGGAAACCAAATTGTCTGCTACGCATTATGTGGATCGCCTTAATGCTATTTGTTTAGCCTTGTTCTTTCATGTTGACATTGAGGACAGAGCTGATGTGTACTGATGTTTCGCGGAGAATCCAGGGGATAATGTCATAGTGCCGACGTTGGAGACAAGTTTTGATACTTTGGGAGAAGCCTAGGACTTTTACAACCTGTACTCTGGGGAGAAGGGATTCGACATTAGGTACGGAAAGAGTCGACCAAATGTTGAGAGGACGAAGTGCATGCAAGAAATTGCTTGTGGGTACGCGGTGAGTACATCTTAATATGTATGCCGTGGTTGCACAAATGTGTGTGTCCACTAGATTCGAATTTCGTAACACAAGAGCGAGAAAAGCAGAGGTAGGGTTACAAAAAGGGCAGCAGAGTGGAGGCTCTGCTATGCCTGTCCTCCATCTATCCTTTGCCGTGCATACATACAGAAGCCCTGAAGAGAGAAGACGACTGGAGCAAAGAGAAGATCAATGGCGCCAAGGGTTGGAAGCAGTAAATGAACTGGTTGTCCCCGTTAGTCTAGAATCGGGTTGTGACGGCCCATATCGTCTTGGCTAATTCCGAGCCGCTATAGCGGAGGCCAACGGCGTGATGCTGCTCTGCGGTCAGACGTGGGCCATGTCCCTGTGGTAAAATATAAATATGTGCTATATACCTGGGCCAATACATTGGGCTCAGCTGATCTCGAGGGGGACGAAGGGGAGGGAGTAATATAGAATTAATTAGCTTGCGGCGATAAATTTTCGTACGCTCTAAATAATCTGGAGGCCTTAATTTCTATCGCAACTTCCTATAGTGCACATATATATTCGTGCAGCTCAACATGACGCAGGTACAAAATTATCTTTTGTTTTAAGCTAAGGTACACAATTATCTAATCATACATATTCCCTGTTTCTCGGACTGCATTGTCCCAACGGCCTTGACTAAGCTGTTAGCACTAATCTTGATATTATTGTATCTGCATAGTAGTTTGCTTTCGATATGCATGTAACTTAGATGTCCAAGAGTAGCTAGTCGTCGAAGCTTTGGTTGAATGCGCGAAGGAGGCGAGATGCTGGGCTGCCGTGCGATGCTGCGAGCATGGCGAGATGCAGATGGCGACGTGAAGCCGTTGTGCCACACGATGCGGCGTAGTCATATGAAGCGGCAAGTTGCACGAAGGACCGAAGCCACACCGGCTAGCTAGACGGATCAGTTGGAGGCATGAGATTTGTGAGAGTTAGGGCCTGTTCTGAAATTCTCCAGCTCTCAACTTCACAAACTCCAGAGTCAAAACGCAGCCGAACGGTTTAGCTCCTAGAAGCTAACTTCAGAAAGTTGCTTCGGGCCGTAGTGTATTTTTGAGAAGCAACCAAAGCCGAGCTCGCCGTTTTATAGAATCTGGAGTTCCCTCTATTTACAAGATGTTGCCACCGCCAAGGAAAACGTTTCGCGCTAGCCCTTCCACATACGCTCACGCTCGTGCACAGGACCGAGTCCTTCCTCGATCAGATCATTTTCGCTCTCGTGGGCTTCGTCCAGCCAGCCCAAAGGGGTGCCCAACAGGCTTCTTGCTCTTCCAGCTGGGCTGGAGCGCTGGGAGAAGCCAGCGTCACTCCCAAAAGGTTTTCGATCGCTGCCTGAAGCGAGAAGCTCGCTCGAGAAGAGCTGAAGCCGCAGATTCAGTGGAGTTGGGAGAGTTTCAGAACAGGCGCATGTACAAAGGTGCTATCTTAATAGTGCCACGTAGGATAAATGTTGAGATGGAGGAGAGAGAAATCATAAGAAAATGCTTGTCTTCTCTTATTTAAGAGTTGATCTCTTAGCACAATATGTCTCACCACGTTTTTAGGAATAGCTAATTATAGAAAAAAAGACTAAAAGATAACCCACTGTATACATGCTTTTATTGGCATCTCTATATTACATGCAAAACTTAAGGGGCAGGTTCTAGACACCCCCCAACGATCGGCCCCCCTCAATGTCTCACGGGCCATAGTACTAGTATTTTATGTTATATGCGCTAATTGGCCGGACTTAATTAGCAATTCAGCCCAAAAGTAGACCATGCAAGCCAAGCCCAAATAGTGGCCCATCTGCCCATTCTGACCACCGGTGAGCAGGAGGCCTACAAGTTTGATCGTTTCGAACTCTGTACGTTGATCTGATCCAAAATCGATCTCCCAATTCCCTAATCGCTAGGGTTTCTTGCCGCCACTCAATGGCTCGCTGCACCTCCAATCCCACCCGCCCGGCAACCACCAGGCACTGCTTCCGTTTGCCGGCGCTGGTGGCGCTAGGAGACCCCGCAAGGACCAAGTTGCTTCCAGCTTCTCCATGGTGTTAACCGCTCTGTTGAGCCATATGTCATTGAGTCCGTCGAGTATGTGTTCATGATCTAAGGCTCCGTTTGTTCATGATCTAAAGCTCCGTTTGAAAGGTACGTCGACATACAATATCCCTCGCAGCTGGTTCATTCTTTTATCTGAATTACAACCTAACAGCCTATTAATCAAGCATGTAAGAGGATCTCTGTTAATTTACTAATTAGACGTTTCTTTTAAAAAAAATGCCCCTAATTGATAACATGTATTTCCTAATTAAATATGTTAGTTGTATATATGGATGATCTATACACAAAGATAATTGTCAAGGAGGTCGTTTATAAGGGGTCGCGGGCTGCAATTTTTTTTAGTTTCGATTCGCCCCCCCCCCCCCATGTTCAATTCCTGGCTCCGCCCTTGGCTAGGTCGTGGCCGTTGGGGTTGCCGCAAGTAGTGAACATAGCGTGCATGTAGTTAGTTTGTTGCATGGGTTAGTTAATGGCCTGGTGGCATGGTGTGGTGGTTAGTGCGTGAGTGGCCCGCACAAAATCTGGATAGGCTGCGTGCGTGCGTGCGTGCGTGCGTGCGTGGTAATTAAGGTGTTGTGAGCATGTTTCATTTGACAAGAGATAAAGAGAAGAAAATGTCTGGCTGTGAGAGGCAGCCGGCCACCAAAGAATCTTGTGTTCTTCCTTGTTCTTGGGTCTCTTCCGTGAGCTGAGACAATTGGCGAAAGGAAGAAGAAGAGGCTGCGAGAGACAGCACCAACATAAACTACATGGCCATTCATTGTTCTCACCATCCTATGGAAGATATAGGATGCCTGAACCGCTAAGGCCTTCATCAGAGGACAAGAAATCCACAGTGCTACCACTACCAGGCTTATCGTCGGCGATCTAGCTCTTTGGTACCATTGTCTAACAAAGCATAGGGACAAGCTGGCCGCCTTTTCATGGCGGCTCTACCTCTTTGCACGTCCGAACTTGCCACTGTAACCCTTCATGTAATCGGTCTTGCACTGTAGTGCAATTCTTACACCAAACATGTACACCTAGTTTATTGTTTATAGCTAGTGACTATCTACTGGGATGAAGGCCACTACGGAGATACTTTAGAGCAAGAGGACATAGTTCCAGAAAGTTAGTCTTATGAACAGATGCAAATTTTGAGGGCGGTTCGAAAGAGAGACTAACGAATCCTCCACTGAATTTGGTGGTTCTACATATACTATAAGAAAAACTGTAATCCAGGATCGCTTTGCACAAGCTTAATTCAACCTTTTGATCTCTTTAACTACCTACTTTGATGTCTTCATAATCCTTCTAATATCACTGAAGCATTGACGCAATACCTCTACATATTATATTTTTTTAGAACGAAAACGCTAGGAGCGTCCGGCTTTAAATTAATAAAGCCCACACAACAGGCAGAGTAGCATAACCGAGCTGACAGTACAAGAGACCAAAAGCCCTAGGCGCAATGAGGTAAACCAGAGTCTAAGGGTTCAAGCCGGGCAGCGAGCAAATTACAAGGCCGAAGCCTGAACAGCAAAGCACGCAGGCTCGCAAAACAAAAGGGCACTCCCACACTAGGAGGGCGTCGTCGGCTCCCTAGCCGTCACGTACACTTGGTGGAGTCGTTCTTGTGCTTGCTTCACCATCTCAGAGTCCTTCCGCCTCGCCAACGGACTCCACTGCTGCAGGAGGATAGAGCATTTGAATATGATGTTAGCTGGGTGCGACACTCTACATATTATATGGAACCTCCGAAGCCTTCAACGTTGACGTTACCCATAAGAGAGACTTTTATCTTCTCTCTTCCTTCTTCTTTTATTGTTCTCTCGATGATCAAAGGACTATACTATCATCTTATAAAATTATGAATATAAACTCGGACTCTTATGTGTATGTGTGTCTTTATACTCTTAATACAACCACTATTGGAAAAGGCATATAAGTGGGCTCACATTAGCGGCGGGCATGGTCAGGTACCCACCACTGCTTCACTAGTAGAAAACAGGGCTTTGGTCCAGGCCAGCCCAGCCCATTAGTCCCGGTTCAGTCAGGAACCGGGACACATGGGGGCATACGTCCCTGTTCGTGCGCCCAGGGGGCCGGCCGGGGCTCGTGGGGCATTGGTCCCGGTTCGTCTGGACCCTTTGGTCCCGGTTCCAGACACGAACCGGGACCAATGGGCCTCGCTCCTGGCCCACATCCATTGGTCCCGGTTCGTGGCTGGAACCGGGACCAAAGGCCACCCTTTGGTCCCGGTTCCAGCCATGAACCGGGACCAATGTTGTGCCTATATATACCCCTCGCCCGCGAGCAGAGCACTCCACTACTCTGTTTTTTCTGGCCGGCGAGGGGAGGTGTTTGTGGTGCTCTAGCTCACCTCCTATGCACATGAGGTGTTCGATGAAATGCCCGAGCAACACTACTTAAGCTTTCTCCTCTCCAAACTCGACCTTCAAGCTCCATTTTCCTCAAGATTTGTCTAGATTTAGCGCTCCGTCACGTCCCGTCCCCGTCTTCACCGCCGTCGATCGCCCGCGCCGATCTTGTCGCCGGCATAACCGTGGTGAGCCTCTTGTTCTTATCTTCTTTCTAAAAGAAAAAAAATTCTTACTTGTATGATTTACATAGATACTTGTATAATTTTCTTACTTTTATTATTGTTTGTTATTATATAGTGCGATGGTTTTGGTATCCGCCCCCGTCGGCCCTCGTCCTATCTATGATTCGGATGTGGTATATATTATATTTTATAACTATTTGGTTCATTTGTTGTTTATGACAATTATGCCGACCAACGTGACATAGATTTTTTTTATCTAGGAGGTATGTGAACCGGAAATTCCAACCGACCCTATTGTCGAGAGGTTAAATTTAGTTGAAGAAGAAAACAATTACTTGAAGGAAAAATTGAAAAAAATTGAGGTGGAGAAGATGATATTGGAGTTGCATGTTGCGGATGTCGTCGATGATCACAAGATCAAGATGGATGCAATGCGCTTCAAGATTAGAAAGTATAGAAAATATGTCATTCATACCGAGGCTTGGTATCATTATGCCGTTGGATCAATTGTTACCTTGGTTGCGATTATGATCGCATTTGTTGTTGCATTGAAATGTTTTACATAGTGTCAATAATGTATGGTATGCTCTGAAGAGCTATATGTTGTTCAATGAGAACTATGTATGTACTTTGGTTTTAATGTGATGATGAACTTCTATTAATTTGGTCACTTATCTGTTCATGATGTTTTGTAATGGTTTTTGACACACTTAATTATATATAATGCACGCAGATGAACCGGCAATGGATGTACGGTGACAGACGCACCTCCGAGTATATTAAGGGCGTGCATAATTTTCTCGAAGTGGCAGAGGCAAACAAGCAGAATGGTTTTATGTGTTGTCCATGCCCTATATGTGGGAATACGAAGTCTTACTCTGACCGGAAAATCCTTCACACCCACCTGCTTTATAAGGGTTTCATGCCACACTATAATGTTTGGACCAGGCACGGAGAAATAGGGGTTATGATGGAAGACAGCGAAGAAGAAGAGGACGATGACAACTATGTGCCCCCTGAATACGATGATGCTGCAACGGGGAAGCTGAAGATCAAGAGGAACCAGACGATGTGCCCGATGATGATCTCCACCGGGTCATTGTTGATGCAAGGAGACAGTGCGAAAGTAAAAAGGAGAAGCTGAAATTCGATCGCATGTTAGAGGATCACCAAAAAGGGTTATACCCCAATTGCGAAGATGGCAACACAAAGCTCGGTACCGTACTGGAATTGCTGCAGTGGAAGGCAGAGAATGTTGTGCCTGACAAAGGATTTGAGAAGCTACCGAAAATATTGAAGAAGAAACTTCCAAAGGATAACGAATTACCCGACAGTACGTACGAAGCAAAGAAGGTCGTATGCCCTCTAGGATTGGAGGTGCAGAAGATACATGCATGCCCTAATGACTGCATCCTGTACCGCGGTGCGTACGAGGATTTGAACGCATGCCCGGTATGCGGTGCATTGCGATATAAGATCAGACGAGATGACCCTGGTGATGTTGACGGCGAGCCCCCCAGGAAGAGGGTTCCTGCCAAGGTGATGTGGTATGCTCCTATAATACCACGGTTGAAACGTCTGTTCAGAAACAAAGAGCATGCCAAGTTGATGCGATGGCACAGAGAGGACCGTAAGAAAGACGGGAAGTTGAGAGCACCCGCTGACGGGTCGCAGTGGAGAAAAATTGAGAGAAAGTACCGAACTGAGTTTGCAGGTGACCCAAGGAACGTATGGTTTGGTTTAAGCACGGATGGCATTAATCCTTTCGGGGAGCAGAGCAGCAATCACAGCACCTGGCCCGTGACTCTATGTATCTATAACCTTCCTCCTTGGCTGTGCATGAAGCGGAAGTTCATTATGATGCCAGTACTCATCCAAGGCCCTAAGCAACCCGGCAACGACATTGATGTGTACCTAAGGCCATTAGTTGAAGAACTTTTACAGCTGTGGAATGGAAACGGTGTACGTGTGTGGGATGAGCACAGACAGGAGGAATTTGACCTGCATGCGTTGCTGTTTGTAACCATCAATGATTGGCCTGCTCTCAGTAACCTTTCAGGACAGACAAACAAGGGATACCACGCATGCACGCACTGTTTAGCTGACACCGAAAGTATATACCTGGACAAATGCAGGAAGAATGTGTACCTGGGGCATAGTCGATTTCTTCCGACCAACCATCAATGTCGAAAGAAAGGCAAGCATTTCAAAGGCGAGGCAGATCACCGGAAGAAGCCCGCCATGCGTACCGGTGATCACGTACTTTCTATGGTCAATGATTTACACGTAATCTTTGGAAAGGGTCCCGGCGGACTATCTATTCCGAATGACGCTGAGGGACGCGCTCCCATGTTGAAGAAGAAATCTATATTTTGGGACCTACCCTACTGGAAAGACCTAGAGGTCCGCTCTTCAATCGACGTGATGCACGTGACAAAGAACCTTTGCGTGAACCTGCTAGGCTTCTTGGGCGTGTATGGAAAGACAAAAGATACACCGGAAGCACGGGAGGACCTGCAACGTTGGCACGAAAAAGACGGCATGCCTCCAAAGCAGTATGAAGGTCCTGCCAGCTACGCTCTTACCAAAGAAGAGAAGGAAATCTTCTTTGAATGCCTGCTCAGTATGAAGGTCCCGTATGGCTTCTCGTCGAATATAAAGGGAATAATAAATATGACAGAGAAAAAGTTTCAGAACCTAAAGTCTCATGACTGCCACGTGATTATGACGCAACTGCTTCCGGTTGCATTGAGGGGGCTTCTACCGGAAAACATTCGATTAGCCATTGTGAAGCTATGTGCATTCCTCAATGCAATCTCTTAGAAGGTGATCGATCCAGAAATCATACCAAGGCTAAGGAGTGATGTGGCGCAATGTCTTGTCAGTTTCGAGCTGGTGTTCCCACCATCCTTCTTCAATATCATGACGCACGTCCTAGTTCATCTAGTCGACGAGATTGTCGTTCTGGGCCCCGTATTTCTACACAATATGTTCCCCTTTGAGAGGTTCATGGGAGTCCTAAAGAAATATGTCCGTAACCGCGCTAGGCCAGAAGGAAGCATCTCCATTGGCCATCAAACAGAGGATGTCATTGGGTTTTGTGTTGACTTCATTCCTGACCTTAAGAAGATTGGTCTCCCTCAATCGTGGTATGAGGGGAGACTGACTGAAAAAGGCACGCTAGGAGGGGACTCAATAATATGCAGGGACGGGCATTCTTGGTCTCAAGCACACTACACAGTTCTACAGAACTCTACCTTGGTGACCCCGTATGTCGATGAACACAAGAACATTCTGCGCTCCAAACACCCGGAGCAGTGTGACGACTGGATTACATGTGAACACATCAGGACTTTCGGCAGTTGGTTGGAAACACATCTCAGAGGTGACAACACTGTTTCTAATGAGCTGTACTCGTTGTCCAGGGGACCATCTTCGACTGTATTGACTTACAAAGGATACGAGATAAATGGGAATACATTTTACACAATCGCCCAAGATCAAAAGAGCACTAACCAAAACAGTGGTGTCCGCTTTGATGCAGCAACCAAGAGGGGAAATGACACATATTATGGTTACATAGTGGACATATGGGAACTTGACTACGGACATGATTTTAAGGTCCCTTTGTTTAAGTGCAAATGGGTCAATCTGTTAGGAGGCGGGGTACAGGTAGAGCCACATTACGGAATGACAACAGTGGATCTGAACAATCTTGGGTACACAGACGAACCATTCGTCCTAGCCAATGATGTGGCGCAGGTTTTGTATGTGAAGGACATGTCTACCAAACCGAGAAAAAGAAAAGATAAGGAAGCGAATAAATCATACGATGAGCCAAAGCGCCACATAGTTCTCTCAGGGAAAAGAGACATCGTGGGAGTGGAGGGTAAGACAGACATGTCTGAAGATTATGAAAAGTTTCATGAAATTCCTCCCTTCAAAGTCAAGGCTGACCCAAGCACCCTGTTAAGCGATGAAAAATATCCATGGTTACGGCGCAATAAGCAAAGGACACAAGCGAAGAAAAAGTGAAGACAGATGAAGTCAGAAAGGGTTGAAAATTGATGATGTGGCTTTGAATGGTTCATTTTGAGCACACAAAAAGTCTGGAGTTCAAATTAGTTCAAAAAATGAAATCCCTTTGTAACAGGTGAGTTTTTGTCCGAAACCCTGATATTTCGAAAGAGATTGTCCATTTTGTACACGAAGTGTATCCAGTTTTTGCCGTAACCCTCTCAACTTTTTAGCACATGCTATGTGGGTGAAATGATGATATCATGCCAATTTTCAACCTCTTCAGAGTTCATTTGAAGTGCTTTTCAATTTCAGGGTCATTTAGCTCAAAAAAATCAGTAAATGCATGAAAAATAACAGATGAACTCAGAAAGGGTTGAAAATTGATGATGTTGCTTTAAATGGTTCATTTTGAGCACACAAAAAGTGTGGAGTTCAAATAAGTTCAAAAAATGAAATCGCTTTGTAACAGATGAGTTTTCGTCCGAAACCCTGATACTTCGAAAGAGATTGTCTATTTTGTACACGAAGTGCATCCAGTTTTTGCCGTAACCCTCTCAACTTTTTAGCACATGCTATGTGGGTGAAATGATGATATCATGCTCATTTTCAACCTCTTCAGAGTTCATTTGAAGGGCTTTTCAATTTCAGGGTCATTTAGCTCAAAAAAATTAGTAAATGCATGAAAAATAACAGATGAAGTCAGAAAGGGTTGAAAATTGATTATGTTGCTTTGAATGGTTCATTTTGAGCACACAAAAAGTCTGGAGTTCAAATAAGTTCAAAAAAATAAAATCCCTTTGTAACAGATGAGTTTTCGTCCGAAACCCTGATACTTCGAAAGAGATTGTCCATTTTGTACACGAAGTGCATCCAGTTTTTGCCGTAACCCTCTCAACTTTTATGAAACTCTAGTAGCAAAAATAATAAACTAAAAGAATGAACTAGAAAACTTTGATGAAACTCTAATAGAAAAAGAATGAACTAGAAAACTTTAATGAAACTTTAATAGCTAAAGGAATCAACTAAAAAACTTTCTAAACCTCTTGTATTATTGAAACTAAAATTATAAAAAATTTATGCAACTAAAAATATCAAAGTATTTTCTCTTCAAAACATTAAAGAAAAAGAATGTCATAAAATAAATAAAAAAGCAAAAAAGAAAATAAAATAAATAAGTAGAAACAAAATAAAATAAATAAGTAGAAACAAAATAAACTTTAATAAATAAGTAGAAACAAAATAAAATAAAATAAAATTTAATAAAATAAATAAAAATAGCAACAGTAAGTATTTTGTTGTAAGTAGAAACAAAATAAAATAAATAAAGCAACAAAGAAAACAAAATAAAAATAAAAAAAGTGCCGCCTACTGGGCCACCACGGCCTGAATACGACTAGAAACCCAACCATGGGCCAGGATTCAGGCCCGCAGCAGGCCCAGTAGGCCCACAGGCACATAGTGCAAGTTTAGGCCCGAAAGCCTGCAGTTGAGAGGAGCTCGAGAGAGTGGGCGCAGCAGTGCTTATAAACCACTCTCGAGCTCTCTCAACTAGCGAGGTGGGACTAAACTTTTGGCCGCGACGCGGGTAGCACAAGGCTTTTTGTCCCGGTTGGTGGCACCAACCGGGACTAAAGGGGTGCATTGGTACCGGTTCGTGGCACCAACCGGGACCAATGCACGCCCTTTAGTCCCTGCTTCCCGCCCTTTGGGCTGCTGAAAAAAGACCTTTGGTCACCAACCGGGACTAAAGGGGGGCATTGGTCCCGGTTGGTGCCACGAACCGGGACCAAAGCCTTTGCTATATAAGCCAGCACTTAGGAAATTTTCAGATTTCCATCGCCAGTTCGTGCCCGACGCCCCAGCGCTGCTCCTCGTCGCCGTCGCCGTCGTCGCCCCTGCCTCCGACGTCGTCGCCGCGCCGCCCCTGCCCCGAGCCCTCGACGCCGTCGCCGCCCGCTCCCCGCACCTCGTCGTCGTCGCCCAGCGCCCCTGCCCGCGACCACGCCGTCGCCGCGCCGGCCCCTGCCCCGCGCCCAAGCCCCTGCCCCGGCCCGCCCCCGCCGTCGCCGCCGTCGTCGTCGTCGTCGCCGCCGTCGCCATCGCCGTCGCCAGCCGCCCCCGCTGTGAGCCGCCGCGCCGCCCCGTCTCTGTTTTTTTTTCATTTTTTATTAGATTAATTTTTTGTTCATATATATATAATGTATATATTTATGTATGTGCCTATATGTATGTAGATGTTCATAATGTATTAATTTTTTTGTTCAGAGCATGTTTTTGTTCATGATGAGGGGGGTGGGGGTCGATGTACATATGTATATATATGATGTAATTTTTTTGTTCATATATATATATATAATGTAATTTTTTTCAATGTATATATGTATGTGGTAGCTATATATGCATGATGAGGGGGGTGGGGGTCGATATACCCCCTCCCCGATAACTTTGACATGAGGGGGAGGGGTCGATATACCCCCTCCCCGATAACTTCGACATGAGGGGGGGGTCGATATACCCCCTCCCCGATAACTTCGACATGAGGGGGGGGGGGGTCGATATACCCCCTCCCCGATAACTACTGATGTGTTTGTTCATAGCATTTTTTTCAATGTATGTATGTATGTATGGATGGATATAGAAAATGTTCATATATGATGTTTTTTTTGTTCATAGCAATTTTTTTCCATGTATGTATGTATTTTTTTTAGATGTGCTATGTTTTTTCAGATAAGATGAAATGAGATGAGTTGT
This sequence comes from Thinopyrum elongatum, assembly GCA_011799875.1. NCBI lineage: Eukaryota > Viridiplantae > Streptophyta > Magnoliopsida > Poales > Poaceae > Thinopyrum > Thinopyrum elongatum. The sequence goes on from CM022302.1 coordinate 559,131,124, forward strand.
CCATTTGTTGTATAAACATAACCCCGATAACTTCAATTCCCCTCGGGAGTACATGTAAAAAAATTCAGAGTTGTTCATTCACTTCGACATGAGGGGGGACGTCGATCAACCCCCTCTCGCCCGAACAAGTCTATGTACTATTTTATATCGCGGTGGACATATATAAAAAAGCGTTGTCGATCTCCTACCCCCTCCCGCCCCTACTCGACAAACTCTCGAGGCCACCCAAACCACTAGAAGATAACTCCGGTTACTTCGACATGAGGGGGGACGTCGATCAACCCCCTCTCGCCCGAACAAGTCTATGTATTATTTTATATCGCGGTGGACATATATCCAAGTTTGATCATATGTCAAAGTTTGAATTTTGACATATGCAACATTTGATCATATGTCAAAGTTTGATCATATGTCAAAGTTTGAATTTTGACATATGCAACATTTGATCATATGTCAAAGTTTGATCATATGTCAAAGTTTGAATTTTGACACATATAGATTTATCGAGAATGCCCCCGTTATGGATGTGCACAAGTTGATCCAATTTTTTTTCTGATCTCATCTATATATATATTCTTCTATATGTCACGTTGTCTAGTGTCAAAGAATTCAAGAAAATCATGACTTCATCATTAGCCGAAAATGACAGGCGTATAATGGTACGAAGCTCTTCAAAGTTGTTTTGGAACAGAGTTCCTGATAGAATAGTTCTCCTTTTGATACGAATTTCAGCAAAGGCCTTCCAAATAGCGATATTCGGAAGGCTCTTGCTGAACTTTGTACCAAAAAGTGAATTATTCTATCGGGAACTCCGTTCCAAAACAACTTTGAAGAGCTTCGTACCATTATACGCCTGTCATTTTCGGCTAATGATGAAGTCATGATTTTCTTGAATTCTTTGACACTAGACAACGTGACATATAGAAGGGTAGATGAGATCAGGAAAAATATGGACCATTTTCTGCACATCCAGAATGGTGTCATTTTGTTAAATCCCTTGTCGGTCCGGACGTCGGACATTCATGAGAGAGGCGGTTCGTAGAAGAGTTGTCGAGGCCACCCCAAACCGTAGAAGCGTCGAGCTAGCTAGGTCTACGTTTGCACTAATATATCCATCTGTCATGTTTGTATATTAATTGCCATGTTGTAATATTTGCAGAAACTATGGAGCACCGAGACATCGAAGCAGAACAGTTGTTGGGGGACATAATCCTCGGCGGAGGTGATATCTTGTCGTATCTCAACGACACCGATGGTCTGGAAGGAGAGGGTGAAGCAGGCTCCGGTGATCGAACAATGGAGGTGGAAGGACATGATTATGATGGCTCCGATGAGCAAACGGAGGAAGGAGTTGTTGCAAAGTCCGGCGAGGTATATATATTAATTAAGCCTGTGCTGACTAGCTAATTGATGCATTAATTGTTTTGGTATGTACACATATTAACTCTCTTCTTTCTTCTTTTCTAGCCCTCCGGATCGAGCCAAACTTCGGTAACGAGACGAGGCCCGAAGAAAAGGTTGCGCCAGGATGAAAGGTTCACGATCACAGCAATCAAGGGCGATGGCCAACCGATTGAACCCAGCCGGACCAAGGAAGCATTTTCTGCTCAGTGCGGGGTTCTTGTTAGGGACATGATCCCAATCAGCATCCACCAATGGAATAAGCCTAAGAGCGAAGACCCTCAAGTGTCTTTTGTCAACGATAGACAGAAAGATGATCTTTGGACCGCGCTGAAGGCAAATTTCACCCTACCGCCAGAGGAGGATCCGGATAAGCCAGTTATAGAGCCATTGGTCAAGGCTCATGCTCTTAAGAAGATGGCAGATCTATTCAGGAGGTGGAAGAATGAGTTGAAATCAACGTTTGTCGACAAAGGGAAGACTCCAGAATTCACCGGCCGATTTGAGAAGATAAGAGATCACTGGCCCGCATTTGTGGCCCACAAGACATCGGAGAAGAGTAAGAAGATGTCAGTGACAAACAAGAAAAATGCTGCAAAGAAGGAGTATCACCATCGCACGGGGTCAGGTGGCTACCTCAAAGGCCGGCCGTAATGGGACAAGGCTGAGAAGGACCTGCTTGATAAAGGGGTCGAACCAGAGACATTGAACTGGCCAGACCGTTCAAGGACTTGGTTCTTCGGGGTTGGGGGAACCTTGGACCCTGAAACAGGGAAGTGCCGTTGAACGAAGGAGCAACTTGAAATACCCGTCAAGAAGCTTCAGAAGTATATCGCCGCAGCGCAGGAAGGGACGTTCGTTCCCGACAGAGAGAACGACGAGCTCACACAGGCCCTCGGGAATCCTGAGTACCCAGGACGAACACGAGGCACGGCAGGCTCCGTTGCGTGGAGGGTTGGGTTTCCCAGCGCAGGCGGTTACAAAACCCGGGAGAGGAGGAGGAAAGTGGAGCAGACGGAACTGCAGTCGCTGAATGCAAGGGTACGAGCGCTAGAGGAACAAGCACTACTAGTTCAGAGCCAGCGACTTGCCGGAGCTACCCCAGAAGCTACCCCTCCATCTCAGCGGAGAAGCAGCGTGGCTTCCAGCGAGGTCCTTCAGCAGCCTGACTTCACGGCTCCCAGCTACCCCGTGGATGCTATCACGGAGGCTCAAGATTGCCACCTTATGGCGCAATGGCAGCACCTCAAAGTCAAGGCGGCTGTCGGCTCTGTTGCACCTTCTGGACCCGACGCCACTTTTCACTGCCTTCCGATTCCACAAGGCTATGCTGTTGTGATGATCGATGAAATAACGGAGGGATTTGAGGAGCTCCAGCTTGACCACCCTACCGGTGAAGGGGAGACTCAGCTGGGTCTTGCTCTGAAGACTCCATGTCTATGGCGGAAGGAGCTCATCAACCTTCCGAACTGGACGCCTCCGCCTCCTCCTCCGGCGAGTCAGGGCACTCCGCCTCCTCCTCCGCCCCCTCCTCTGGCGAGTGATCAGGGCACTCCGCCTCCTTCTCCGCCTGCGCCGGCGCGTCCGAGCAGCCCGCCTCCTTCTCCGCCTCGTCAGCAACAGCGGAAGACAGCCGCCGCCGCTCCGGCTGCTCCGGCGCGTCGTAGCACTCCGCCTCCTTCTCCGCCTTGTAAGCAACGAAGGAAGACAGCCGCAGCCACTCCGACTGCTCCGGCGTCTAGCAGTACAGCCAGAGGCGGGAGGCAATACAGATTCGGTCCGACTCTCACGCCTCTAGAGAAGTTACCATACGAGATGACCGACGAGGAAAACGCGGAGATCTGTAAAGCCCAAGTGAGGGACTTTTTTGCAAAGAAAAATCCACCTCCGGAGGAGAAGATGGATCCGGTGAAATTGAAGCGCACTGTGAAGAACCTGAAGCGATCACCACCGCCTCCGCCGGATGACAACCATGTCCGCGCTCTTAAAAAGGCAGTGGAAGGAGCGCGCCGGTCGGGAACTACTTCAACTGACAAAAGGTTACAAGAACGAAGAAGTGGGAACAAAATTCCCCAGCTCGGCGAACAGGCAAACCAATCGTGCCCCCCGCTCAAGGTGTCTAGCGATATCGTCGCAAATCTGCCGGGGATGCTGCCCGGTACCAATCCTGGTGATTACCTGCCCGACGATGCACATTTTGATACAATGGAGGTGGACGAACACAAATACTAGCACGGGAAGCCTCTCGTCAGACCTGGTGATCCTCCTCTAACAACGATGATGCGAAGATTCCATAGGTTGTACATGGACACCTGCAAGTCTGGGAAGGATATTTTGACACTGAGAGTTAAAGAGGACCACGACCTCGTTGGAATTGATCTGTTGTCTGTTCCATTTTAGGAGTTCTTCCAGTTTTTCAATCAAAAGGACCTCGATAAAATAATCATCACTTGCTACTGTCTGTAAGTACTATACTTCTGTAATTAAGTCTCTATATATAGCTCAACTCTTTCATTGCATGTATATATAATTATCCTCACTATATTATGCAGATTGAAGATCGTCGAATGCAGAAATGCACAAATCTATGATATTGGGTTCATTAACACAAATCTCATAGATGAATGGACGGTTACATATAATCCGAAAGAAACCGAGGCCAACTTGCTACAATCGTTGCTTAAAAATCAAAACAAAGATAAAATACTCTTTCCTTACAACTTCAAGTGAGTGTTACTGTCTTCTGCATATTCGGTTTCCATTATTACTCGAGGTTATAGTAATGTAATTGATGAGTTATGCATGTGTGCGCAGCTTCCACTTTATTCTCCTAGAGATTAAGCTTGAGCAGGGACTAGTAACCGTCTTAGACTCAAGACGAAAAGATCCCAAGGAGTATGCGGCCATGACTGAAATGCTCCAGAAGTAAGTTCAATCGATCATTATCGCACCATATCGGCAACTTTGTTCATTTCCTGATATCAAGTAATTATTTTCTTTGTCTCGCTGGGTTTGGAAAGTGTTCACCGCAGAAGTTCCGGGACTGCCGGGGGATCTGCGATTTACACACCCGATAGTAAGTACTACTAGCTAGTTCCGCGCATCTCCCATTGATTCTAGCTAGTTTCATCAATACCATTTATAATGCTTGATTATCAGTTTGATTGACCTCTATTTCTCGTAAAGTGGTTGTGGCAGGAAGGCGGGAATAATTTTTGTGGATACTACGTTTGCGAGTACATCTACAACGCAACGACCTCTAAGCGGGGCTACTCTGAAAAACAATATGAAGTGCGTAAGCAATAATATTCACAATTTTATTTTATTACCATCATTTGTGTTGAGTTTCATTCATATATATGTATTGACCCCCTTCTTCAAATTAGATTTGGCAGATGCGGGATGAACTCCTACCACAAGATCGCTTAAAGGCAATTCAAGAGGAATTGGCTGGATTCTTTCTTGACCACGTCATCAATCCAGCCGGAGAATACCATGTGGAACTTGACATCAGATGTTAGGGATCTTATATTGTATACATGTAGCTAGTAGCGTCGGATAGATATACGAAAACTTGTTGTTCGACCAATCTCTCGGAGAAGGAGGAGGTCGATCACTTCTCTCTGTATATGTTCATGACGATCTTGTGTACTTAATGGTTTCCTTCTTTTGCTTACTAGCTAGCGTGTCGAGTCCTCTCTATACGTATAGTACGTAGCGTCGACCAAGCACGGAGATAAGAGAGGACACTTCTCTCTATTAGCTAGCTAAGACAATATATGAAACCCCTAAATTAACCTCTACAAACAACCCCCCCCCCCCTTTAAAAAAAAACAAAAACCCCAGCTCCTGAGCTGCTGACACGTGGATGATCTTTGGTCCTGGTTGGTGTTACCAACCGGGACTAAAGGCCCTCCTCTCTGGGCTCGCCGCTGCGGCCACGTGGAGCCCCATCTGTCCCGGTTCGTATAAGAACCGGGACTAAAGGTGTTGGGCTTTAGCCCCGACCCTTTAGTCCTGGTTCCCGAATCGGGACAAATGAGCCTTATGAACCGGGACAAATGGGCCTTTTTCTACTAGTGCTTATTTGGAAATGTAGCAGTGGCGGGTAGGAATAAACGCCCGCCACTGATCTTTGCATAATAGTGGCGGGCGAAAAATAATACCTACCACTCGTAAACTCAACCAAATTTGTCGCACGCTAAAAACTGCAGTTGCGGACATGTAAAAAGGGCCGACCACTGGTACATAACAAACCAGTGGCGGGCATAAAATGTCGCCGTGATAACATTATTTCGGCAACCCACGCCAATTTTTTTTGAAAGTTTGCAGTGGGGGTGCTATAAGCCACCCGCCGCACATATCTTAAGTAAAAAAAATATCCTTGAAAATCGTGTTTGCTAAACCTAGCATAGTCTCAAATTTGGGCATGTGCTTCCAAATGTGTGTACTAATCATGGAAAAAGTATGAAATCGAAATGGTGTACAAAAATTAATTAGTGTGTGGCATTTGGCGGTTTCTGTTTGAAAGGCTGATAGTTCATCGGAGATTGTTTAATTTGTACACGAGGTGCATCAAGTTTTTGCCGTAAGGCTCTAAAAGTTTTACCACGCCCTGCAGAGGTCAAATGAAGACGCCATGTGAAGTTTCATCCCTTCAGAACCCGTTTGCGCATTATGTTGCACATGTAAAACTGCAATGATTATCGTTTTAGTAACTTAGCTGATTTCCTAGAGACAATTCCGCATACTATACCGCCACTATTCCACACTTGCTATTTGTATTGTATTATATTGTATCTTTACTTAGGAAGCACCTAGCTTTTATCTTTAACTTCTTTAGTATCTAGCAAACTATCCTTTTACACCCGTAGCACAGTTTTATTTCTTGTTTGTAGATAAGCCAAATGTTCACTGTACGTAGGGTTGTATCAATGGCAGATAGAACCCGCAAGAACAACGAAAACTTTTAAACCAATGAGCTCTGGTGCTGTTAATCTCTGCTTCGCTCTGCGAAGGCCATATTACTTTTTTTGTTTGTTTTATTTTTATTGTAGAGTCAATTCTATCTTTATTTTTTGCGGCATCACAAATTGAGCATAAGGATTACTCTTAGATTTATATGCATTCATCTAATAGTAATTTATTGAGCATTGTATAAGTATTATGGTTATCTTCGAACTGGAGTACCTATCCATCATCTCTACTTCATTGGTTGCTTTATGTTTGCATTGTAATCATGAAAGATTCACGAGATACTTCATTACCACTTCATGATATGTTGAACTTAATGGAATGATGCACCTAGTTATTAGAATTATCATTGCCTTTCTGATCAAAGGTTTGTTCTATTCTAGCATACACACTTTATATTCCTTCTATCATCTACCTACTCGAGGACAAGTAGGGATTAAGCTTGGGGAAGCTGATACGTCTCCAATGTATCTATAAGTTTTGAAGTATTCATGCTATATTTACATCATTTATTTATGTTTTTGGCATAATATTTATTTAGACTAACCTATTAATGCAGTGCCAATGGCTAGTTCTTGTTTTCTATTCTTTTCGGAAATATGTCAAAAATTCACGGAGCAGGAACGAGTTGAAAGTTTTTGTGAATTTTTGCTGGAAAATATCAGATTTTTGGGCGAAGGAATCAACACAAGGTGGGGCACGAGGGCCCCACACCTTCTGGTTGCGCGGCCAGGCCCCTGGCCGTGTGGCAGTTCTTTAAGTCGGTTGGCGTCATTCTTTCGCCATAAGAAAGTTACTCTTCCGGGAAAAATCGTGTAGAAAAAATCAGCCCGATCGGAGTTACAGATCTCTGGATTTGTAAGAAATGGTTCGGCCTCAGAAATAGTACTGAATCAGAGAAGAAAATAGAGGGAAAAAGAGGAGAGAGATCCAATTTCGTAGGCGCTCTCGCCCCTCCGGGAGTCATGAAGGCCAAGGACCAGAGGGGGAAACCTTTCCCCATCTAGGCTGGAGGACATGTAAGCAGACAGAGGGGGAACCTCTCTCTCCCCCTACGTTTTGGTGGCACTGGAGTGCCGCCGAGGGAACTATAATCATCGACATCTCCATCATCTTGTTCACCACTTTTCAGCGGTCCACTCTCCCGCAACCTATTGTAATCCCCTACTTGGACATTGTGTGGGATACAATTAATTATTATTATTATGATTTATTGCATCTTCTTTATGTGTAAGTAGATTACTATTGTCCTTTGGGTTAATTGATGAATTTCCATCATTGGTTTGAGTTACATGTGGTTATGTACTTCTGTTATTGTCCTTTGGTGCCCGTCATGTGAGCGCATGTGTGCATCACACCATAGGATTAGATGTATGTTGATAAGACTTGCATATGGCGGTAGGAGTGACTAAAACCTTGCTTGACCATGGAAATTGATACATATGGAATTGAATGGGGGCCATTATATCTTAGTGCTATGATTGGGTTTACCTTAATGAACTAGTTAGTAGTTGCGGATGCTTGCTATAGTTCCAATCTCAAGAACGTATGATTCCAAGTACGGATAGTATGTTAGAAGAGGCCTCTCCCACATATAAAATTGCAATGATTACTGGTTTAGTAACTTAGCTGATTGCCTAGGGACAATTCTGCACACCATACCATCACTATTTCATACTCGCTATGTGTATTATATTGTATTACATTGTATCTTTACTTAGGCAACACCTAACTTTTATACTTAAGTTCTTTTGTATCTAGCAAACCTATCCTTTTATACTCGCAGCGTAGGTTTATTTCTTGTTTCTAGATAAAGCAAACGTTCGGTGTATGTATGGTTGTATCAATGGCAGATAGAACCTGAGAGAATACCAATCCTACATTTTGCTCCTTGTGGGTTCGACACTCCATACTTATCACCTTCATCTTTCAAAAGTGATATGACAACTTCTTGCACTTCGGGATTATCACTAGGCAGGGAAATGTGCAGGGAAAGATGGTCGGAGGTGGGAAACTGTGGTGTTAATGGTAGCGGGAAGTTGCCACGCGGCCGGCCGCCATTAGTTGCCACACTGCACCATTGATATGTGGCGTCTGCCCTCTGCCATAGACATGCGACGAGATATGTCCGCACAGACCGGGAGGAGTAGCACACCTCCCGTGTGAACAGGAGGCCGTTCTGAAGACTCTGCTAGAGTTCCGATAATTACGTCACTTCTAGCAGTATGATTGACGGCATACCTATACCACACAAGCAATGCACTACGTACTCTATACTACACGTCCTGGGTTAGAGACTCATGAAGTACAAGTTTTTTTATGTTCCAATGTTTTTGCCCGATTTCAATGTACATAGCAGGGGTTCGCACATAACTCCATAATGGCGAGGCGGCAGACGTGGCTGGCTCGGTGCTCATGATGTTGCAGCCCCTCTCATGCGCAGACGGACCGCGTCGATCGCGATGCCCGCTCTCTGGGAAATTTGGAAAAGAGCAAAACTGTCACATTTTCCGGCAGCTAGCTTGAGCACCCAACAAGATTGGTACGTCAAGTGGTTCTCAATGAGCTGCAGCTCTGGACCTTGTGGGTGCCTCACACCTCACTTTGCGAGAGTGACTATTTTTTTTCTGGCTTTCTCCCTACTTCATCCCTGTAAAACCTTCACTATAAAGTGTGTTCTTCTTCTAATCAATAAAACCTGCTGGACTTAGAAAAAACTATGGTTTCTATGTTTGTAATCGTATTATTGCACTTACGTGTTGTCATTTTTTTGAATGTGTTAACTTACATGCATTGATGAATATTCTGAGCATTTTCTGACTTTTTGAGGAGCATTGTAGATAGTAGTTTGATCAATTTCAGAATTATGAACTATGCTTTCTATGTTTGTAATCATATTACTGAACTTACGTGTGGTCAGTTACATGCATTAATGAATATTCTAAGCATTTTTAGACTTTTTGAGGAGCACCATAGATAGAAGTTTGAGCACTTTTGGAATTGGCACGAAGACTTGAAGCAAGAGTAGTTTGAGCAAAACAATTAGTTAATTTTCTATTTATATTTCAAAAACTGACCAGTCATTGTCTGTGACACTAAATATCATCACAACATATGCACATGCCTAGTGATGGCTAAATGCATTGTCTAAAATCAAGCCAGAACGTCACGAAAGTTGCCAATGGGCGCTGCCCTGCGGGTGAAACAGCTACTGAGGGATTCCATCACAAAAAATGATCTTCGGCGACATTTGTTGGTCTGTCACAAAGATTTTTGTCACATAATAGCACACATTTTATAGTGGAAGGTGAGGTAGGCGTCATCCTGTTTTAAAGAAGAGGGCTCCAACGAGAAATGTTCCACTACGGTGCGAAGCCGAGCAGGAGGGGGGGGGGGGGTCCGGCAGGAAAAGGGAAGGGTGCATCGTGGGGTGTGGTTTTTATGTTGGGACCGCATGTTGGTGATAACGTGGCTGATAGTCCAGACAACCACATTTGTCCCCACATATGGGCTGGATTTGGGGAGCCCTGACTGATATTGGGGAGCATGTTGGGCCCCGTTTATATCCGAACACGCCCGGACTTATGAGGGAGAAATGATCTTAGACCTTAAAGACGACCTTGATCATTTGTTTGATTCATTTATATGCATTGTAGCCCGTAGAAAACACACGGGCATTCTACTAGTATGCTCTAATTATGAAGAATGTTGTTTGAATGAACATCGTTCCTATAATCTCTAAAGCTAAATTTTAGCACCTAACTCAAAGTGCAGATCTGATTTGAATAGAGTTGAAATTGGTTAGTGTTACCCACTGGAATTAAATAGCGCGCTCTAAGGAATGTTACTAGATAAATTAGTGTACGTTGCCTCGCTACACTAATAGTATGTTATAGCGTGATTTGCGTTTGTTTAATCAAGCGTTGTTGGCCCGACAAGCATGGTGATTGTTGTCTAGGCCCGATAGTTTGTGTGCCCAAGTCCTGAAGGCTAGGTATTATCCTCATGGTAATCTAGTGGACACAGTCTTCATCATCGTGGCAAGCCATAAGTCATGGGCTTGATCTCTTGAAGAAAGGTTTAATTTGGACGGTTGGGAATGGACAGAGTTTTAGAGTATGGAGAGACAACTAGATCCCAAGACCTTACTCATACAAACCGGTGTCATTACAAGGTCGGTGCCGCATACGTTTTGTATCTGGTTTGCTCAATGACAATGGCTCGTGGAACTAGGAACTGCTACAGCAATACTTCATACCAGCTGATGTCGAAGAAATAATAAAGATAAGGGCATCTCGAAGACTCGGGGAGGATGTCATTGCATGGGATCCGGGGAAATTGGGAGTCTTCACGGTCAAATCAGCTTACAATGTGGCGTTTGAAGAAGCACACAGGGACTCGGTGGAGGCTTCTAGTTCCTCTCCGGACGGGTACAGGAAATGCTGGCAGTTTATTTGGAGCTGTAATGTTCCCCCTACAGTGCGTAATTTTGTGTGGAGACTGTCAGATTGATTCTCTGCCGACGTGGAAAAATAAGCACAAATTGGTCTGGAACTGTCTAGTGATTGTCCTGTATGCGGCATGGAAGAGGAGGACAATTTTCACCCGTTCATGAGATGCCAGTTTGGACGTGACCTTTACTTGTCCCTGGCAGATGTTTGGAGTCTACCTGTTCTAAATTCGTTTCAACACAATGGGAAGGAGTGTCTGCTTCATGCACTTGGCCCGCTGAGTGATATTCAGAGATGCATGGTATTATTAATTTTCTGAAGAAGCTGGTATATTTGGAACGAAGTACACATTCCAAACCTGACCCGCCCATGGCTATCTCTATAAGCTTTCTGCAGAATTATTTGGATTCGTTGATCGGTGTCAAGTTGAACTCCCACTTTGATCCAGCCAAAGGAATGTGCGATATATCTTATGACCCCACTGCCACACCTCTTGTTAAGGCTCCAGTCTGTGAATCTGTGTGGAGTCCGCCCTAACAAGGTTGGGTTAAGCTAAATACGGATGGTTCTTACTCATCTGATGGTGGTGCGGATGCCGGGATGAGCTTGTGTGATGTTGCTGGTACGGTCATCTTCTCATCTTGCAGAGCCCTGTTCTCGTGCAGAGATGGCCTAGAGGCAGAGTTGTGCACATGTATGGAAGCATTGTCTTTTGCAATTCGACGTTCTGATTGTTCAATCGAAGTCGAGATGGACTCGAGTACAGCGGTAGCTATGATTTCTTCTGGCGAGGTGGACCGGTCGGTTTATGCTTCACTGGTTGGCGAAATTAAGTTACTGTTGAGTCTTAGGCAATCTTGTATTACTCTTGTTCCTCGTTGTCAAATAAAGCGAGTTATAGACTAGCTAGTTTTGCTAGAGTAGAGGTAGAGGGTCGGACAATTATCGCTGGTCGGTTCGGCCCGGAGGATGTTTCAAGTTTTTCAAAGAGGATTGTAAGGACCTGATAATTGAGTAATAAAAGTATTATTCCCACAAAAAAATAGCATATTTTAAGGCCGCCGCTATTTTTCTATAGTGTGTTACTTTTTTCACTGGTGCTGCCGCATGTTAGATGTGAGGATTCTTGAACTGCAGATATTTGAAGGGAGAAGAAAAAGTTTAATCATAACCCAAGAGAGTTTTACAATTAGACTGAAAAGGAAGAATTTATTCGTTTTAATGACACGTTTTTTCTTCCCAAAAAAGGAAGCAAAGAAATGACACATTTTTTTCACGAGGGACATAAAAATTGACACTCCTTATTCTTAGCATATATTGGATGCCCGATAATAAAAGAGAAATAATGTAAGCCTCCCTGCGCTCCCGTAGATAAGCCATGCATGAGCCAATTGCATCTCATCCCACGTGTTTCTGGGCCAAACACCACTGCACGAATTCCATGTCATCCGGGCACCGACGCTGAGGGCGACAGTAACGTTCCACGATGCTTCTTGGCTTCAGGCCGTACTCATCACCGTCCGTATAGTCATCGTCGTCGCTGTCCTCGAGAGCGATGCATGAGGTCTTGAGATCAGTGAACCCGCCGACGTCGCACCGGAACACCACGCAGTCATCTTTGATCAGGTCCTCGCGCCTCTCCAGGTCTTCCCTACGGATGAAGTGCTCGTGGCCACACAACTGCGTTCCGTGGCTCTTGAAGACGCCCGTCTTGGCAGGCAGCCCGTACGCGACGTTGCCGACCTGGTCGAGGATGCCCAGCTTGTACTCCGCTTGCAGATCATCGCGGTAGTTGTGCAGCTGGAGGTACAGGGAGATGTAGTCGGAGTTGGTAGAGGTGTCGTGGCCGTTGGGGTAGTACTTGAAGGCCCACAGGCGCCGGCCGATCAAGAAGTTGGAGTCGATGCTCTCGCCGCCGGGAACCGTCTTGGTTTGGGAGTAGGCCTCCACGCGGAGCAGATGGAATCCGCTGGGTGCCTTGCCAACGATGCAGGAGGCTGATCGCCAGAGCCGGCCAAAGCCGGCGCCGCCGGACAGCAACGTCCTCATAGCACCTCACACAATCGATCGAGCCTACGTACGTGGAGACTAGAGAGCCTAGAGCAAGATGGCGAGATGGATGTTCTTGAGTGTTGGTGTGTATATATAGTAGTATATAGCGATGAGATGTTCAAATTTTCTTTTCAACAAAATCAGTATAAACATTTCTTGGGCTCTAATTTATCAACTATAAGATCGTACTACAGCATATACGATTCCTTTCATTCCTTTCATGCGATTCAAATTGATTGAGAATGGAACCAAAGAAGATCATATACATTATACTATCGTCACCAAAATATACCATATTCGTACAGAACGCCATCTATCAATTTCCTGGAATCCAATCAATACAGAATTAATTAGCTGCTACATACCATTTCTTGGGCTCCATATAATCTCTTGCAGAAAATACTTTATATATGACTGAATCCCCTTGGATGTTGGTATGATGATACTATAAAATTCTGAGGTTTTCCTTTAGAAACACCATTACAACATATACACGAGCGTGCCCACACACTCACAGAGCGCCTATTGAAGACCAATTTTGCGGAGCTTCAAGATTTACATCACTACCGCGTCTTTTTATCGACGTGGACGTAACCTCCCACTGAAAAAAAATGTGTAATAATGAGGCAAGAAAGTTGGTGGGCCGAGGTGCCTCTGGTGCCTGATCCGGATCATAAAGTTGAATGCAAAAAGCAAGTGGGGCAACATTACCAATTCCGTCAAGGCCACCAATGCCAAAGCAAACGACGAATGTGGTGATCCAAGCAGTTGAGTTGCCGGAGGACTTGAAGCGAGAAGGGGTAGCAGCCAACATGATTGACAAGTTTGAGGACATCACGGCGAAGAAGGGGGAGACATGTACCAAGAGCAGATCAAGGAGGAAAGGAGAGTGTAGAGGTTTAGCTTTTTTTTTTTAGAAAACTTCCAATCTACTCATCTTCAATCATGGCAGTACAACGAACACCAGAAATAATAAAAATTACATCCAGATCCGTAGACCACCTAGCGACGACTATAAGCACTGAAGCGAGCCGAGGGCGCGCCGCCGTCATCGCCCCTCCCTCGCTGGAGTCAGGCACAACTTGTTGTAGTAGACAGTCAGGAAGTCGTCGAGCTAAGGCCCCGTAGGACCAGCGCACCAAGTGTAGAGGTTTAGCTTGTTCATGGAAATCCAAAAGAAGAAGATTGAGATCGAGGTGAGGAAGCTTGCGATTAAGCGTGTGAGGAGCAAAAGAACTTGTACGTTAAGGCGTACGACTTGTATCCCAATGCGCCAAGTTTATTCACGACTTGTGTGATAGCATGTACGCACGTTTGCACAAAAGGAGGGGGAGGCCGAAAATAGAGGCATTTGGTGTGGATATTTGGGTCATTTGCTTTTGGTTCGATGGACTTATCTCTACTCCTAAGGGAGGAGTCCGTTGTCGTTTCGTCTCGTTAGCTTCCCTATCGAACGATGCCTCCCCCACCGACAATATTTGAGAGTGTGGTCAACGACAATATTTTCTATGTAGACGTAATCAAGCCATCTTTAATGAGGCTTTGGTCGCTCTAGCATGCTACAAATCCATTACTCCAGAATGAGGAAGTTGGCTTCCTTGATCCATATCTCATGCATTGGGCCAATGTGGATTCTGATAAAGGCCAACGTCTTATGACGAATTACATCCACAGGACCATTCTTCGTAGTCCTCGGAGCAAGACAACTTTATCGTGCCTTACTTCAAAACGTAAGTTCATTTCTTTTTGCTTGCACTATACACCTGGGTACTTTGATGTCAATCTCATTAATGTTGCATTGTTCAATTGTTTTGCGCAGCAATGAACACTGGATCCTCATCGCACTGATGCCCAGGGATGGTCGAGCTTATTTCTTTGATTCCAGGAGAGACCCTAAGAAGCCATGGACCGATCTGAAGAAAGTTCTCAATGTTGCTCTTCTTATGTGTCATAAGTCCAACCGTAAGAACATGCCGCATTCGCGGTACAAATTTAACACTAGCTTTTGTTGCCGGCAACAACCGAAAGGCAAAACCATGCACATGTTTGGCTACTATGCCATGGTCTTGATGCATGACTATGTGCGTGTAGGACCACTGTTAAGAAGTGATTCAATGTTTCAGAAATGGTCCGAAGAGAGTGAGAAGGAAGTTAAGCTAGCTCACTTTTGGACAAAGCACGAGCGCCTTCAGAGAGTGCTCACGAATATCATCAATCGCCATGTAGTGAGGGATGAGGGGATGTTCTACTATGGGGCAGAGAGTCAAGAAGAACGAGACATGAGAATAAAACATCAACATGGCGATATACATGATCCTTTCTAGTCTAGTAAACCGTGAAAAACATTAAACTATATCATGACACAATGATTGTTACCTTGTGATCTCTACTTTTATATTTACGAGTGTCATATGTTTACATATTAACCTTGTGATCTTTTCTATATTTATATATTTTGAATGTTATTGGCTGCTAAAAATAACAGATGGGACCGCCAGAAGATTTGTGGGAGGAGGTCTCTGCGGCGGACATGGAGAAGCACTATCTATGTACACGGGAAAAGTATCGGGCAGAGCACCTCAAGGAGGCGATGTTAGCTTGGGTCAAAAGTGTTCCAATGGCCCATTGTTCTCTTGAGAAGATTGCAGAGAGGCGATTCACTGACCTCGCAGTGTGCATCCTTGCAGAGGTGACCCCGGATGAGAGGCTGGGATCTGGCCGGGTATGAGTCCAACCACCATACCCACGCCTGTTGAGGTTGTGCAATGGGCTCTTCAAGAGGCCAAATCTCCAATTCCAGAGCAAGTGGCCCATTGGTCCCCGTTAGTTCCATCAAGTACTAATTCATGTAGTATGTGCGGCTTCTACTAACGGTCTGCGTGTTGAACATCGGCCAACACTCATTTCACTCCAAAAACAATCGTCAAACCATTAATTATGTGATGAGTGGCTTGGTTATTATCCTGACAATGAGTACTAGGGGTACGAATAAGGGGCAGAGACTAGCTACGGCGTAGGTGTAACACACGGTGTTTAACGAGTTCAGGATCCTCACTCGGTGGAGGTAAAAGCCCTACGTCTCGTGCCCTGAGGCTTGCTTTGATTTGATGGATAGGATTACAAGGTTGAACATGCCCGGCTATGGAGAGGGGCGCGACTTATATAGAGTGCGCTGCAGCTCCATGTCTCCCACGCCGCCGGGGCAATTAATGTCATTGAATGAGGCAGTTACTAGTGTAATGAGCCTATACTACAGCAGTTACAGGTAACGGTAGTTATAACTCTATTTACTGCAAAGACGTCCCCAGCGCCAACAGTCAGTCGGGCCTCCCGCCGTACTCGACCGAGAGGGTACGAGGTCTGCCAACCCTCACCGTGGAGGAGGAGAAGGTGGGCGTCGACATCCTGTCCAGCGCGTTAATTGGGGTTGTGAATGCTGGAGTGAATGGTATGGACTTGCTGGAGACTTTCTTCAGTCAGCGCATCCAACCACTGTAGGCCAGGGCTCACCCCATGTGGTTCTATGAGGGGCCGGGTGACTCCACTCGGGTGCATCCTGAAGATCTCACCGAGAAGGAGGTGGGCGACAAGATCAAGGTCATCACCTGCGCTCGCGACAATCCGCGGGGGACTCGGTTGGTGCCAGTCTTTCACAAGGACCTGCCGCCCATCGAGGTATTTGTCTCTGATTCAATCGGTTCAGTTGTAGGTTGCCTTCTGTATGATTGATCCTCACGTTTTCATGTGTTTGCTTCTCAGGACTTCCAGAACTTGATCTCTGGGATCCCCATGGTGGACCACTCGCCTCAAGATGTGACGAGTGACACCGAGCAGCAGTACTCGGAGAGGTCTGATGATGACGAAAGCGACGACGACGACGACGACGATGATGAGAGTTCGGAGGAGGGGGAAGAGGCGGAGTCCTCCCCGTCTTATGACACCCCCAAAGAACCCCGCTCCAAGGAGCTGCATGACCCGAAGGGCAAGGCAGGAGAAACTCAACAGCCGACTGCTTCTGGTCGGGCGACTCGGAGTTCCAAGCGCGCCCGCGCCGAGGCTGAGAGCTCGGCGGATACGCAGCCCAAGCTGCCCAAGCAGATCTCCTCCAAGCCTCGGAAGGCTTCCGTGCCGCGGATCCGGTGGCAGTGCGTGTGGCCTCGAAGTAAGAGTTCTCATCGACTCTTCGTTCATTTTTGAATTCATTCGGTTACTGACCGAGTGATGGTTCGTCTTTGCAGCAACGACACCTCGACAACTTCAGCGGACCCGCATGCCCGCAAGCCCGGCCTGAGTGATGCTGACACGGCAGATGCCGCCAATTCCAAAGGTACGTTGCACTGATTGACTCTCATGGTTATTTGACTGAACTTTGATGATTTCTCTGATTTAAGAAGCCCCGCCCGAGATCATCTAGCTAGACGACGAAATGAGTGCCGACCCACTGAATCTGGGCACCGTCACTGAGGGAGTGCCAAGAGTTGACCGACGAACGCCCGGAGCGCTTGCGACGGCGCACAGCGGTGGGATGGGCAACCACTCGGTATGGAGCCGAGGGTTGTCGAAGAAGGACTCCGTAGGAAGAAGCTCGGATGGGCAACCACTCGGTATTAATTGCCACGACGGCGCACACCTCCACGTCCAGCGGGGCCTCGCGTAGCCACGCTGAGTCGTCGGCGATGAAGGAGATCGTCCCGAAGCGGATTTCGCCACCGACTGACATGATGATGATGAAGAAATCCACCTACACCATGAAATTTTGCTAGACGCCTGGCCCCACGGTGGGCGCCAACTGTCGTGGTTATGATCCTGACAACGAGTACTAGGGGTATGAATAAGGGGCAGAGACTAGCTACGGCGTAGGTGTAACACACAGTGTTTAACGAGTTCAGGCCCCTCACTCGGTGGAGGTAAAAGCCCTACATCTCATGCCCTGAGGCTTGCTTTGATTTGATGGATAGGAATACAAGGTTGAACATGCCCGGCTATGGAGAGGGGCGCGGCTTATATAGAGTGCGCTGCAGCTCCATGTCTCCCTCGCCGCCGGGGCAATTAATGCCATTGAATGAGGCAGTTACTAGTGTAATGAGCCTATACTACAGCAGTTACAGGTAACGGTAGTTATAACTCTATTTAGTGGATGACTTAGCACTAGTGGAAAAACGGCTAGCCACAACTTCCGTTTGTGGCGCGCCAGTTTTTATCAACGCCGGCACTATATTTTTCAAATAGTGCTGGCGTCGGCCAAATTGGTACGCCAGCTATAAGTTGCTATTGCTGATGTTGACAATACATCCTACGCCACTACTATGTGGGCCCAGTTGTCGTGACCAGTTGCAGTATATTGCTGTCGTATGATTTTTAAACATGCCATAGATACTTAACTTTGTGCAGTCGTGTCTTCGCCCCGAACGCCAGCATTAAGTTGTGCCTATATATAGATGTGTTGGCAGCCCTTGTTGTTGTCAAATACATTTACTTCCATTCTCCACAAAATTCTACTCCCTCTTAGTCAGCTGCTTTGGTCGCAATGAACCCACCGGAGCTTGTTCGAATCGGCATGAGCCGCCCGTTCGAGCCCACGTCGGCGGGGTGTGTCGCAAGTTTGGGACTCCGCCGCCTTGGCCGAGCTCTCATCTGGCTCGTTGGCCACGACATGCGCTCGCCACGGCCAATGCAGCCAGCCCTGTCTGGCGAATCATCCCGCTGCAGCGCGACGTCCCTTCGACGATCCGACAGCTATGCCACCGGCGCCGAAGCTGCCAGGAATAATCGAGCGAGGGCACCTGTGCTGCTTTTTTGCGGTTGTGAACGCCCTGCTGATAAGCATATGTCACACACACAAAGTAATCCAGAGTGAGAGTTCTACATCTGCGGTAACCGTAGAAAGGTAATATGACAGAAAATACCTTGATATTCTGCTAATTTGCACAATTCGTGATCATTAATATATGTGTGTGTATATTGTGATCCATAGGCGTTAGGGACAAAATATTGCTACACATGGATATGGGTTGATCTCGTGCAGAAGTACGTGAGCGAGTTGCTCGAGTACTCCATTGGTGAACTAAGACAACAGATAGATGAGATGCAGCTGAAGACTGATGTGATGCACGACCAAATCCAAAAATTCAAGATGCTTCGATATGCCCTTTTAGCTGGTGTTATGCTTGGCCTCGTTCTCCCTGCTGGATCGGTGGCGGCTTTTTTTCTCGTGGAAATCATTACACTGATGATGTTCTTAGTCTAGATCAAGAGTGTGTAGTACTAGAAGTTATATATATATATATATATATATATATATATATATATATATATATATAATATATATATATATATATATATAATATATATATATAATATATATGTGTGTGTGTGTGTGTGTGTGTTATATTATTTTTATCCTTCAAATATTATGTATCTATGCTAGATTAATGAGATTGATGTTGGCCGGCCGGTGTTCTCTAATTATTGGTTTTCCTTGTATGGTTACATATTTACACAAAATAATTAGTAAAAATAACAAAATAATAAACAATAGGAAAATAAAACAATAAAATAATAAACTAAACATATATATAAATATAAAAAACGGCCAACGCCAGCAATTACCCCGCCGCCCTCCGCAGGAGATATTGATTAAATTAACCCCCACCCCACCCACAACCGTCGATCCCCATTAAATCGCCGCCGCCCCCGTCGCCCTCGCCTCCGCTGCTTCCACCGCCGCCGCTGCCTCCGCCTCCACCGCCGAAGTCCCCGTCGCCGTCGCCTACGCCTCCACCGCCGAAGTCCCCGCCCCCGTCGCTGTCGCCTCCGCATCCACCCCGGCCACCGCCCCCGTCCCCGCCGCCGTCCCCGTCGCCGTCGCCTCCGTCGAAGCCCCCGTCGCTGTCGCCTCCCATCCACCCCGGCCACCGCCCCCGGCCCCGTGGCCCGCAACGCCGCTGCAAAACCGCTCCTTCCACATGTTGATAGTTTTCTCTAATTAGCTATGGTTAAAGAGTAATTTGGAAAATCGTAAAATTTTGCAAACCGAACAGCCGAGTTCGTATTTTCGATGCCATTTTTAAATGGCTAAACCAATTGAGGCAAATAATATGGCATTGAAAAGTTTATGAAAATGCGCTACTTTTTCATGTTGAAAGTTTTTTCCAATTTTGAACGGTTTAAGAGTAATTTAGAAAATGGTACAAGTTCCATCGAGTTCGTATTTTTGAGTTAGTTTTTTAACCGTACGTCCGAATGTAGCAAATGATATGGCGTTGGAAAGCTTGAACAAATGCGAAACTTTTTGGTATATATTGTTTCTTCAAATTCTTTACGGTTTTAAGTCATTTTTGAAAATGGCTAAAAACGTATTTTTGCCGTAATTTCTACAAACTTTGTCGGAATTGGGCAAATAATATACCATTGAAAAGTTACAGAAAATGCGAAACTTTTTCATGTTGATGGTTTTCTCTGATTCCTAGCCGTTTTCAAGTAATTTCGAAAACGGCGAGATCATGCATTCTGCCTTTATCGCGAAACAGATTCTTCGAAAATGCACCGCGTGAAGAACTTGAACTTCTCGGCATGTCTACCTGAACTTCACTCTGTTTTTCACGTGCTTTTTTTACTCGTAGCTCTCCATCCACTCACCGGAACACTCATCGGAATTGAGCAAGTGATATACAAATGGAGAGCTGCTGTAAACACGCAACTTTCTTGTGTTGATCATTTTTTGATACTCGTGATGGTTTTAAAAGTTTTTCATCTAAATTCATTGAGTGTAGTAGTTGAACTTCCTGCTATTTTCATGTTGAACTTCTGTGACGTATTTTTTTGAATTTTAATCTGAATTTCTTAATCCTTTTTATGAATTTCTAAGCACTCTATTTTTAAAAGTTGAACTTCTTGTTATTTTATTTTTGAACTTCTTGTTTCCATTCTTTAATAACGAGGAAAATCTAAGTTTTCTATAATCATCGAACTTCCCCATCTTTTTAATATGGACTTCCTGATTTTATTTCTTAATCCCAGAAAAAATGTTACGTTCTTACAGACACCACTAACACTTTTGAGAGCAAAATTTTCCAATGTAATGTTTGCATAATTTTGCTGCAAAAATTGACATCTTTTTTTGTAAACATCAAGTAGCACAACATGATTTTTCTTCTGCTCGAACTATACTAATAGAACTCCTGCAGGTTTTCTTGTTGAACTGCTACTGAATAATGGCACAACATGATTTCTGTGTGCTCTCGTATATACACACAACACGCGAAGCATCAATCTTCATGTACATGAACTTCTTTCATTGATTATTTCGAACCTTCTTCAAGAAAATATTCAGCTTTGGTCTGATTTTCCAAAATGACGCCGACAGCAAGGTTGTTCAGAGGTTTCTTTCCTCTTCCTACCACCTGAGAGAGATGGAGTGATAGAGGGCAGTGCTTGTTGCATCTACAAAAAATGGAGCATGGCCAAAGAGGAATTGGGAGAGAACTCATGTTGGTGCTCTGCAGGAAGAGGCCGACAGTTAGTGAAGTTCAGATCGACCTCTATGGATCAACACTGAGCAGATCAACTTGAACAACACACACGCCTGCGCCGGGTTGACTTTTTGTGCTAACGACATTGTGGGATGCCTGCGTGGGGACGAATCGGGCGCGCTGGGCAGAGGAGTGGGATGCCCGAGCATTGGGTAACTGGTGGCCGCCCGTGGCGGTGCCGGCGAGCCTGTGACGGTGCGCTACGAGGAGGCGGTTGGCGAGGACGACGCCTAACAGTGGCAGCGGTCGGGGAAGCCTGCAGCTCAGTAGATCGACGGGGAAGACCCGATCTAGTGGGAGGTGGCGACAGAGCTGCCAAATGTGGTGCCGGGTGGTCACGCCGGCATGTGGAGGTGGTGGCCGCTGCAGCAGCACAGCTTCCTGGTGGGGGCCGGCGGCGGCGGCTTAGATTCCTTGGGGGACGGCGGCGCGGCTTCCTGGTGGGTGGACGGCGGCGGCGGCGCGGCTTCCTGGTGGGGGACGGCGGCGCGGGTTCCTGGTGGGGGACGATGGCGGCGGCGCGGCTTGCTGGTGGGGAACGACGGCGAAGGTGCGGGTTCCTGGTGCAGGAGGGCGTTGAAAGCGACGGGGGGGGGAAGTTCGTGGAGTGGGGGTGGGCCGTTCTGAGGAGTGTAACGGGCCGGTCAGATTTACTTTTTTTGCGTGTTTGGGAGTTCGGGAGCATCAGACCTCTCCTATATAGGGCCCCGTGATCCAAATAGTTATTCTGATCCTAGGATCAGAATAGTGCCACTATATTTTATAACTACTACTTTTCATTACTCCGAATTCATTGTAATGTGGTGCATGTATGTGGATCAAGGTTCAAACCAGAATTTATGTATCAAATGCAATCTGATGATATGATCTAGATGCAATATGCTGCAATTCAATCATGTCTGCATGCAACAATAGCAGTGGGAGCGGTAGAAAAGCACTGCCACAGCTGTGCGAAAATCCTGTGGCCGGCAACATAGAGAGCTGTGGCGGGCACGATCTAGAGCCCGCCACTGCTCATGACTTAACAGTGGCGGGCGGGCAACCACTACAAGAAATATGTCAACTTGTGACCTTCTGTCAGTGACCCTAGAAGAATTGGTCATAAATCTACGACCATTTGAGACCAATTGGTCAAAAGCTGTTCGGGGGGCTCCAAACCCTAAACTATAACGACCATTTTGGTCAGAAAGGTCGTAATTTCCTTACACGAAATGGTCATAAAGCAGACAGCACTGGTCCGCTGCCTTATTTCTAGCAGATCACGACCAATATAGATGGCCATAACCTTGTAAATTGTGGTGGATTGCTATGACTAGGCACCACCTCATCAGTTTTGCCTATGTGTCATGTCCATGTGTCAATTTTTGCTCTAGGTTGTGAAGCAACCTATATTTCTGTCATTCCCAAACTTCCCAAAAAAATTGGCCATTCTTTACTATCCAAATCATTGCCTCATGACAATATTCAACTCCATTTGCCTGGTAAATCTTCCTCGGCAAATTTCCAAAGTTTTTGTTCACCTCGAACTGTTGTGAAGGAAGTACTAGCTAGGCATATCCTAATGAGCTGAATTTTTGCCACATCTTCTATATTCCCAAATCATAGCTCTCCACAAAATTTGAGCCCCATCTAACAATACATGTGAGCTCAGCATCCAATCTTTGTTTCTGGTGATATTTTCAGTTTGTGAAGCAACTATATTTTATGTTAATTTATAATTGCTAAAAATTTACCACGACATGACCCTGCCCATAGAACCTCCCTCCCCCTAATTTTAGCGCATTTATTCAAGCCAATTTCCCTCAGCATTTTTCCCAATTTTCTGTTCAGTGGAGAGCACTGTGAAGGAAGTACCATTTTATTTATCCAAATGGTATGAAAATTTTAAAGTGCCTTCATATGCCCAAATTATCATCCTCCTCCAAATTTCAGATCAATCCATTCATTCATTTGAGTCTAGCTTCAACATTCATATTTCTGTCCAGTGTGGTACGTTGCAAAGCAAGTGACACCTAGGCTCCTCCATTTGAGCTACAAATTTTCCAAGATAGTGTCCTTAGTAGATGATCATCCTCGGCCAAAACTCAGGCCCATTGGCCATGTGCATTTTCCCCACCACTAATCAAACACTTGCGTGCTAATTCATGTTTGAACTCAGTCCAGTCTCCTCGTGAGATTCTTCTATTGTCTTCTTCTTCCTGACACCTATCGGGAGAGTTCCCAACCCACTAGACATGCCTAGGCCGCCCGGAACGCGTGGCAACACCACGGTCATGCGGTGACCATGCGGCGGGCTTGCGAGTTTACGCGCTCTGGAGTTGCGGCCCTCGGCCACCATCCAAACGTCAACGTATCGCCACCAAACCATGTATTTCTGATTAAATAGATACTTATGTACCTATAAATGATTTTTGGAAAAAAAAAGAGCAAACTATGAGGCAGCTACAATTGAAATTTGACCCGCTTCCAACTGAATCAGCGGAAATTTGTCTTTTTCACCAGAGGTGCATAAATACTTTTGACGACCAACCATTTTGTCAATTGTACATTAAATATGGCCTAATATATTATAAAAATGACCTGATCCCATTTTGCAACAAATATATGATAGGTCCTTCGCAAAAAAAACTCATTTTGGGCACTTGAAAAATAGAAAATAAATTTTTCGTCCAAAGAAAATGAAAACTTCCTTACGCAACATTGTTTGCCAACACAAGATGCACCCTGGTGCACAATATGAGATCATTTGAACAAACTATGCCATGAATGTGGCCATAAGATTGATCATTTGGCTTGAAAGCCATGCATCTTCACACATGATAGCTCGTTTCTGAGAACACTTTTTAAAAATAATTACCGTATTACAAGTTTATTATTTTTCTTGATAACTTGGCCACATATAATGATACAATGCGAAGGTTTTCCAATTTTTTGAATTTTTCATGCCCGTTTCAAAATGCGGTCAAAATGGCGGGCATGACCGTTCCTAGCTATTGGTTGAATATTGGAAAAAAATTGGTGTTTCTCTGATTAAATAGATACTTTTGTACCTAAAAATGATTTTTGGAAAAAATAAAGATCAAACTATGAGGCAGCTGCAGTTCAAATTTGACCTGCTTCCAGCTGAATCGGCAGAAATTTGTCTTTTTCACGAGAGGTGGATAAAAGCTTTTGACACCCAACCATTTGGTCAATTTTGCATTAAATATAGCCTAGTATTTTAGAAAATTGATTTGGTCCAATTTTGCAACAATTATTTGGTAGGTTCTTCACAAAAAAAACCTCATTTTAGGCACTCAAAAAATGAAAAATGATTTTTTCGTCCAAATAAAATGAAAACTTCCTTAGGCAACATTGTTTGCCATTCCAATATGCACCCTTATACACAATATGAGATCATTTGAACAAACTATGCCATGAATGTGGCTATAAGATTGATCATTTGGCTTGAAAGCCATTGATCTCTACACATGATAGCTCGTTTCTGAGAACACATTTTTAAAATAATTGCCGTATTACAAGTTTATTATTTTTCCTGGTAACTTGGTCACATGTAATGACACAATACGAAGGTTTTCCAATTTTTTGATTTATTTTGAAATTTTTATGCCCGTTTCAAAATGCGGTCAAAACGGCGGGAATGACCGTTCCTAGCTAGTGGTTGAATCTTGGAAATTTTTTCGTGTTTCTCTGATTAAATAGATACTTATGTACCTAGAAATGATTTTTGGAAAAAATAATTTGCAACCTATGAGGCAGGTGCAGTTCAAATTTGACCCGCTTCCTATTGAATCGGCGAAAATTTGTCTTTTTCACCAGAGGTGGATCAAAACATTTTACACCCAACCATTTTAGTCAATTGTGCATTGAATATGTCCTAGTATTTTAGAAAATTGATTTGGTATAATTTTGCGACAAATATATGGTAGTTCATTCACAAAAAAACTCATTTTGGGCACTCGAAAAATGGAAAATGAAATTTCCGTCCAAAGAAAATGAAAACTTTCTTATGCAACATTGTTTGCCATTCCAACATGCACCATTGTGCACAATATTAGATCATTTGAACAAACTATGCCATGAATGTGGCCATAAGATTGATCATTTGGCTTGAAAGCCAGGAATCTCCACACATGATAGCTCATTTCTGAGAACACTTTTTTAAAATAATTGCCGTATTACAAGTTTATTATTTTTCTGGTAACTTGGTCACATGTAATTACACAATACGAAGGTTTTCCAATTTTTTTAATTTTTTTGAAATTTTTATGCCCGTTTCAAAATGCGGTCAAAACGGCGGGAATGACCGTTCCTAGCTAGTGGTTGAATCTTGGAATTTTTTTGGTGTTTCTCTGATTAAATAGATACTTATGTACTTAGAAATGATTTTTGGAAAAAATAATTAGCAACCTATGAGGCAGGTGCAGTTCAAATTTGACCCGCTTCCTATTGAATCGGCGTAAATTTGTCTTTTTCACCAGAGGTGGATCAAAACTTTTTACACCCAACCATTTGGTCAATTGTGCATTGAATATGTCCTAGTATTTTATAAAATTGATTTGGTACAATTTTGCAACAAATATATGGTAGTTCATTCACAAAAAAACTCATTTTGGGCACTCGAAAAATGGAAAATGAAATTTCCGTCCAAAGAAAATGAAAACTTTCTTATGCAACATTGTTTGCCATTCCAACATGCACCCTTGTGCACAATATTAGATCATTTGAACAAACTATGCCATGAATGTGGCCATAAGATTGATCATTTGGCTTGAAAGCCATGAATCTTCACACATGATAGCTCATTTCTGAGAATACTTTTTTAAAAGAATTGCCGTATTACAAGTTTATTATTTTTTCTGGTAACTTGGACACATGTAATGACACAATGCGAAAGTTTTCCAATTTTTTGATTTTTTTTGAATTTTTTATGCCCGTTTCAAAATGCGGTCAAAACGGTGGGAATGACCGTTCCTAGCTAGTGGTTGAATCTTGGAAAACTTTTGGTGTTTCTCTAATGAAATAGCTACTTTTGTACCTAGAAATGTTTTTTGCAAAAAATCATGAGCAAACTATGAGGCAGTTGTAGTTCAAATTTGACCCACTTCCAGCTGAATCGACGGGAATTTTTTTAAATGACAAAAAATAGCTAGAAGGATCGGAAATGCATACAAATTGGTTATCATCCATAAAATGTGGTCTAAATTAAGTGAAAATTTTAGTGATGCCATTTTGCAAAATAGTTTTGGTAGCAGCTTCACAAAATCCCCTGTTTTTAGCTCTAAGAAATAATTTTAAATACCTCATATTTCGAACCAATCAGGAGGCAGCCCACGGATCACCCCCCACTGTACTCGATCTGAGCCGTCCACGCCCTCCCGCAGTCCCTCGATCCAGCACCTCTCCCTCGTTCCCTCAGTCACGGGCGTGGCACACCCTTCCCCCTCAGTCCCTCGATCCAGATCCAATTCCTCCCGAGAAAGCACGGGCCGCCGCCTCCCTCACCGATCGCCGCCGCCGACCCCTGAGCCCCGACCCTCCGCTCCCTCTTCTCCCGTGTCCTCACCACCTACCCAGACCCTCCCCTCGAGGCCGGCTGGTTCTTCTCCGTGCTCCCCGTGGCTAGGGTTTCGGGGGCGGCACTCACCACTTCAACACCGCCGGCGACCACAACCACAACCACGGCCTCCACCTCCCCTCCCTGGACGGAGATCCACTCGATTCCTCTCCCTCCCCCGATTCCTCTCCAATCCCGCTGGCCGGAGATCCACTCGAGCTCCCCCGCGATTCATCTCCAATCCCGCCGCCGTCGAGCCCCGACCCTGACCCCACCGGCGACCTCCCTCCCTCCTGAGGTGGACAGATGGGGCTACAGCGCCCGAAACCCTAGCCCATCACCCACCCATCGCCCATGGATGGATGGGGATAGGGCGGCGATGGCGGATCCACACCCAGCTTCTCTCAGTGGGTTCTTCGCCGAGGTCGACGACGACTACATCCAGGACGACTTCAACCTCTGCGGCCTCAACTCCCAGGTCCCCTACTACGACCACGCCCTCGATCTCATCCTCGACCTCGAGCCCGTCCAGGGTAGGGTTGTGATAACTAGTTCATCGTTGTAAGTTACTATAGTAGGTAGGTTGAAAAATCATAGGATTCAGTAATATGTTCTTCATATACACATATCTTTTGTGACCACAGTGTCAGCATCATTGTTAATTCCTGTTTACAAAGTTAATGCCTGTAATTATGTGCAGAAAGTATAATTTTGATTTATAGTTCCATACAATTTCTCCTGGTGAAGGATAAAAAATATACCCCTATTTGGAGCTAACTAGAGAGTATATATTCTTCATCATTCAGAGCATTACTTTTGTGATCACAGCATCATTATCAGTAACTGTATATAACTCCGTTTACAGCAGCTAGAGAGTAAATGTTCTTCATAGCTCAACCATTTGTTTGGTCATCCTAGAATCAAATTTTGCTTCCTGTCTTGATACTAGTACTTACTAATCATTGCTGTCCTTTTGATCTTGCTCACGATGGACCTGCATGAAGGAGAGCCTGCTGATGATGAGTTGCCACCACCCCCCCCCCCCCTGCCACCCAACGTGGTGCCCATCATAGCAGAAGATGTTGCTGCTGCTAGTGAGAGCGAACCACCACCGCCACCTCCAAGCAAGCCAGCAAAACCTAGGAGGCACATAATGGCCAGGCCTCCCAATGGATTGAGAAAGAAGGGCCAGCCCATCCAGCTGCTTGCCAACCACTACAAAGTCTCTGTCAAGCCTTCAGAGGATTTTTTTCAACCACTACTATGTAAGAAGCATACTTGCTTTCTTTCCTAGCTCGCGGATTATATATCCTACACCTCCTCCTTCATTTGTTGTGATAACTAGTTCTCACCCACTCACTTGCTCATCATTGTAAGTTACTGTAGTAGGTAGGTTGCTCTGATCCTCACAAGTTAATGCTTAGTTTGTCTGGGTGTGTGTCTACATACGCAGGGGATGTGTTCGCCGATGACCAGAATGAGCTGATTGTGGCGTCCGCTGATTATTTGAGGATGTTTTATATATGTCCCTAGATGTCCTTATGAAATACCTGATATGATAACATGACCTGAATTAGGACTATTACCTGCTCATCGGCTACACCGGTGCATTTCTATTTTGAATGTCCTGTACTTGTTGTTGCATGATAGATACATATATGTGACATCAATTTGTCATTGGATATTGCTGGAAACTAGCTATGTCACATCAATTTCTTGGTTGTCTAGTTTGTTATGTCACATCAATTGTATGTTTTTTCTGAGATTGTGTTTTAGCTACTGCCACTTTGAGCTGTTGTAGATTGTAGTTATCAATTACAGCTGGGCTTATATATTGCATTTTCTGAGATTGTGTTTTAGCTTTCTGCCACGGACAAGGAGTCCGGCACCGTGACCTCAAGCCACACAATCTGCTCATGGGTGGATGGGCTGGTATCCTCTGATGCATGGATGGATGGTTGATCCCAGCAAGAGGAAGTCTTTTCTTCTCTGGTATACATCTTTGCCTATGCCATTACTTGCATTCACACTGTTAGTGATGGTACTTAATATGCACTGTTATTCCTCTAAACCATCCAGGTCTAATGAAGGTCAAGGCTGATCGTGATGAGTCTTCACCCTATGCTGCTATGCTTGCATCTCAGGACATTGCTACCCGTTGCAAGGTAATCATCCTGAAGTGTCTAGATTTCACTTTCAGCTGTTCCTATTATCAGCTATGTTCTGCTCATTAGACTGATGTTTGCCAAATATCATGGAATGCTGGTACGTGACTAGGATGTAGTCCTGCATTGCTAGCCTTGGATGTGTCTCAGAGTTGTTTCTGTTCTTTCAGGAGCTTGGTATCACCGCACTGCACATTAAGCTCCGTGCCACTGGAGGCAACAAGACCAAGACACCAGGTCCTGGAGCTCAGTCTGCTCTCAGGGCTCTTGCTCGTTCTGGGATGAAAATTGGGCGTATTGGTACGCCATGCTTCTTCTGATATAGTGTTTGTGGAAGCACATATGTCCATGTTATTGTCTCTGCATATGGCTAACCATAATGTTTGTTCTGGTGCTGCAGAGGACGTGACTCCAGTTCCCACTGACAGCACTCGCCGGAAGTGAGGAAGGAGGGGAAGCAGGCTGTAGGCTATCTTTCAACTCTACTGGTGGCAATCAAGAAACTTACTGCTCTCTGGTAGTCCTGCTGTTTCTATGAATGTCATGAGGAGCTTTAATTTTGCTCTGTTGAGGATCATTTGCTATTAGTCGTACTATGAATGTTGCTTGGATCCTATTTTTGGTTCAGAAACTTGTGGTATTTATGCGAAAAACTAGCTTTTCAGTCTTAAGGAAACCTTGAAATGGAGTGATATCTTTTGTCACATTGGTTGTTGCACCCCTTGTGCTTTGCAATAAGTTAATAACTGTCTTTGATACGTTGCTCTACTCCATGTTCATGTTCTTAAACTGCTGAATAAGATCCCTGGCTCCTACGTTCCAGCTCCTCTCCAGTCCATCAATTTAGGTGTTAGTATGCTGTTGATGCTCCTGTTGATGCCATGCTTTTTGTCTTGTCATGTGCTGAAATTAAGTGGCAGCATCAGATGCAAATCTATTAGTGTTGTTAAACTACTGGTAGGCTAGCTACAAGCTAGAGGGAGAGCAGGGGATTGAAATCGGTCCTTCTTTTGACAGATATAATATGTATCCTGGCTTGTTATTTTCTTCTCTAGCAAATTGTAGACATGAATCTCCAGTTGACCTATTGCTTCGTACACCTATATCGGTTCTATTACATCTTTTTGAACTTGCTTCAAATTCTATGATATGTGAGGTCCTTCTATTTGGTGCAAGCATTGACACAATATGCCGTGCGCAGGGATCTCCGCATCCGAGTCCCAGCTGTCCTCTGCAGCAAGGAGCTGGGCAAAGGGAGCAAGCAGTGCCGTTGGTTCCTTCGAGGATGTGTGTTGCTGGTCGAGTCTTGTGGAGAAGCAAGTCGAATCGGGCATCATCTCACTTGTGCCGCTGTGGTAAGAGCAGAATACCACTCTCACTTGATGTGCATGTATTAACACAACAAAGCATTCTTACATGGTGATTGTTAGTGACACAACAGTTATCTCGCATAATAGTGTCATTCTCTTCGCAGTTAACAAATGCATCTTGTCCAACTGAGTAAACTAGACCCAACTTGTACAATAAAGTGAACTAAATGTTGTCGCATTCTGTACATGTTACTTTCTATTTGGTGTCTGATAATGATATCTATGGAAATTCTACTTTGTAAAGAATAAATAATGTGTTACGGAGCACAAGCTAATTTTTGTTGACATGAATTTGTTATGCCCCTTATTTTGACTTAGTTTCACCCACGTTGCTTTTCAAATCACGAGACTGATGAGTTTTCCTTGTAGGCAACATTGATTTAAGATTTTGTGAGTATGCCTAGGTTCTACGAATATGCATCGCAAACATCTAGTGTCCTGATATAGTTGGTCTCTAAAACATCTAGTTATTTGAAGTTGTTTGAATCTGTTGCTTTATCATACATTCGGTCCATAAATCTGCATTTCTGTGAAATTTCGTTAAATATATATTTTCCCGATGGTCTGTACACTAAGCCTGGAGGTTTGAATATCTACTCCAAAAATGAAAAGGCTACTCTAATGCCTTTGTGTTCACCCTTTTACAGGAGCTCCAGGCCTAGGAAATTTCAAGTTCGAAGCCGCGTGTAGCCCTACGCAGCAAAGATTTGTTCTGTTTGACTGTAATACACTGTAAAGATTATAGTACTGTAATAGTAGGCATATCTGGGTTGTAATAGACTATGCACATAATGTAATAGACTATGTACAGGAGCTCCAGGCCTAGGAAATTCTACATTTGTTCTGTTCTATTTAAAATATTGATTATTTGTGTGATTTGAAGACGTGTGAAATGGAAACCTGATTAGTGGGACCCATTTCTGAAAATAATCTAAACAATTCTCACATTTCTGACATGTGGGACCAATATAGGAGATTATGACAAGTGGGACCCATCTGACTTGTGGGACTAGCTTGAAAAATATATTGACTGAAACACTATAAAAAGGCCATGGCCCAAAATAAAAAAGGCCAAATTGTTGGGCCAGGCCCATGTAGCTAGAGAAAATTAACAGAAAAAATATACAGTAAAAAGGTTGTATTAGTGAGCTCGGCCCATGTAAAGCGTCGAATTGAACCGGGCTGAATCTTATCAATGACCTTTTCAATTGGTCGCAATTTTGCCACGTCAGATTGCCACGTCGGATCCGACGTGGCCTGGGCAGACAGCCAGTGACCAAAACAAAAGGTCATTGGTTCAACGACCTTTTTTTTTGGTCATAAACCTCTACGACCTTATCCCGAAGAAGGTCGTTAATTTCAGTTTACGACGGCCAGCTTTTGACTATCTGTTTTTGGTCACAAAAAGGTCGCAAATGAAAAACAATGACCATTCAGTGACCAATATGATGGTCGCAAGTTGACGTATTTCTTGTAGTGAACCACCACTAATGGCGTTCTAGCAGTGGCCGGAGGTCAGTGGCGGGCGGCCCTGAGAGCCTTGCCTGCCACTGTTGGGCTTTTCCCACCCGCCACTGCTAGGCATTCCTGCAGTAGTGGGTGGCGCTGGCACAGCGGCGGCGCTTCGGGCGGCGTGGTAGGTGGTGGTTCGCGCAGGGACGTGGTGTGGTCGCGGATCTGTCGCACGGCGGTTCTCTGCGGCGTGGGCTGGGAGCGGCGCGGCCTGGCGGCCCTGTGTCGTCGGACGACGGGTGCTGGCGGCGGCGGTGACCGGCGGACTGCCCGCGGGCGTGTGAAAGCGGGGATGTGGTCGTCGGGTGGCATCTCTGGC
This sequence comes from Thinopyrum elongatum, assembly GCA_011799875.1. Taxonomy (NCBI): domain Eukaryota; kingdom Viridiplantae; phylum Streptophyta; class Magnoliopsida; order Poales; family Poaceae; genus Thinopyrum; species Thinopyrum elongatum. Next base: position 559,163,456 of record CM022302.1, read on the forward strand.
TTCGGACGGGGGTGGCAGGCTTGTGAGAGCGGTCAAAGGGGGTGGAGCTGGCTCTGTTGCGGTTGCTCGGCAGCATTAGTTGCCGGTTGCCATGAGCAGCTCCCCTTCTCGACCTGGGATGCCCAGATCTGATGGGGTAGCGTCCGCCTTCCCGGGTGCGACGGCCGGCAGTTCGCCGACATCGTGGACTGGCAGCCGCTACCGGAGTTTGACTTGGTCCTCCGGTCGGGGCTAGTTACTTCTCACGCAAGATCCGACATGTGGTCGCCCTGGAGTCGGTTCACGACTTTGGGTCGCCTCCGGTCAAGCCAAGGCAGGTGCTTGCGGGTCGATTAGGGGGCTATTGCACTTTGTGGCGTCGGTGTAGGTCTGTGGCGGTGGTGGTCGAGACGGCACTTGTCGGCTGTCGGATTGGTGCTAAAGGCTGCAGATTTGGCGTCGTTTGAGCTGGTAGCTCGATGGTGGTCGTCAGCAGCCACTGGGCCATATCTCCCTATGTCAGCCGGGATTGGAGGGGATTGCAGGTGTGGGCGCCCCTACTGTGGTGGCGCAGACCCGGGCTCGATCGGGGGCTGATGTCGGGCTTTTCCTGCCGTGGCTTGTGCACGGTGAAGTGGGCGGTTGGCGGTACCTCATGGCATGGATGCCGGGGCGGCGGCCCCGGAAGGCGGTCCGCATGGTTGGCTCTCGGGCAGGCACCATGGTGGCGGTGGTGGCTATATCTCTTGGCCGTGTGGGGGCTAGAGGAAAAGCGATGGGTGGCTCGGGTGCACTATTTGTCTCTGGCACTGGCGGCACCCCGATCCGGATCTACGGATCTAGACGAGTCACGCCTCTTATGAAGACCTCATAGTGACATGCGGGAGCTACCCGGCGAAAACCTTACGCTTTGGCGTCAACGACGGCGACGCCCGTGGGCGCCGCTCTCTTCTTGAAGACGTCTTGGTCGTGCTCCTCTTTGTGTCTGGGCTCCGGGTTATCCCTCTTGAGCGCGTTGTCGTGGAGCTTAGGTGTAGTAGGGCACAGTGTGGCGTTGTTCTCAAATTTCCGTGTTTTCGCTTTCAGTAGCATTGTGTGCATGGTCCATCTATCCTGGGATGGTCTTTGTAAGAGGGTCACCTCACCACCTTGTATCGTTCGGCCGTGTACTAAAGCGGGGCGAAAGCCTATTTGGAGAGATGCTGCATCATGTTAGATGGGATGAATCATGTGACGCGGTTTTGAGCAAAGAAATTGTGACTTGAAGGTACAGGTCCTAATCAAACCAATGAATCTTGGCAGGAGAACAAACAATGACAATCATATAAAAGACAAATATTATTATCTAAAATGACATATTTTTTCTTTCACGAGGGACATCAAAATGCGATCAAAGAGAAATAATATAGCAGTATTTATTGTACGCCGTCCTGTGCATTGCTGCAGACAAGATATTCATTCATCAATTGGCAGCGTCATCCCATGCGTTTCTGGGCCAAACACCATTGGATGAATTCATTGTCATCCGGGCGACGAGGGTGGTCATGGGAGCGACGAGGGGAGCATGGCTTCAAATCATACTCGTCATCGTCATCATCGTAGGCGAGGAATTTGGTATCCAGCATCGTGAAGCTGCCAACGTCGCAGCGGAACACCACGCAGTCGTCCTTGAGCAGGTCCTCACGCCTCTCCAGGTCTTCCCTACGGATGAAGTGCTCGCAGCCGCAGTCCCTGGCGCCGCTCCCGTACCCGAAGTCGCGGTACCCGAAGTCGCCGGTCTTCACCGGGAGCCCGTAAGCGACATTGCCAGCCTGGTCGAGGATGCTCATCTTGTACTGCACTTGCAGGTGAGGCTCGCTCAACAGCTGGAGGTAGAGGGAGATGAAGTCGGAGTTGGTGGAGCTGTCGCGGCCGTTGGGGTAGTACTTCACGCGCCAATTTATCCCGCAATGCCGAAACCCGCCGATGGCGAAGGAAGAGGACATGATGCACTCGCCGCGGGGAACCGTCTTGGTTTGCGAGTAGCCCACGACGCGGAGCAAGTGGAACCGGCTCGCCACCTTGCTAACGATGCGGGACGCTGAGCGGGAGAGCCGCCCAACGCCGGCGGTGGCGGACAGCAACGACGCGGTCGTCATGGCGATCGAGTTGATGATGATGATGGCTACGTGCGTAGAAATTAAGACCAGTGCAGGATGGACGGTGGGATGGATATTTTTTATTGCTGGGTGTATATATGGTAGTATACGGAAAGTTGGCAAGAAAATCTTTTTAGGAAACAAATGGAATTGTAGTATATACATTTCTTGGGCTCCAATATATATGTATTAATAACTGAGTGGATTCAGCCATATGTAGCCGATTTCTTTCTTCCATTCCCGCGAATTATAGATATGGATAGGAACATTCCCGCGACTAACGTATATCAATAACGTATTAACAATTTCTTGTGTTTAACTCACGAGCGGGTTGTTGGGTTTCCTAGAACCCTAGTTCACCCCCAGCTCTCTCTCTCTGGCACAAACCGATGAAGAAGAAAGGAGGAACTGGACACAGTGGTTCCGGTGCACGAACGCCCGCCGCTACAACGGCAATTTTCTTGAGCTCGAACTCAACCCACACTGCGTTACAACGAACCCCACACGGGCTTTATACCTTGGGCCGACGCCGACGAACCTTGAGACTGTCCCACACCTCCCTCGTCGTCGTCTTCGTCACGACCTGCATCAGGGCGTCCTCCGACAGTGCGCCCAGCAGCAGAGCCCGCGCCGTCTTGCTCTTCTTGGCATCGATCGCCGCGCCGTCCACCGGAGCCACCACGCCCCACAGCCCTGGGCATCAAAGATCGCCTCCACCTTGATCGCCCAGGAGGTGTAGCTCACTGGCGTCAAAATAATAGTGCTCTTCAGTTATAGAGAAAAGATTGTCGATGTAGCACTACTGGAATTTTCATATACGTCGGGTGTCGGCGTATTCGCCGAGAGCCAAAACACGGGCACTCGGCAAAGTAAAGAACGCCGAGAGACTCACTCGGCAAAGGAAGTAAATCGGCAAACACATGATGCTGCCGACAGTATTGCTCGGCAAACAGGGTACACTCGGCAAAGGCACTATTTGCCGAGGGCCATCTGGTGTCACTCGGCAAAGTATTGCCACGTGGCGCATTTGGCGGGGACTAACGGCATGGTGACGGTTGTAACTCTTAGCCGAGAGTGGCTCTGGGCAAAGATTTAGTCCCACCTCGCCTACCGACTAGCAAAAATACCTGTTTAAATAGTTCAATAGTCCAACCGCCTATCGTATTCTAAAAATGGATGTCGGCGTCTTTTCAAATTTATGATCCACACCGTTACTGAGAGGGGCTCTCGGTAAGGGAGAAGTTAGCGAGAGTGGCTCTCGGTAATATTAAGGCCACCATCAAAGTTTAGTTCCACCTCGCCTAGAGACGAGCAACAAAACCTGTTTATATATTGGGATAGTCCAGATGCAGTAAGCTTCGGTATTCATTACACTCTTGTTAAGGAGATGGACTATCACTTTGAATGTTCACCTGTCTCGAGCAGAGAACATTCAAAGTGATAGGCCATCTTCTTAATGGTGGATGCCGGCATTTTTTTAATTAACGGTGCCATCACAGGGCCCTGTAAGTCTCCGAGCTAACATCTGGGTATCGAGAGGGAACGTGTCCGGTTTGTGCCGGAAGTGCTGGTCCTGTTTCTCCGTTGTCCTCGAAACTTCTCGTGCTCTAAGAGGGGGCAACCGCATGGCACGTGCCACGGCCTCGCATTTTTCTGGCATGCGTGCAATATTCGACAAATTTATTGCTCTGCTAGGGTTTCATCGCCGGGAATTGCAGATCAGCAAGGCAGCACATGAAATCATGTCGGGTAGCGGCATGGGGAATCATTTGTGATGTCCTTGTGGCATGCCTACGCCTTGCACAGACGAGGGAGGGGCATGCCTTGCCACCGGGTTACCGAAAGTACGTCGGTGTCATTCTTGATGCAACCGTTGAAATCCTCGGAAAATCGTACGATGGTAGGATTGCTCGGGATCTGGCACGGTGTCATCACATGGCCTCTGTAGGGTGTGGTAAAAGTTTGGACGCGTTTCGAGTAAGCCTCCCCTGAGGCCGCGTGTAAACCGCACTGTCTCCGAGCTAACATCTGGGTATCGAGAGGGAACGTGTCCGGTTTGTGCAAGAAGTGCTGGTCCTGTTTCTCCGTTGACCTCGAAACTTCTCGTGCTCTAAGAGGGGGCAACCGCATGGCACGTGCCACGGCCTCGCATATTTTGGGCACGCGTGCAATATTCGACAAATTTATTGCTCTGCTGGGGTTTCATCGCCGGGAATTGCAGATCAGCAAGGCGGCATATGAAATCATGCCGGGTAGCGGCATGGGGAATCATTTGTGATGTCCTTGTGGCATGCCTACGCCTTGCACCGATGAGGGAGGGGCATGCCCTGCCACCGGGTTACCGAAAGTACCTCGGTGTCTTTCCTGATGCAACCGTTGAAATCCTTGGAAAATCGTACGATGGTAGGATTGCTCGGGATCTGGCACGGTGTCATCACATGGCCTCTGTAGGGTGTGGTAAAAGTTTGGACGTGTTTCGAGTAAGCCTCCCCTGAGGCCACGTGTAAACCGCACTGTCTCCGAGCTATCTTCTGGGTATCACGAGGGAACGTGTCCGGTTTGTGCAGGAAGTGCTGGTCCTGTTTCTCTGTTGGCCTCGAAACTTCTCGTGCTCTAAGAGGGGGCAACCGCATGGCACGTGCCACGGCCTCGCATTTTTCGGGCACGCATGCAATATTCGATAAATTTATTGCTCTGCTAGGGTTTCATCGCCGGAAATTGCAGTTCAGCAAGGCGGCACATGAAATCATGCTGGGTAGCGGTATGGGGAATCATTTGTGATGTCCTTGTGGCATGCCTACGCCTTGCACCGACGAGGGAGGGGCATGCCCTGCCACCGGGTTACCGAAAGTACCTCGGTGTCTTTCCTAATGCAACCGTTGAAATCCTCGGAAAATCGTACGATGGTAGGATTGCTCGGGATCTGGCACGGTGTCATCACATGGCCTCTGTAGGGTGTGGTAAAAGTTTGGACGCGTTTCGAGTAAGCCTCCCATGAGGCTGCGTGTAAACCGCACTGTCTCCGAGCTAACATCTGGGTATCGAGAGGGAACGTGTCCGGTTTGTGCAGGAAGTGCTAGTCCTATTTCTCCGTTGGCCTCGAAACTTCTCGTGCTCTAAGAGGGGGCAACCGCATGGCACGTGCCACGGCCTCGCATTTTTCGGGCACGCGTGCAATATTCGACAAATTTATTGCTCTGCTAGGGTTTCATCGCCGGGAATTGCAGATCAGCAAGGCGGCACATGAAATCATGCCAGGTAGCGGCATGGGGAATCATTTGTGATGTCCTTGTGGCATGCCTACGCCTTGCACCGATGAGGGAGGGGCATGCCATGCCACCGGGTTACCGAAAGTACCTCGGTGTCTTTCCTGATGCAACCGTTGAAATCCTCGGAAAATCGTACGATGGTAGGATTGCTCGGGATATGGCACGGTGTCATCACATGGCCTCTGTAGGGTGTGGTAAAAGTTTGGACACGTTTCGAGTAAGGCTCCCCTGAGGCCGCGTGTAAACCGCACTGTCTCCGAGCTAACATCTGGGTATCGAGAGGGAACGTGTCCGGTTTGTGCAGCAAGTGTTGGTCCTGTTTCTCCGTTGGCCTCGAAACTTCTCGTGCTCTAAGAGGGGGCAACCACATGGCACGTGCCACGGCCTCGCATTTTTCGGGCACGCGTGCAATATTCGACAAATTTATTGCTCTGCTAGGGTTTCATCGCCGGGAATTGCAGATCAGCAAGGCGGCACATGAAATCATGCCGGGTAGCGGCATGGGGAATCATTTGTGATGTCCTTGTGGCATGCCTAGTCCTTGAGCGGGTGAGGGAGGAGTGTCATTTCCTAGTGCTGCTCTCGGTATGTTTCGCATTTCTGAGCGTGACTCTCGGAAAAGCTGTAAAACCTAGATCTAGGCCTCGTACCTTTACCAAGAGCCGCACCGACAGACTCTCTGTAATGTCCTCAACACTTAACCCCCTCCCCCCCCCCCCCCCGCGTGTGTCTCCTCTCTCTCTCTCTCTCTTCTCCTCTCTTCTCACTGGCGTCCCCCACACCCCACCAGTGCCCCCCCCCCCGCCCCGGCCGGGCCCTCCGTACCGGCGCCCCCCCCACAACCCCGTCGGCACCACCTCCCCCTCTCGGTGAGCTTCATTCCCCCTCCCCGATCTTGTATTTATGCATGAGTGTATGTATGGATGCATGGATTTTTATATGGATGCAAGGATTGATGGATGCATGGATGTATGAATGTATATATGTATGTATTAATGCATGGATTGATGCATGAATTGATGCATGGACTTTTTTTTGTAGTAAATTTTTTGTAGTTTTTGTTATGTATCAATATATAGATGGATGGATGTATGTATGTATGTATGCATGAATGCATAGATGGATGTATGTATATGCAAAGAAGTATGGATGAATGTAGATAATTGTTAGTTTTTTTGTATAGATAATTGTTGATGCATCTAATAGTTCTTGTTGTTTGTATAGATGCTATGGAGGTCACCCCGATGATATTTGACAGATGCCGATTGTTGTCGTAGGGGGTCGCGCTTCCTCTGTTCCTCCTCTGTGATCTTTTCATAGTAGGAGGAGCAGAGGAAGAGCGACCATCACCGACAATCGATGAGAGTTGTTTTTGGAGGAAGAAAATCGACTTTTGACGATGGCGGTCTATCTGGGCGAGTTCTTCTTGTGATATACATTTGTCACGCACGATGGACTCGCCCAGCTAGACCATCACCGAAAGTCGAAATATTCGTGAGATAGTGTCCACCATATATACGTGAGAGAGATGAGAGTTGTTCTTGGAGGAAGAAAATCGACTTTTGATGATGGCGGTCAATCTGGGCGAGTTCTTCTTGTGATATACATTTTTCACGCACGATGGACTCGCCCAGCTCGACCATCACCGAAAGTCGAAATATCCGTGAGATAGTGTCCACTATATATACCACTACTAGAGAGAGTTCCACCATATATACGTGAGAGAGATGAGAGTTGTTCTTGGAGAAAGAAAATCGTCTTTTGCCGATGGCGGTCGATCTGTGCGAGTTCGTCCTGTGATATACATTTTTCACACACGATGGACTCGCCCAGCTCGACCATCACCGAAAGTCAAAATATTCGTGAGATAGTGTCCATCATGATTAATTTGCTTAGAAGTAATCTTTCATGTTTGATTCTTATGCTATTTTTAATTGTGTGATGAAAGGTGTTAGCACCGATCGATTTCGTGGCTATGGCTTCCTCCGATGACGCATCTTCCATTAGGGTCGACTCCGCGGTCAAGGAGAAGCTCGCCGAGGACCGCTTGGCAGCGCTCACTAAGAAGCACCCGCAGATGATCCTAATAAAGTATTTTGAGGATCTGGCCAAGAAGAATCCCCCAGCTAAGGGGAAGAAGGCCCCACCACGTAAGGAGTGTGACGACTCGATGCCATTGAGTCCACCGACGTACATTCCCGACGACGCTTGGTCCTCCATCATGGGGGATGCCCCGACGTGCTCTGACTCCACGATCACCGGTTTCACGGACTACACCTCTGAGTAGTCCACCTAGATAGTTTGGCGTTGATTTAGTGATATAGTCATGTAGGTGTTGATATGGACTTCTTAGATTGCCACTTGCGATGCTTTTGATTGTATGAGTGATGAACACTTACGTGGATTATGTATGATGTGCTATTTTTAACCTTGCATTATTGCTCTGCCTTTTGTTCTCTATCTTTGTAGATGAAGTGGTATGCGATGTACGGAGGTAGATGTCCAGGAGTCTACGATTCATGATCTGAATGCAATGAACAAGTGATTTACTATGAAGGCAGCTCCCACGACTCGTTCAATAGCAGAGAGAAGGCAAGTTAGCTCCATGCTACATTGGTCCTTTCCGCATTGTTACAAGACGTGGTCAGGTGGCGTATACATTGGAGTTGCCACCGCAATTCTCTCATATCCACGACGTCTTCCATGTGTCGTAACTTCGTAAATGCTTCAAGGAATCTCCACACCGCGCAGTGGATCACGAGATGCTCGAATTGCAAGATGATCTTTCTTATAAGGAGCATCCGATCCGCATTCTCGATGAAGCTGAACGTCGAACTCGTCAGAAAACAACCAAGTTCCTTAAGGCGCAGTGGTCGAATCATACTGAAGATGAAGCCACTTAGGAATGCGAGGATCATCTTCGGGAAGAATATCCCGACCTCTTTCCTTCTACCTCCTAAATTCTCGGGACGAGAATTTCTTTTAGAGGAGGAGAATTTGTAACACCCCCATGTAATAGCCACTATGATCATCTGCTAATAATGCCAAGTCATCTTCATTTGCAGTGCCTAATCACTTTGGTTAAACATTCAATTCAAACTCTATTATGAAAATCAACTCAAATTCAAAAGTGAAAAATGAAGTTGCTCAAAACTTGTGGGAAAAATGTTCATCTTATAGCAAATAATCCAAAATCAGTAGATGTTAAGGAGCACAACATCATCATCAATTCAAAATGGCATGAGCATTTAAAACAGTGCCAAAAGGAGCATTCTAAATGCTATGTTCATTTTTGTAAATTCCAAATGAATTCCAAAAAGGCCCAAACTTTTTGTGGCAGTGCCAACCATTGCCTAGTAATTGATTTGGCAAGTCACATATTTTGCAAAAGTCAAATGGACTTAAAAATAAAATGTAACAGAAAAGAAAAAGCAAAACAGAAATAAGAAAATAAAACGAGGCACTGTGCACTGGGCCTAAGTGCACAGTGCCCCGATCCAGCCCACCAGGCCCAACTCCCCTTCTCTCTCCCCTGCGTGTCGGCACGCCCATGGCCGCGCCGGCGAGCGCCGGTGAAACGGCGACGGCGCGACGCCACCGGCGCGAGGGGATAAGGCCCCGGCTTCGTTCACTCCCCCTGGACCTCCCTCGTCACTTCTCCCCTCTCCCCTCGCTCTTCCCCGTCCATTTTCTTCGGCGACCGAGCGCCATCGCAGCTGCACCTCGCCGTTTGCCGCGGCCACGGTCGACGCATCGCCTCGCCGTTCTGCCCGTCGCCTTCACCGACCTCGACTTCCTCGTCCTTGACCACGAGCGCGAGCAGGAGAGCCCTGCTACGCCGGGATCGAGCCGTTCCCTTTGCTTCGGCCGCCGGTGATCTTCCTCCTCTCCGGCGACATCTGCAGCTACTAAACCCCCAAGGGCCCTCGTGCGTGCCGCGCGGTGAGCTTCTCCGTCACCTGCTCCCCTCCTTTTTCTTCTCCTCACACCGTAGCTAGCTTCTGCCGTGTCCGTGCTTTGCCCGCCGCCGACAAGCTCGTGGCCGTCGTTGTGGTCCTTGTCACCACCGCCTGAGGCCACGGTTGTGCTCCTGGTGCTCCCAGGAGCCCAACGAGCTCGAGCACGAACTTCCCCGTGTCCCGTATCGCCATGACCACCCGCACCCGAGCTCCGGCGCCGCTCCGGTCCTCGCCGCCGTCGCTTTAGGCCACCTCAGCTCGCGAGACCGCCGGCGTTGGATGCGCACGGCTCCCCTCGTTCGAACGCGACCAGTCCCATGCGTTTTGGTGCTCTGTAGCGGATTTCCGACGCCGGTCGCGCCCCTCGCCGCGTCTGGAGGTTGTCGGCATCGAGCCGCCGGCCGCCGCCATGCTGGCAGGCCTGGGGCCACCCCCAGTGGCACTGGCCGTGGGTCCAGGGGCCCCCGTTGATTGGTTTGACCAGTCAACGTGCTGACTGGGCGCCCACTGACCCACTGACATGCGGACCCCACCTCTTAATCCACTAATTAAATCAATTTAATAATTAAAACTTAATTAGAAACACTAATCAGTCTATGACATGTGGGGCCTGCTTCTTAATCAACATTATTTAGTTTAAGTTTAAACTCTGTTAACTAACAGAGGCTGACATATGGGGCCCACATGTCAGGTTTGACCCTGGTCAGCGTCCTGTTGACTGCTGACGCAGTGGTGACCTCATGATGATGTCATAATTCCTTTTCTGCTAAATAAAAATAATTTCAGAAAATAATTTAAACTTTGAAAATTCATAACTTTTAAACCGTAGCTCAGATTGAAAAACTTGAAACATGAAAATTGATCAGAACGACGAGACGACTCTGATTGTGTCGTCTGTTTCTATGTTGGAACCCCCTACGTAGGAGAACCCGTAACTTTTAGCCCGATTCCGATATATGAATAGTACATATACGCCGGATAATAAATCCAATTTAAATCCTAAAATAACTAAAATGACTCAGATGCACCTTTAGTCAACCCTGCACCGCATCCTAGCATGGCATGCCCTGTATTGCGTTGTCTGCTGTGTATTTATATGTTTCATCCCCCTCTTCTTTCTCGGTAGACCCCGAGGTCGACATAGCTCCCGAGACCGACGCAGTTCTGAAGGTCGACTTCGCTCCTGACGATCAGACCCTTGCCGCCGAGCTTCCAGGCAAGCACCCCCCCTTTTGAGCATTCCGATATTGCCTACTCTCTTCTCTCTTATGCTTGCATTAGAAGTTACTGTTGCTGCTGTTGTCCTATTTCTGCTGCATAGCCTATTTATTGTAACCTGCTATTGTTACCTACCTGCTTATCCTAAACTGTTTAGTATAGGTTGGGTAGAGACCCATCAGAGACCCCACTGTATCCCGACTGCCCCGTTGGATCATCAGAAGACCCGATCAACGGAATCGAAGACCAGGCCCCGGCACCGCACCTCACTCCCCCTTAGTTTTTCGACACTACTGGGTTATTATCGAGTGCTGAGGGTGATACCTCATCAGCACTTCTGATGATAACCTTGTAGGTTAGTTAATCGGTCGTGGTTAGCGAGGGTGATTCCTCCTACACCACCCCCGATAATGACACCATCGCGCAACTCCTCAAGAGTGAACCTCGAGGGTGATTCCTCCTCTATTCACCTTGATGTTTACGTCAGGTGGGAGTCCAACGAGGGTGATGCCTCGGATTCCTTCTTGTTATGGTAGCCACACAGATGCCTTTACATTATTGTTGACACTGTTTATTCTGGATAAAGACGGGTCGGCCCTGAGGGGTACCCGCACGAGATTATGATGAGAGTGTTATGGAGTTGGGTGGACCTGGATGGTGCCCGAGAGTTGAACACAAGGCGTGGCCGGGCATTCCTAGCCCTTGCCGCAAGTCCTCGAGACGGGGCGACGGGGTCACATCTTTCGTGAGTCTCTGCTCGTTACCGCACTACCAACACACTAATGGTTTGGATATTTGATCCAAGGGGCCTCTGGCCTGATAGCACTAACCATCACGCGGGCATAGTATGGGCGTTCTGCGTCGTATACTTCAGCTGGAGCATAATAGACGTCAGCGACTGAGCGGCCCGCGATGGGTCGGACTGGTAACGCCCTGCACTTGTATAAGGGGGGCTAGGTCTGCTCACCGGCCGCGTTCGCAATGTGCAGGAGCGTCCGGGGCGATGGCCCAAGACCCCTGGATGCCTAGGTTTAGTCCGGTGTGCTGACCTCTCTGTTAAGTATTCGGTCGGGTTGTGTCGTGTTGCTTAGCCAAGGCCGGGCATAACCCAGTAAAGTGTGTACGGCCGGAGTTAAGCGAGAGTGGTGGGTAAGTTGGTGCACCCCTGCAGGGAAGAACTAATCTATCGATAGCCTGTCCTATGGTAACGGACACTCGGAGTTGTATCCCGATCGGTACAACTACAACTGGACACTTGAGATGAAATGGATAGTATGGCTCTGGGATTGCTTTCTCGCAGGGAGTCGAGGAAGGATCTCTGGGCGAGGTTGATGACTTTACTACTACTTTACATTATGTTAATCTGCACTCTTCTAATGCTGCAAGACCGATGAAGATGCTTGAAGATGCTAGTCTTCGATAGGACTAGGCTCTCCCCTCTATTCTGGCATTTCTGCAGCCCAGTCCACATATACAGCCCTCCTTTGAAAATGTTGCATAGGTAGTGTAGATCCTTGCTTGCTGAGTATTTTGGATGAGTACTCACGTGTGCTTTGCTTTCTTTTTCTCCCCTTTTTCTTTTGTCGCCGCCAGATGACGGAGCCCCTGAGATAGCTGCCCCTGTCGATGACTACGGCTACTACTACTACCCTCCCGGCGACTACTACTACGAGGAGCCGACCGACGACCAGGAATAGGTTCGGAGGGTCCTAGGCAGGAGGCCTACGCCTTTCGATCGTAGTGTTTTATTTTACCCCGCCTGCTTAAAGGCCTATCTGTAATTCTGCTATATCTGTACCCAGATATCTGATGCTTCCGCTGACACTTGTATGCCATCGAGCGATGTATTCGATCCCTCAAGGCCCTAGATTGTAATATAAAGCTTGTATGACTTTATTTATGTTTTAGAGTTGTGTTGTGATATCTTCAAGTGAGTCCTTAGGCTTGATCGTGCGCATTTGCGTGTATGATTAATGCACGATTAAGCCGGAGTCGTCACAGGTTGGTATCAGAGCCGACTGCCTGTAGGAGTCCCCCTTTCCAACTCCTTGGCCGAAGTTGAGTCTAGTAATCAAAAACTGTTTTACTAACTTGGTTGTGTGGCTTACGGGCCCACGTCGCCAACTGGGTGGTATTAGGATCTTTTATTCCTCGTCTTTACTCTGGGACTCTGATCGCTCCACTATTCGGGTTTAATAAATTTACTAACGCCGACACTTCGGATCTCGTAAATCCTGTCCACCCGGAGAGCTGGATATCTGTGCGATTTCCCTGTCATTGATCTGATTAGTCTGATAATCATTTTCCTTTCCATTGTTTTGTTTAACCTTTCTCTTTGAGATTTCTTATACTTCTCGCCGTCAAATGACAATCCTGAATTTCCTTTATTTCAGATGGATCGTCTGTTTCCACCACGTCCTACGACGCAGCTTGTGCTTCGTACTTGGGCTCGTGATGCCCCCGGTTTTCCAGCTGTTCTGATCGCCCTCCTGACCAGACTGGGTTACCGCTGGTACCCTGAGTACATGGTCTACGAGGTTTACTGTGAGTTCAACCAGGAGCAGTACTATGCTGATGTTCGCATCTATGATCAGCAGGATGACTCAGACACTGAGCTGTATCTTTTCCACGGTATCTGCGTGACGATAGAGATGGCAGTCCATGATGCTGCCTACTCTGCTGTCACGCATCTCCGAGGAGAGCTCAGCGCTAGCTTGGATGCTTCTGAGTTTTGATACATTCCATATGCCCCTGCTGGTGATGCTACTGGATACTACACAGCTATCTGTGCCCCGTACGAGCCTCGTCACTACGATCGGCGAGTTCTGATTCAGTGTACTCAGGCTCTGGATCGCACTGTTCGGGCTCTTGCCGTCGAGTTGTTTGCCACTCGAGCACGACTCTACGATGCTATGACGCAGTTGCTACCAGGGATTGATTGGCCTGCTGTGGGAGGTCACACACCTGCACGTGGACGTCTTCTTTCAGTTCGAGACCGGGTTTTGCATCAGAGTGCACATGGAGCGCAGGATCCTTCTACGACGAGCATTCGTCGTCCGCACTTGCAGCTACCCCGTTTTAGTGGTTTTCTCTGACGTTGATGTAGCCTTTGCTATGTCTCGTTGTGTACTTCCTTACCGCATGACTGTGTGCCACCTAGCATGTCTAGCTTTCGAATTTGCGCCGTTATGCTGTCCGATTGTAACCGACTCTGTATGGATTTGTATGTCTTAAATGACTACTATTAAGTATCTGTTACACTACTTAAATTCCATCGTGTTACATCATGCTTGTTGCTAAACACTCGCAATGGCTTCTGCTAAACTACCCCAGTTGAATTTAGCAGGACGGGTGATAACAATCCACCGCCGCCACCACCGCCTGACTATATGGCTGCGATGATGCAAAAATTTGAACTCAACCGTCAGTTCATGACGGGGATTATGGATCAATTCCCCCGTCCCAATGCCAACCATCAGCCAGCTTCAATCACGCTACCAGAGTTCGTGCGCCTCAACCCATCGGTATTCCGCAACACAGTTAATCCGCTGGATGCCGATGACTGGCTGCGTGACATCTTCTATGAGATGGAGTCAGCTGATGTTCCCCCTGTAAGCTATGTCACATTCGCGACATACTTCCTGAAGGGACCCGCAGCACAATGGTGGGCCACTCACCGACAGACCCTACCTCCTGGAACTGTCGTCACCTGGGTGGAATTCAAAGCTGCTTTTCGTGCCCGGTATATTCCACAAGGAGTTATAGATCGGAAGAAGGCCGAGTTCCATAGCCTCGTTCAAGGCAACAAGACTGTAGAAGTCTATCAGCGTGAGTTCCTTGATTTGTCTCGCTACACTGAAGAAGACATCCCCACTGATGCTCGTAGGCAGGAGAAGTTCCGTGAAGGGCTACACCATGACATTCAACTAGCCCTACTCATCCAAGACTTTCCTGACTTCGCCACCTTGGTGAACAAGGCTATTATGGTCGAGACTGGTCTGAAGAAGCATAAGGAAGCGACCAGACGTACTCGTGAAGCGGGCTCATCTTCGGGCTCGTCTTCGCAGAAGCGCCGCATCTGGATTCCACAAAGCATGTACCGTCCAACAGCTCCAATGTACAGGCCTGCTTAGGCTGCACCTCGTCTGCCTCCTCCACCACCGAGGCAGCCTCTTCGAGCTCCACCGCCTCGAGCTCCTGCACTACGTCTGGACCGTGGACTCTGCTTCAAGTGTAGCCAGCTAGGTCACCGTGCCAGAAAGTGTTCTCAGAATCAGAATTAGCTAGTGCCTCTTCCTGCTGGCCGTGGTAATGGCCGTGGAATTTCTCAGCAGCGTAACAACAATGTCCGACCTTCTTATGGTCATGGACAGAACTATCACGTCAACATGGCTGAAGCTCAGGATCAACCAGAAACTATGATGGGTACACTTCTTGTTAATTCAGTACCAGCTTCTGTGTTATTTGATTCAGGAGAATCGCATTCATTCATGTCCGAACATTTCGCATTCATGCATGGCATTAAATATGAGAAGTTGCACCATCCGTTAGCGGTAAACACTCCCGCGGGTCAGTGCCAAGCCTCCATGTTTAGCCCTGAAGTCAATGTTGTGATTGGAGGGAGGAATTTTCATGCCTTCCCCATTATACTAAATAATTCAAAATTTGATCTTATCCTGGGAATGGATTGGTTGAAGGCTCACCATGCCTCAATCAATTGTGCCACCAAAGTCGTACAGCTCAGGCACCCAACAGCTGGGTTAGTGCATTATCATGCTCATATCACTCAGAACGCCGAGGCTCAAATTTATGCCTTGAATGTGTTGAACGCTTCTCCGCTTGAGGGGATCGAAAATGTTCCAGTTGTCTGCGAATTTCAAGATGTATTTCAAGAAGAACTTCCAGGAATACCCCCTGCTAGAGCTGTCGAGTTTGTTATCGACTTGAAGCCTGGCACCACTCCTATTGCGAAGCGTCCTAACAAGATGCCTCCGCACCACCTTCTTGAGCTTAAGGAAGAAATCGATAAATCACTTAAGAAGGGTTTCATCCGTCCCAGTTCCTCTGCCTGGGGAGCACCGTCTCTCTTTGTCAAGAAGAAAGATGGTACGAATAGGTTGGTTCAAGATTACCGTCCTATCAACCAGGCAACCATTCAGAATAAATATCCACTTCCTCGGATCAATGATTTATACGATCAACCCGCTGGATCATCGGTGTTCTCTAAACTCGACTTGAGGTTGGGTTATCACCAGATCCATGTCCGTGAAGAGGATATTCCGAAGACTGCCTTTGTTACTCGTTATGGTTCCTACGAGTACACCGTCATGTCATTTGGCCTAACAAATGCTCCAGTTACGTTCTCCCGCCTGATGAATTATATATTCATGGATTACCTCGACAAGTTCATCGTGGTATATCTGGATGATATTTTAGTGTATTCGAAGAATAAGGAAGAGCATGCCGAACATCTTCGCCTTGTTCTGGAGAGGCTTTGAGAGCACAAGTTGTATGCCAAGTACTCCACATGTGAATTCTGGCTTTCTGAAGTGACCTACCTTGGACATGTGATCTCCAAAGGACGGTATCGCTGTTAACCCGGAGCGTGTTCAGGCTATCCTTGACTGGACTCCTCCGAAGAACGCCAAGCAAGTCAGAAGTTTTCTCGGCCTTGCAAGCTATTGCCGTCGATTCGTCGAGAACTTTTCGAAGATTGCCAAGCCCCTGACTAATCTGCTCCACAAAGGTGTTAAGTTTGAGTGGACCGACAAATGTCAGGAAAGTTTCCAGACCCTCAAGGACAAGCTTACCTCTGCTCCAGTGCTTGCTCCTCCCGATTCTCGCAAGGACTTTGTGATATATTGCGATGCCTCTCGTCAGGGATTAGGCTGTGTCCTAATGTAAGAACGAAAGGTAATTGCATATGCCTCGCGACAATTGCGTCTGCATGAAGAAAACTATCCAGTGCATGATCTCGAACTCGCTGCTGTGATCTATGCTTTGAAGCAGTGGCGACATTACCTTCTTGGTAACCGGTGTGAGATATATACTGACCATCAGAGTCTGAAGTACTTGTTCACTCAACCGGATCTTAATCTCCGTCAACAGCGATGGTTGGAAACAATCACGGACTATGACTGTGGTATTTCTTATACCCCTGGCAAGGCTAATGTGATGGCGGATGCCTTGAGCCGCAAGTCCTATTGCAACAACCTCATGGTTAAGCAGGCTCAACCCCATCTTTATGAAGAACTGCGCAAGTTGAATCTTTGTATCGTTCCGTAGGGTTCTCTTAATAACCTTCTGGTACAGCCAGATCTTGAGAAAGCTGTAAAGATTGCGCAAACCAAAGATGCCGAAGTAGATCTAATGAAGAAAGAACTTCACCTTGAGAAGTACAGGGATTTCTCGATTGCTGAAGATGGCACCTTGTATTTCAGAGACCGCATTGTGGTACCTCGTTTCGAGCTTATGACTGACAAGGTCATGAAGGAGGCTCATGATACACCGCTCTCTATCCATCCGGGAAGCACCAAAATGTATCGTGATCTTCGGCAAAGGTACTGGTGGTCCAGAATGAAACAGGATATCGCTAGATATGTTGCTGAATGTGATGTTTGTCATCACGTGAAAGTAGAACATCAGAAGCCTGCTGGAATTCTTCAACCACTTCCTATTCCTTTGTGGAAATGGGATAAGGTTCAAATGGATTTCATTACTGGCCTTCCCAAGTCTCAGAAGGGTCACGATGCTATTCTTGTCGTCATCGACCAACTCTCCAAAGTTGCACATTTTCTGCCTGTCAAGGAGACTATCACCGCTAGCCAGCTAGCAGAATTGTATATCTCCAGAATTATGTCACTCCACGGTATTCCAAAGGAGATCAGTTCGGACCGTGGCGGTCTTCTCACCTCCAAGTTCTGGGAAAGTTTCCAAGAAGCTATGGGGACTCACATTACTTGGAGTTCAGCATATCATCCACAATCCCAAGGCCAAGTTGAGCGAGTTAATCAAGTGCTTGAAGATATGCTTCGGGCTTGTGTTATATCATTCGGTAAGAAGTGGGAAGAATCTCTCCCATTTGCCTAATTCTCTTATAATAACAGCTATCAAGCCAGCTTGAAAATGGCCCCCTTCGAAGTGCTTTATGGGCGTAAGTGTCGAACCCCTCTGAATTGGTCAGAAACTGGGGAACGACCACTCGTGGGAACGGACATTATTCAACACGCCGAGGAACAAGTCTGTATTGTCCGAGAAAATCTCAAGGCGGCTCAGGACCGCCAGAAGAGCAACTATGATCGCAAGCGATGGGGCTTGACCTATCAGCCCGATGATCAAGCTTATCTCCGTGTCACTCCTATGAAGGGCACTCATCGTTTCGGAATCAAGGGCAAGCTAGCTCCACGCTACATCGGCCCCTTTCGCATCGTTGCCAGACGTGGACAGGTGGCATATAAATTGGAGTTGCCACCGCAATTCTCTCATATCCACGACGTCTTGCATGTGTCGCAACTTCGTAAATGCTTCAAGGAATCTCCACACCGCGCAGTGGATCACGAGATGCTCGAATTGCAAGATGATCTTTCTTATAAGGAGCATCCGATCCGCATTCTCGATGAAGCTGAACGTCGAACTCGTCAGAAAACAACCAAGTTCCTTAAGGTGCAGTGGTCGAATCATACTGAAGATGAAGCCACTTAGGAACGCGAGGATCATCTTCGGGAAGAATATCCCGACCTCTTTCCTTCTACCTCCTAAATTCTCGGGACGAGAATTTCTTTTAGAGGAGGAGAATTTGTAACACCCCCATGTAATAGCCACTGTGATCATCTGCTAATAATGCCAAGTCATCTTCATTTGCAGTGCCTAATCACTTTGGTTAAACATTCAATTCAAACACTATTATGAAAATCAACTCAAATTCAAAAGTGAAATATGAAGTTGCTCAAAACTTGTGGGAAAAATGTTCATCTTATAGCAAATAATCCAAAACCAGTAGATGTTAAGGAGCACAACATCAACATCAATTCAAAATGGCATGAGCATTTAAAACAGTGCCAAAAGGAGCATTCTAAATTCCATATTCATTTTTGTAAATTCCAAATGAATTCCAAAAATGCCCAAACTTTTTGTGGTAGTGCCAACCATTGCCTAGTAATTGATTTGGCAAGTCACATATTTTGCAAAAGTCAAATGGACTTAAAAATAAAATGTAACAGAAAAGAAAAAGCAAAACAGAAATAAGAAAATAAAACGAGGCACTGTGCACTGGGCCTAAGTGCACAGTGCCCCGATCCAGCCCACCAGGCCCAACTCCCCTTCTCTCTCCCCTGCGTGTCGGCACGCCGACGACCGCGCCGGCGAGCGCCGGTGAAACGGCGACAGCGCGACGCCACCGACGCCCACCGACGCGAGGGGATAAGGCCCCGGCTTCGTTCACTCCCCATGGACCTCCCTCGTCACTTCTCCCCTCTCCTATCGCTCTTCCCCATCCATTTTCTTCGGCGACCGAGCGCCATCGCAGCTGCACCTCGCCGTTTGCCGCGGCCACCGTCGACGCATCGCCTCGCCGTTCTGTCCGTCCCCTTCGCCGTACTCGACTTCCTCGTCCTCGACCACGAGCGCGAGCAGGAGAGCCCTGCTACGCCGGGATCGAGCCGTTCCCTTTGCTTCGGCCGCCGGTGATCTTCCTCCTCTCCGGCGACATCTGCAGCTACTAAACCCCCAAGGGCCCTCGTGCGTGCCGCGCGGTGAGCTTCTCCGTCACCTGCTCCCCTCCTTTTGCTTCTCCTTGCGCCGTAGCTAGCTGCCGCCGCATCAGTGCTCTGCCCGCCTCCGACGAGCTTGTGGTCGTCGTTGTGGTCCTTGTCACCACCGCCTGAGGCCACGGTTGTGCTCCTGGTGCTCCCAGGAGCCCAACGAGCTCGAGCACGAGCTTGCCCGTGTCCCCTATAACCGTGACCACCCGCACTCGAGCTCCGGCGCCGCTCCGGTCCACACCACCGTCGCTTTAGGCGACCTCAGCTCACGAGACAGCCGGCGTTGGATGCGCACGGCTCCCCTCGTTCGAACGCGACCAGTCCCATGCGTTTTGGTGCTGTGTAGCGGATTTCCGACACCGGTCGCGCCCCTCCGCCGCGTCTGGAGGTTGCCAGCGTCGAGCCGCCGGCCGCTGCCACGCTGGCAGGCCTGGGGCCACCCCTAGTGACACTGCCCGTGGGTCCAGGGGCCCCCGTTGACTGGTTTGACCAGTCAACGTGCTGACTAGGCACCCACTGACCCACTGACATGCGGAACCCACCTCTTAATCCACTAATTAAATCAATTTAATAATTAAAACTTAATTAGAAACACTAATCAGTCTATGACATCTGGGGCCTGCAGCTTAATCAACATTATTTAGTTTAAGTTTAAACTCTGTTAACTAACAGAGGCTGACACTACAAGAAATATGTTAACTTGTGACCTTCTCTCAGTGACCCCAGCTGAATTGATCGTAAATCCACGGCCATTTCGCTTGGAAGAGCTCAAACCCTGAAATTGCCTTACACCAAATGGTCACAAAGCAGACAAGAGTGGTCAACGACCTTATTTCTACCTGATTACGACCAATATAAATGGTCATGAGGTTGTGAACGTGGATGCATTGGTACTTAAGGTGTCGCTCAAGGTGGGCTTGGGCCTCGGTGGAACGAGGCCACCTCCTTTTTTTTTAAAAAAATCCGTGTGCCATGTAGGCCTCGGCCCATCCAGGAAGAAATGTGGGATGCCCTCATATTACTAAAAAAAACATATATTCGGCCCACCAAAAATGGGAAAATAACAAGTTTTTCATTATTAGCATTTGGTAAGGATGGTCAGTTATCTAAAAAAAAAAGTTTTCATTATTGTCTAAAAAACAGGTTTTTCATTTATAAATCTAAAAAGGTTTTCCTTATAAAAAATCTTGAAACCAAATTAAACAATTAAAAATTATAAGAATAGGAAAATAATGAACTCCTTCGTGAATCTGCTATATGGTTTAGCAATTAGAAAACTAAACGTGTAATTCAAAAAAATTTAATGTTAATACGTATTTCAACAAATGTAATCATGTGTTTAAAAAACTAAATGTGTGTATTGAAAGTTTCATGCATATAAAAATGATAATCATAAATAATATTAGATATATATAAAAAAATCTCACATGTATGCAAAAATAGTCATCAGTACGTATATATGGAAATTTACAATATATATATATATATATATATGGAAAAGTATATAACAGAACAAGATTTTCTAAAAAAGTTAATCATGTATTTAAATTTTTTAACCAATATCAACAATGTTTTATATGGATACAAAAATGTATAATGTGTAAACAAATATAGACATCAAAACGTATGTATGAAAAGATTTTTTTTTTTTTGTTTGGATGTATGAAAATATGTTAATCATGTATTTGAAAAAAGTTAAACATATATAAATAAATGTACAATGTGTTTAAAAAATGTGACAATGTTTCAAAAATTAGAAATCAAAATATTTATTAAAAATGTTAATGATGTAATTAAAAACCGTTTAATATCTATAAAAAATATATGGTAGGTCCTTCACAAAAAAATTCATTTTGGGCATTCGAAAAAATGGAAAATGAATTTTTCGTCCAAAGAAAATGAAAACTTTCTTAGGCAACATTGTTTGTCATTCCAAGATGCACCCTTGTGCACGATATGAGATAATTTGAACAAATTATGCCATTCGAAGATGCACCCTTGTGCAAAAAATACAAGAGAAACAAATAGAAAAAACACAATTACATAAGCTTTGTTCTCATTGGTTGAAACGTTTGTGCCATGGATCGATGACATGGCATCCATCCATCCATCCATCCCATTTATCTAAAGAAAAAAAGAGCACAAATAAAAAGAAAACTCTGTCCCCCCCCACCACCCAAAACCTAACTCCACATCCCTCCCACTCTATCGCCGCCGCCCCTTCCCCCAGATCCATCGCCCACCTCCCCCTCCCACTCCATCCCCCCCTCCCCCTTCTCCCCCAATCTATCCCCTCGTTCCCCGCCCGTCCACCGTGCCCCTTCTCTCCTCACCGTCACCAACCCTCCCTTGGCCTCCCTCTGCCTCCCCCTCTCGCTTCCTCACCACCCCACTTGACTCCACCCCAAACCTCTGTCCCCGGTCCCACTAGCCCCCTCTCCCACCCCTCTTTCCAAATCTCTTCTCTTCCTCTCTCTCTCCGTCCATTGTCGCTCACATTCTTACCCCTTTCCCATCGAGGCGGAGCCGCCCAACAAGGAGGAGATCGAGGATGCCGCGCGTTTTCCTTCTCCTCTTTCTCGTTGCGCTGCCGCGTTCAAGTAGAATGACCCGACGCCGACGCCGACGCCAAGTGGTTATGCTTGCAGGCCCGGGAGCGACGCCGACGGAGATGAGAAAGAAAATATTTTCTTGGACGCGTTCGCCCACGTCCCAGGTGATTCGCTCCTCTATCTCAGTTTCGTCTCGTCTCGTCTGTCTCTTGCTTGGCACCAGCGAGTTACCAGTGGTCAGTGAGCTGGTGCGAACTGAACTGAAGGTGGCTGCCGCCAAACTGAACACTCGACTTAGAATTTTGAACTGAGATCCGAAGTGTATTCTTCCTTTGACATCATCCATCCACACTAACATTTTCTTGTTCGTTTGTGTTGCAATGAGCAGGAAACATTGCGGGCAATCAAAATGTAGACGTTACTACGGATCAGTATCATCGCTACAAGGTACTACCACATCCGAAGCAAACAGAGGAGCATCTTGCAGTATTAGAGACTATAGTGACTTCCATGTTAGAAATGTTACTTTTACTGCTCCTCTGGGTTCTTTTATAGCACTGTGAAAAACGTAAATGCCATATTTTGCTTGTCAATGGAAGCTAATTGGTGGCAATGTCCATCTTCTTTTGGTCAGTGGAGCGATGGCTGACCAAGCTTTCTGTAAGTGAAATATCTACACCCGTTCATAATAACACTGCGTAGATCACATTTCACAAAACTTGAGCTGGTTGACATCTTCTCCCGGCACAGTACTAACTGTAAATACTACAAGATTACAACTGCATATATCACAGTTCACAAAGTTGAGCTGATTCACATCTCCCAGTGCAGCACTAACTGTAAACACTATATATGCATAGCTTTCTTTTGGGGAAACATTAATATTCACACTATGACCGTCGAGAATTGGCCGTGTGCATCCTAATTATGCCGAGATCGGGTGTTACTCATAATCCTTTGTATCGCTTGATGCTGCATTTGAGATAATAAAAGCGCCCTTTGTCGAAAATGACTGTCAGAAAAAACTCCCAGGGCCTTACGATGTGTTCTTTTATGTTTCCACAGGAAGATGCCAATCTCATGAAAGGATTGAATTTCGATGCCTACCGATTTTCTATCTCATGCTCCAGAATCTTCCCAGGTATTCCGAATCTGGCTGGAACCATAGCATGCTAACACATAACTCCAATATTATTCTGAATGAAACACAAGAGTTACCACCCTTATTCATCTTTGACTTACGCAGATGGTGACGGAAAAGTTAACCAAGAAGGTGTCGCGTATTACAATAATCTGATAAACTACCTTCTTCAGAAAGGTATAGCATAATCATCTATTTCCTTTTTTGCGGGAACTAAGCATCTATTTCTATTTTCTTTTTTGCGGGAAAGAAAATATCAGCAGATTCCCTATTTTCTTGCTGATGTACCATGGTAACTATAGATTATTAGTATTGTTGATCCTGGCCATGAACTTCAGTTGGGTAGAATCCCCCTTTCCGCATATTAATTGGGCCAATACCTGCATATGTACATACTAGAGCTGAGTATTTTGTGGGCTTCACTGATTAAGTTAATTTCTTCTCCTTTGTTGCTGTTCAGAGTCGAATAGTTTCGATTCCTGATGTAGATCTACTGATTAAGAGTTATAGTGCTAAGTTGTGGTTGTTTCAATTCCTGTTCAGTTGTGAATATTCTCTGTGCTGCATGCAACTATTTTTCTGGGTTTCAATTCCTGATGTAAATTTACTGCTCAAGAGTTTCCACTGCCAAGTTCCTGATGTAAATTTTTGCTTGTATCATTTCTTGTTCAAATGTCTGTAGCCTTGTAGCCTTGTTAGAATCTGTATAGTATATGCTCATCTATTCAAACTACTGCTCGAATGTTAGTTTCCAAATCCACCATGCCATTTCGCATGATTTGTTCAATGATTCTTCTTCTGTAATATTTATCCTGTAATCTATCGCCTTGCACCACACTAACATTTGCTCCATGATTCCCTGACTGCTCAACATGTTGATCTGTTCTGAACATCTGAATTTTTTGTGTGTGTAGGGGGACTTGTGATGCGGCACGCCAAGCAGCAGCAAGGGGAGGGGGTCTCTGAAATGTCGCTGCTGTCGTTCATTGCTAGTGTCACCGATTGATGATGGATGGTTGCTGCTAGTTTAGCTCCTTGGTAGTACCTCCTTGTCTTTCAGGCGGCTGCTACTGCTGCTGGTAGAAATGGTAGCTACAGTCCTATGTACTTCCTACACTCGGATTGCCCTTTGTTGAATGTACCTACTGTTGTACCCATGGCTGTTTAAGGAATCCTTTTGTGTTGAAAGAAATAAAATTGTCACCCGTGGCTATTTAAGATACATGCTTGTTTGAATTCCCTCTGTTTCACAATCGCTGGAACAACTTTGTTATGGAGGCCCAAAATTGAAATGGACTATAAAAAGTTTGAGGCCCAAAAAAGAAATGAACCGTAGAAGGCCGTGTCCTAGAAAATAAAAAGGCCGAATTCTTGGGCTTGGCCCATGTAGCTGACACAAATTGCTAGAAAAATAATAATTAATGGGCTTGGCCCATATAGACACCAAACTGGACCGGGCTGATTCTAAGTAACGACCTTTTCATTTGGTCGCAATTTTGCCATGTCAACTTGCCATGTCGGATCCGATGTGGCCTGAGCAGACAACCAATGACCAAAAAATTGGTTGTTGAACCAATGACCTTTCCCATTTCAGAAAAAAGGTCGTTAATTTCAGTTTACGACGGCCAGCTTTTGACCATCTGTTTTTGGTCACAAAAAGGTCACAAATGAAAAACAATGACCTTTCGGCGACCAATAGTGATGGTCGCAAGTCGACATATTTCTTGTAGTGTGACAAGTGGGGCCCACATGTCAGGTTTGACCCTGGTCAGCGTCCTGTTGACTGCTGACGCAGTGGTGACCTCATGATGATGTCATAATTCCTTTTCTGCTAAATAAAAATAATTTCAGAAAATAATTTAAACTTTGAAAATTCATAACTTTTAAACCGTAGCTCAGATTGAAAAACTTAAAACATGAAAATTGATCAGAACGACAAGACGAATCTAATCGTGTTGTCTGTTTCTATGTCGGAACCTCCTACGTAGGAGAACCCGTAACTTTTAGCCCGGTTCCGGTATATGAATAGTACATATACGCCGGATAATAAATCCAATTTAAATCCTAAAATAACTAAAATGACTCAGATGCACCTTTAGTCAACCCTGCACTGCATCCTAGCATGGCATGCCCTGTATTGCGTTGTCTGTTGTGTATTTATATATTTCTTCCCCCTCTTCTCTCTCGGTAGACCCCGACGTCGACGTAGCTCCCGAGACCGACGCAGCTCCGGAGGTCTACTTCGCTCCTGACGATCAGACCCTTGCCGCCGAGCTTCCAGGCAAGCACCCTCCTTTTGAGCATTCCGATATCGCCTACTCTCTTCTCTCTTATGCTTGCATTAGAAGTTACTGCTGCTGCTGTTGTCCTATTTCTGCTGCATAGCCTGTTTATTGTAACCTGCTATTGTTACCTACCTGTTTATCCTAAACTATTTAGTATAGGTTGGGTAGAGACCCATCAGAGACCCCACTGTATCCCGACTGCCCCGCTGGATCATCAGAAGACCCGATCAACGGGATCGAAGACCAGGCCCCGGCACCGCACCTCACTCCCCCTTAGTTGTTCGACACTACTGGGTTATTATCGAGTGCCGAGGGTGATACCTCGTCAGCACTTCTGATCATAACCTTGTAGGTTAGTTAATCGGTCGTGGTCAGCGAGGGTGATTCCTCCTACACCACCCCCGATAACGACACCGTCGCGCAACTCCTCAAGAGTGAACCTTGACGGTGATTCCTCCTCCGTTCACCTTGATGTTTACGTCAGGTGGGAGTCCAACGAGGGTGATGCCTCGGATTCCTTCTTGTTATGGTAGCCACACGGATGCCTTTACATTATTGTTGACAATGTTTATTCTGGATAAAGACGGGTCGGCCCTGAGGGGTACCCTCACGAGATTATGATGAGCGTGTTATGGAGTCGGGTGGACCTGGATGGTGCCCGAGAGTTGAACACGAGGCGTGGACGGGCATTCCTAGCCCTTGCCGCAAGTCCTTGAGACGGGGCAACGGGGTCACATCTTTCGTGAGTCTCTGCTCGTTACCGCACTACCAACACACTAACGGTTTGGATATTTGATCTGAGGGGCCTCTGGCCTGATAGCACTAACCATCACGTGGGCATAGTATGGGCGTTCTGCGTCGTATACTTTAGCCGGAGCTTAATAGACGTCAGCAACTAAGCGGCGCGCGATGGGTTGGACTGGTAACGCCCTGCACTTGTATAAGGGGGGCTAGGTCTGCTCACCGGCCGCGTTCGCAACGTGCAGGAGCGTCCGGGGCGATGGCCCAAGACCCCTGGATGCCTAGGTTTAGTCCGGCGTGCTGACCTCTCTGTTAAGTATTCGGTCGGGTTGCGGCGTGTTGCTTAGCCGAGGCCGGGCATAACCCAGTAAAGTGTTTCCGGCCGGAGTTAAGCGAGCGTGGTGGGTAAGTTGGTGCACCCCTGCAGGGAAGAACTAATCTATCGATAGTCTGTCCTACGGTAACAGACATTCGGAGTTGTATCCCGATCGGTACAACTAGAACTGGACACTTGAGATGAAATGGATAGTATGGCTCTGGGATTGCTTTCTCGCAGGGAGTCGGGGAAGGATCTCTGGGCGAGGTTGATGACTTTACTACTACTTTACATTATGTTAATCTGCACTCTTCTAATGCTGCAAGACCGATGAAGATGCTTGAAGATGCTAGTCTTCGATAGGACTAGGCTCTCCCCTCTATTCTGGCATTTCTGCAGCCCAGTCCACATATACAGTCCTCCTTTGAAAATATTGCATAGGTAGTGTAGATCCTTGCTTGCTGAGTACTTCGGATGAGTACTCACGTGTGCTTTGCTTTCTTTTTCTCCCCTTTTTCATTTGCCGCCGCCAGATGACGGAACCCCTGAGATAGCTACCCCTGTCGACGACTACGGCTACTACTACTACCCTCCCGGCGAGTACTACTACGAGGAGCCGACCGACGACCCGGAGTAGTTTCGGAGGGTCCTAGGCAGGAGGCCTACGCCTTTCGATCGTAGTGTTTTATTTTACCCCGCCTGCTTAAAGGCCTATCTGTAATTCTACTATATCTGTACCCAGATATTTGATGCTTCCGCTGACACTTGTATGCCATCGAGCGATGTATTCGAGCCATCGAGGCTCTGGCTTGTAATATAAAGCTTGTATGACTTTATTTATGTTTTAGAGTTGTGTCGTGATATCTTCAAGTGAGTCCTTAGGCTTGATCGTGCGCATTTGCGTGTATGATTAGTGCACGATTAAACCGGGGTCGTCACATCGGGTTCAGTGGATGGAAGAACTTGATAATTGTTCTTCAGTTTGTGATAATTGTGGTGTTGCTTTTATCTTGTGGTCGCATGTAGAAATGCATTGACCACTTTATTGTTTAGTAAGTAGGCATTTGTACTAAAGAGCTACCTTGTGATCTCAAAAGAAATTCGTGTGAACTATTTTATGTAATGGTTATGTGAGTTTGTTGTTAGACATTGAGACTTGAAATGCATGTTTGTGTGTTGTATATATATTTTTGCGGCAGGGATCCGGGGGAAAGCAGTAAAAAGTTGTCTGGGAACGGATCTTTGCCGAGAGCAGCTCCCGGCAAAGTGGCATGTTGGCAGTTGGCTGTGGCATCTTTGCCGAGAGCCACTCTCGGCAAACTGGCATGCGCTGGCGGTTGGATGTGGCATCTTTGCCGAAAGACACTCTCGGCAAAGAGATGACGGAACCAGCCGATGTGAGAGTCACTTTATATTGCCGGGTGGTACTGTTTGGCTCTCGGCAAAGTCTTTGCTGAGTGCCCGTGCTTTGGCTATCGGCAAATTCCTGTTTGCCAGATAGGTGTACGCCGGGTGGTCTTTGCCGAGTACATCACTCGGCAAAGGCTTTACCGGCGGTTTTGGGCCCTTTGCCGAGTGTTCTTGGCACTCGGCGTATAACTCGATTCCAGTAGTGTAGGTTCTGATTGGACATTTAGTACAAGACAAGTCGTATATGTTTACATGATTAGCGTAGGTACCCACGCAACATAGGAAAATTTTCAGGCAAACAAACAAATGTGTTGTGTTATGCGTAGGAAGTCCGGCTTGCAAAGGAGCGAGAGTGCAAACAAGGTGCAAATAAATGTTGAGAAAAGAAATCTAAATAGTATGATAATCATGCAAATTATGTAGCTATTTGGGTTTACTTCCGTGGTATTAAAATCTAAATCCTTGGTATTTGTATAGAAAAATCTAAATCATGAATTTGGTTGGTGCAAACTAATTCGTGATAATTTATATTTTTGTAGTCATTTTCAATTTATAATTTATATACTGTTTTACAAACACGCATAGGGTCGCACATTTAACTCTCATGCTTCTTGATGTTATAGTGTAGCAGAGACTGCATGGAAATAAACACGGAGATGCAAAATGGGAAGAAGCAAAAATGGCTGCATAGGAAGCAAGGATACCTAGGAAAAAACTATTCCCAACGAATCACTCGTATATTTATCAATGATAGAGATATACTGCATAAGCAAGTCAGATAACCGTGGGTATGCACCATAGAACCTCATAAATAAAAGAGCATTACTGGTGAAGAAAATCCTTCAGAGACAAATCTTATTATGATCCTCATAAAGCATTACTAATAAGGAAATCAATCAGACAAAATAGTACATGTCTCCTCCTAAATTCGAAGAGATATTCTAGCAAAGCAAAGAAAAAGGGTCTTCTTATGAACCACTTCAAGTTGTGACTCTGACAATGAGCTCATCCTGCAACGGATATCCTCACATTCTCCCATAAAATATTGTGGTAGTTATGCCAGTTATGAAAAAGGGTCTTGACATGTGGCCGCAAAGGATTCATCAGGAGGAAAATGCAGAAACAAAAAATGAAAACTTAGCATGTGGTACTTACTTTGACCTTCAGTTACCTTCACAGGAGAAGAAGAGGTGCCCTGTTGTGACTGAACAGAAGAGTAGCAGGGTAGCAGCTAGTGGCGCAGGGAGTCTCTGGCGAAAAAACCACAATTTCCAATCAAGGCCAGTGCATGAAGGTGAAGACACGGAAACACGGTTCAGATTCACACAATTTAACTCCATTCAAATCTTTTAAGCATCCACTTGATGAAACAGATGAAGAGAAAATTAGCTCACTCGCTCACCAAAAAGGAGAAATAATAACTCAAGAACACAAACTTACACTGCAATGGGCGAGCAGGTGAGAATCACAAAGCTGTAGTGACATAGGAGCCTCTGAAGCAAAGAAGGCGGCTCAGCAATGACCAGACCGCAAGAGAGGTGGTGCGTTGTCCTGCATCCTACAAAGCCATCAGTAAGGTAATGAGGCCATGCAACCACACATAATTCTTTTGGCCCGTGAAGTGACAACACCAATAACCATGGGGCCTCATTTCTAGAAAAGGATCAACAATTAGAATGCTAGATCTTGGAAACAACATTATACATACTTCAACATTGGAGACCTCAATTTGTTAATTCTGAATCAACGGGCTTTTGTAATCTTCTATCTATCAACACCATAGTATCAATGGTTGTGCTTTTAGCAACATAAACAATTAGACACATGCAACAATGGTACCGAGAAATCAAAGATTTAATCATGTCAACCAAATCAAGATAGCACCAGTCATACAGAACATAAAGAGATTAGCAAATCAGACTTGAGAGTTAAGGTCATGTCAAACATTCAGTCATTAAACATTTTCTTTTTCATGTTTTGAGTATCGCAATAGGATAATAACCACAATATAATTGCAAGGTAATGCATGAATTTCTTTTGCTTCATATGAACTGAAAGTGAAAGGTTTCAGTTCTCATCAAAACCACGTCATTAACAAAATGATGACTTGCGGGAGGCTAAAAATACTGAAACATACGGAAATAGCGCCGTGCAAAGTCGAGTCAGCGCTACCATACCAACCCACGGTATATGCTTGCTCTGTCCACCTTTAGTTTCATTTGGCCCATTTAAATATTTCTCCACCTGTAGATTTCCTTGTGTCATCAAATACATTATATAAGCATTTGAAGTTAGTAGATATCCATCATAAAGAGAAAAGAGACTAAAACACAAGACAGTAGTGCATTTTATCGCCAATTTGAACATATACAAAGAAGAAACTGTGGATGCCAAATTAATGCAGCAAGGGATCTAATAGTTTTCCAATGCATAAGTAGCCTAAGCAAGCAGAACTCCTTGCAAAAAGAATGCAATCAAAGTTCCACATGTACAAGCTTCAAAAGGAGATTGCTCTTTCATACAGGATTTAAAACTGGCAATAATATAATCTGCTATGTAAAATCTACAATTTCAATCTGCATACTACGAAGCAAGAAGCAAGCTAGGCCAGAGAAACTTTTCTTTAGCTGCATACTACACGATCTGTCGATGGCGTCCTCCTCACCAACAACAAAATTATAGAATCATGTAAGCTTTTCTTTAGCTGTATGTAATCATGTAACAGAAACTGTAGAACATATTTATCTAGATAATCAATTTATCAGGCACTTCGAAGATACAGATCCAAAATTAATACTACATATTTAAAGCTATCCAGAAAGTGCAACAACAACTTATAAGGTGCACTCCTCAGTTAGAGGTTACTTGCACAAATCGTGCATATATGAATACAGAGAGAGAGAGAGAGAGAGTATGGGGGAGAAGGATTGAGAGAAGCTCACCTTGATATCAGCCATGCCTTGATGACGCTTCCCTGCAGATCCATGACGTTGTTGCTCCCTGTCCCTATCGTCGGCCTCTCCTCCATCCCGTGAGGCGTCCGCCGCCTGGGTCTCCGGCCTCGCTGCTCCACCCCACCGCCAGCCTCTTGGCCCTCACCAGCTCCCCCACCCTCGGGGTCTCGCGCCTGATGGCAGTCAGCAGGGAGGTCGAAGAGGAAGGCAAGGCCGAGGCGCGCCGTACCAGATCTCGGTCCTCCTTGCCATGTCCAATCTGATCTGTGCCAGAAGCTATAGGGTGGTTGGGCCGCCGCTGCCATCTTACTCTCGGTGTGGGGTGGAGAGCCAGAAGGAGGGAGGCGGAATCATGGGAGAGAGCTCGAGCAGCGCGGGGATGGAGACCGGGCGGCGGACATGAGCGCGGGAGGAGGAGAAAGGGTGGAGGCGCGACAAAGCGGAGGCGGCTGGAAGCAAGATGAGTGACAGAATGAGACAAACCCTAGCCCCTCACCTATTGGGGATGAACCCAGCCACCCATAGCACGCCACGGCACGCCAGAAAGGTGAAATCTCAGAACTACCCTCAGCGGCTAACGAAAATTACAGGCGGTGGCATGCCTCCTGCGCACACAAAGACCATCACCGGTCACACCCGACCCCGCGGTCGATGACAGTCGGGACCCACCCCGTCTGGACCCTAATTTCCACACATAGGACGTTAGAACGTGTGCAAAATTTTAGGCACTATTCATTGCTAGTCACATCAGCTCTGATCCAACGGCTAAGATCAATCCATCAAGAGATCAAAACGGCCTGGATTTGTTTGGAAACCTAATCTGACGGCCCAGAGGAGACATGCCCTGAGAAGGCTTCATTTCACCCTGGGATGTAACAATGGGATTGTCACTCCACTCACATGTGGCCATTGGGCAGGTGGTGTCTTTGGACAACAAGGTTGAGAAGGCATATGCATTGGCACTTGATTTCGAGGCTCTCTTCACAAAAAGAACTTTACGACTTGCTAGCCAGTTTTGAGGGGGCTCGTCCTAAATCTGGCAAGACAATTGGTTGCCTCTTGTTGAGGATGACAAGCAACAATAGTTTTAAAATTTCTCACCATTTGCAGATACTAGCACTACAGCTAGGTTGAATAAAGATAAAACGAGCCTTCCAGTTACCAAAACAAGCAGAGCAGATCAGATCATCCTAGCAACAACCTCTCCGTCCCCAAAACAGACAGCGCTTGTTTTTGTGTTATGGAGACTGTCAAATCTGTTG
The DNA here is from genome assembly GCA_011799875.1 of Thinopyrum elongatum. Classification (NCBI taxonomy): domain Eukaryota; kingdom Viridiplantae; phylum Streptophyta; class Magnoliopsida; order Poales; family Poaceae; genus Thinopyrum; species Thinopyrum elongatum. Next base: position 559,195,439 of record CM022302.1, read on the forward strand.
ACATAAAGTATATGATGATTCTATTGCGGGCTGGCCGGAAAAAACACGGCTAATTTCGACTAGTTACTAGCACAACCGGACCGGACGGAATAAATAACAGCAATCATCTTCAAATTTTTCTCAAGCTCACTAAAGCTAGGGAGACAAAACAAATTCTCTCATTCCACCTAACACTCGCAAGGGCGCGTTTCCATCTTTCCAGGAGATCATTCATCACCTCTCCTGACTGGCCGTCACCCTCTGCATGATCATCGCCTCGGCCGCCTGGATGGCCTCTGATGTTCCAGTTATCGTAACTTTCCTGCACCAGCGACCGGAAATTATAAGCTTCAGTGGCAGAGAGGTGATCACAGAGCGGAGCATGGCGGCTTAATGTTACCTGTCAGATGTGCCAGCTATGAAATCGCCCCTATCTGATATCTTAATCCTGGCACCACTAGCCTGCAGTCGCAACAAAATTACATGAGTTTGGTTTCCCTGAAACATGGTGCGCTCACACCATACAAGGCAGCAGCAGGTTTATGCAGATTTGCCATAAATCACAGAAGTATGAAACATGAGTTTTCTGAACTCACGAGTTTTCTGAAAATTAAGTTACCTGAAACACGAGTTTCTGAACTAAAATGAGGACAGACAACATGCTCCAATGTTCTTAACTATTTATCTGCCGCAGGCAAACTACATGACCAAACGAGCGCTATTACCTCAACAGCTGTCTAAGTGCCTACTGACTAATGCAGGGTGATACATCTTAACAAGACTGCTGCAGGCAAAAATCTATATACACTACATTATAGAACGGAGGGAGTAATATAATGCAGAAGCCTCGCCTATCTATACAGTGAGCATACACGTCTTAGTCTATGTACAAGGCTTTGAGTAATTGACCATGTGCAGTAAAAAAAAACACTAATGAGGTTCAGATTCACGCGGTGTAGGAGAATACCTGAATGATCTCTGTTATGTTCCTTCCTGCACGCCCTACAACTGCACCGATGTGTTCATCAGCAACACCTATGGTGTGTGATTCTTGGGCATCATTATTAGCAGGTGATCTAACAGGTGTGCCAGGCTGAAAAGTTTCAACAGAAAACCATGGTTAGAACAACTGGAAAACATATATGAGGTTAACACTTCCACTCAAAAAGCAAAGCAAAAAAGAAGGTTCTCCATCAGCATGCAGTTGTACAGCTAATATGATGACACAAGAAATTCCAATTCTGCCGTACACAACACTTTATCCAGTAGGTGCTGCCTCAGCATACTGTTTTACAAAATAACAAAATATGTGCATATAGAATATCACCTGAAAGCATTAGAAGCCAAGTTCCAACATATACATATCTCTTTCGCCAAAAACAAATGCTCAGTGTAATACACATTTTATTTTCAGTGCACTGACTAAGAAAAGTTGCGTGCACAACAAAACTGTCAGGTATGACACCACAAAAATATGTTTGGGAGTGATATACCGAATTATCTCCGATGCGCTGCCTAATATTAGTAGCGTCAACAAAAGCTATCAGGGCATAACCATAAATTCATGAGATCAGATTCTGCCTTCTTGCAATGCAGAGACTTGGATAGAAAAAATGCTCCATGCACTAACTAATGGATTACATGACTATGCAAAACAGAGAAAAGTTCAACTAGAAAGCATCTCATACATATCACCCCCCTCCAACATCTCCCCTTAGGTGCACAACAAAAAGAGAACACATGGTAGATCATTATCAACAGAGATGGACTAGGAGTTTACAAAAAAGGTGTACAGTATGCAGGACAGTAAGCACGAACCTTGTTGTTTTGGTACCTTCCACCACCACCACCACCAGCAGCATACCCATTAGGTCCATAGTTCACAGCATTATTATATGGCACCTGCGGAATCATATACCCAACAGGAACAGCGGCAGGGTAACTAGGGAAACCAAGGCCTGGATATTTTGAAGTGAAGGAAATGAGTAAGAGAAAATGGTGATGCCATATCTGAAGGGTGAATCCATCTATAAATATCATGAATGCAAAGAGAATGTCTAGCTGCACATGCAAATATATCCTAGCATTCTCAGTGGTGACTTTTTTTTAAATGGTGTTATGACTTATTTCTAGAGAAGCATGATAAATGCAGAACCTGTATTCTTCAAGCAAGAAAGGTATTATGAGAAGGCACCCCATTCAAGCAAGCATGAAGCACAGTGGTAACATTAGAACTAGAAAGTGGTGAAAAAATTCTAGGATATACCTGCATATGGAAATGGGGAACTCAAATTAGGTGGGTAGTGAACATCCTCAGACAACTTGCTTAATATCAAATGTATGGCTCGCATCTGACTGTTTAAGGGTCCTGTGATAGTAACAAGCCTATCATGCAAACCAACAAAGTTGTTGTCCTGTGGTGAAATCTTGATTCCAGCATGTGAATCTTCAATGAATGACCTGAAGAGAGAACACCAACTCTTAACATTCCAGGCAACAGAAACTAAAATAAAGTAACTACAAGAACAATGATGAAGCATGTGATAGAAGTCCAATCAGACCAGGCACATGAGTATTATCAACAGAAGGACCATACAGTCCCTATTATCGTGCATCGGTTCACATATACTTCATCAGTTTTCTCAATAACAATAACAGTACACCAACATTGAAAATTAAGTAAGTATCATAGTGGGGGTGAAACTTAATGACAGTATCGGAGATTAGAACAGGTTTATTGATTAGGCATACTTGATTGTTGCTCCTCCTTTACCAATAATTCCACCACAAGAGCTGTTAGGAACTACAAGTCTAAATTTAGGCCTAGCTTCAGCTTCATTAGATTCTTCCCCCTGGAAAATAACAGGAGAATATCAGTTATCAAGCAATGGCAGCATGGTCCTACAAACATGACCGTTTGCAAAACAAATTGATTTACCTCTGACAAGAGTTTCTCAAGAACCAACTCCATGGCCTTAACTACTTCGTCAAACAGTCCAGAGACCATGATGATTCTGTCATTTGTACCAGGGAAAAACTCATGGCTGCGCGATAATTGAATACGAGCCCCAGACTGAGATTGGAAGTCATTAATAGTTGAACCACCCTTGCCAATAATACATCCTGCTGCTGTATTAGACACCAGAAACCTCAAATGCGTTGGCTTCTCCTTGTCATCTGAGGAGAAAAAACAACTTCCGATTCAGAATTATATACAAGAAAGGTGAATGGCAATAGCGATAACCATGCTATTATGAGTTCAATCATATATTTACCAAGGCCAAGGAGCAGAAGCAACCCAAGATGCATGAAAAATAACATAGCAATTGTATAGGTTAATGATGTGGTTGCACCTAGAGTCAAAATAACCCGCATGTGATTTAGACAATTTTATGTACAAAAAGACATTTTCCATGTTGAAGGTCACCTAAAACATTCCAGTAGTTGAAAATGCCAAGGACTGGAAAAAGTTTCACTACGAAACGGAAAGAGCAACTTCATTCTCGCACCTACTTTGTGTTCTGATACAATCTATCATTAAATATTTAAATTAAGAATTATTACGCTAGAAAGGCGGATGGCAGTAAGTATGCCATTACGAATTCCAAGTCGAGAATTACGTGACTAGTCGTCTACTCATAAATGCTTTGAAGTCAAGCAGAAATAGCAACTAATGATGCACTGTGATGAACATAGCAATTGTAGAGTCAACCGTTACCGACATGGTAAGGCCAAGCATAAATTTAGTAGGTTTTGATTACGAGGCGTGTTTCCCTGCGTGCACCTCCTAAAACACTTTCACCGTGGCAACAGCTGGAACAGGCTGAACTACAAAGCGACGAGCAAAATCATCCACCCGCGAATTTAGCGTTCAGAAACAGACTATCATCGCGCATCCGAAGCAGCCTAAGTAAATGTAGTAGCTATGCGCTAGTAAGCGAAGCAGCGTAGTCATGCCGAAGTCTACAAATTCCTAACCCCTCGACGCAGCGTCAAGCACAGTCACTGACAACGAAGCAGGGCACATTAAGCAAACCAGCCGTTGAATTATTACACCATCCCACCGTGCACCTAGGTCAACCGGGCGCAGCAGCACGTGAGGTGCAAAACGAAGGGGCTAAGCATGAATGATCCTTGGTCAGTTGTGAGCGCCCGCTGAGATGGAACCGGCCACCACAAATCCGGCGCCCGCTGCCGGCCGCGTCACGGCGCCACCACAGCGGCCGCCCGCGCGCGGGGGGCAGATCTCGGGCTCGCGGCGGGGCGCCAGGGCCCGGATCTCGCGGATCCGCGCGCGCGGCCGCGGTGGCCACGCTCGTACGCAACACAACCCAGAGCTCAGCTCGCTGAGAGGATACAGGGATGCGTGCGGTTACCTTCGTGCTCGGCGGCGTCGTGGCGGTCCTGCGGCGGAGGCGGCGGCGGGGAGGAGCGGGGCGCGCGCTTGGGCGCGGACTCGGGCGAGGAGGCGTAGGGGGAGCCCGGGGCCTCCATCTTCTGCCGGCGGCGGCGGGGCGGGGGCGGGGGCGGAGGGCGGAGGGCGGAGGTGGGGGTGGGGAGCAGGGGTGGGGGGAGACGGGGGTGGAGCGATGGTAGATCGCTGTGGGCCTACGCCATCAAAGGAGGGAGCGAGGGACTACTGAGACGAGGGTTTGGCTGCGCCGCGCACGCGCCCGCGCCTTGGGCCTTTTATCCATCCAATCCAAAATCCAACAAAGAAGGATCAAACGCTTTCTATTTCTTCTACCACCGCGACTGCAACCACCGGATTTTGTTTGTTTTGTCTGCTCTACAACAGAAGTACTCCCAACCAGTGGTGCCGGGGAAATACACTTTTCCCGAATATACAAGATACAAAAACCGGTGAGGCCAAAAGTGTATTTATCTTCCTTTTTCTTGCAAAAGAAAGCATATTTATCGGATGCCGACAACTGTTATTAGTGTACGTATATACACTCTAACCACGCTTCACGGCGCAAGGAACAAGGAATGCCAACACCGCGAGCCCTATCGGGTGCCCATTCATCTTCCTTTTTCCCGCAAAAACCGGCAAGGCTAAAAGCGCATTCATCTTCCTTTTTCTTCAATTCAAAGAAAAGCATATTTATCGGGTGCCCACAACTTTTACACAAGTGTAGTAGTACATTGTAATCATACTTCACGGCGCAAAGGGACAAGGAGTGCCAACAACGCGGGCTCTATCTTAATCTTATCTGTTAACATGATCTCTATCCAAAGATTGCTCATGACACTTGGGTCCTGATGGCCTGAGCTGGCTGGTCGTCGACACAAGGCGGGCTCTAGGGTTGGACAATAAGGACGCTTAACTGGAGCCTCTTTTTCTTCGCGCCTGCCAACTAGAGCCTCTTGTTTGTGGGGGATTCATCTCTACTCCTAGTTGGTAGGATAGTTTTCACGGTCTTTTTTCGTCTGATTTTTTTTTGTCTCCCCTCCCACCACCACACCGGTTTATTTTCGCATCACCTCTAACACAACGAAAAAAATCTGAACGGATCAGAACTTTCCATGTTGGCGCAAGTTATTTACTAATGTCTTTATGTGAAAGAATCAATCACGATCAATCTATAAAGATCAAATCTAAATTAATTAAGCTTACCATAAATCACTCAATCACATTAATTAATCTTTTCATACATCATCAAAATTACGCTAGTTTTTTTAAGGCAAAATTACGGGGTTTTTTACATGAAGGCAAAATTATGTTAGTCTCTACTCCTAGAGGAGTCCGCAGGTAGTTTCGTTCGTCCCAATCGATCGAAGAAACAACCCCTCCCCGTCCCCGATATGGTTTTTCTTCCACCGATTTTTTATGACACAAACAACCGGTTTTCTAGCCCCCGATCTCTTCCCAAAAATCAGGATCGGAGGCAATCAGATTTGGAAAGGATCATGAGCGTAAGAGATTTTTAAAGGATCGTGCGCGTAAGGGAATTGGAAAGGGCAAAAAAAGTGACGCCTCTGCCAGACATCGCGGCGCCTCCGGCCTTAGTTGCCCTTCCTTCGGTACACGACCTACACGGTGACGCCGCATCCCAATGGCCCCACCATGTCGTCCCTATCCCGAGACCTTCGTGCTCGCCAACAACCACCGTGGAGCCTCCTTTCCCTCTCCCTCCTCCTCCTAAAGCAATCCTCTCCCTGCAGACATCCGACCCGACCGCCGCTGGCTAAGTGTCTACTTTGCCGACCACCCCTCTTCGACCCCTGCTGGTCGCTCCCGCATCCTGATCTCCTCCGACCCGGTCCACCTGCCGTCACGCGAGCACCCGCCTTACCTCGATAACCTCCTCATCAGGCAGGACAACGCCATGTACCGGCTCTGGCTCCTCGCTGTGGTAAGGGTTGTCACGGATTGGAGCAAGGTTAATGCCGTGTAACATGCTCTTCTTCACGATGCTCTCCGCCGAGATGGAGCTTGGGTGGGGTGCCACCAAGGGCACGCACGATTCGCATGAAAGAGAGAAACGACGATAATGGCTGGCAGCGAGTGGTCATCGCGTCACCGCTCACCTGTTGTGTCCCCTGTTTGGCGGCTGCGATCATGTTATAAAACGATTTCAATATGGTTACCTGAATGGTTGATCCCAGGAACAAGCAAGCTCAACAATCCTTGATCCCAAGAGGAAGCTAGCTCCGCAATACTAAGTCAGTGAACTTGCTCGAGTCATCATGGCCCAGATTCATGATTCCTGTATGGTTATTACTGACATATGGCTACGGATCCATCGGGCATGGTGGTGGATCCTGCATGACTGGCAGTTCGTGAATAGATCGTGTTGGATCGATCATTCATCACGAGGCCAGACAAGCTCCAATTCATGTCTAGAAAATTGTAGATCAGGGCTCAAGTTTGACTTAATTTGCAGCCAACAAATCATTCATCGTCCTCACAGGTAATTCGGTCGATCGGGGAATTGTGAATCCTATACCACAATTAGAAAGAGTGTCTTTGCATACTATGAATTGAGGTCAGGATAGTTGGTTAAGTTTCTTGGTTTCTTCATGATTTTATCAACCTAGGAAGTGGATCATACAAGTGTGTGTACATATTAGCACAATTTTGTATTGGCGAGAAAAATACCCAGTTACATATTAGCCCATAGCACCGAAAAAGGAGTGCCCAAAAATCAAACATTCACGATGCAGGAATTCTTTACATAGTGACTGATGTTTGTTTAGCTGTTTACACCATGAAACCAACTTCGGGCCTATTTTAACTGCTTAAGTTTTGGCGTGTATGTCATTCTGCTTATTCTGCACCTCTACTGTTAGTCTGTTACTGATTAATAATTTGAGTTTTTTTTTACTTCATCAGGCACTGATACGTCTTCGTCGTATCTACTTTTCCTAACGCTTTTACTCTTGTTTTGTACTCTAATTTGCATGATTTGAATGAAACTAACCCGGACTGACGTTGTTTTCAGCAGAACTATCATGGTGTTGTTTTTGTGCAGAAATAAAAGTTCTCGGAATGGAACGAAACTTTTTGAAGAATTTTTATACAAAAAAAGAAAAATATTAGAGCCAAGAACCACTGAAGGGGGGTCCTGGGGGAGCACAACCCACCAGGGCGCGCCCAGGTGGGTGCTGCCCACCTGGTGGCCCCGCTGACCCTACCTCCGACGCTATAAAATCACATTTTCGGAGAAAAAATCAGGGAGGAAGAATTATCGCGTTTCACGAGACGGAGCCGCGCCACCTCTTGTTCTTCATCGGGAGGCCAGATCTGGAGTTCGTTTGGGGCTCCGGAGAGGAGGATCTTCGATCTTCGTCATCACCAACCCTTCCCCATCGCCAATTCCATGATCCTCCCCATCGGGAGTGAGTAATTCCTTCGTAGACTCGCTGGTCGGTGAGGAGTTAGATGAGATTCATCATGTAATCAAGTTAGTTTTGTTAGGGCTTGATCCCTAGTATCCACTATGTTCTGAGATTGATGTTGCTATGTCTTTGCCATGCTTAATGCTTGTCACTTTGGGCCCGGGTGCCATGATTTCAGATCTAAACCGTTTATGTTATCACCATTATATCTATGTTCTAGATCCGATCTTGCAAGTTATGGTCACCTATTACGTGTTATGATCCGTAAACCCCGGAGTGACAGTATTCGGGATACTTTTCGGTGATGACCGTAGTTTGAGAAGTTCATGTATTCACTATGTGCTAATGCTTTGTTCCGGTTCTCTATTAAAAAGAGGCCTTAATATCCCTTAGTTTTCTTATGGACCCCGCTGCCACGGGAGGGTAGGACAAAAGATGTCATGCAAGTTCTTTCCATAAGCACGTATGACTATTTACGGAATGCATGCCTACATTATATTTATGAACTAGAGCTAGTTTTGTATCGCCCTAGGTTATGACTGTTATATGATGAATACCATCCAACGAATTCACCGATCCAATGCCTACGAATTTTCCATATATTGTTCTTGCTAAGTTACTACTGCTGCTGTTACTGTTAGACTTGCTACAAAATCATTGTTATCACTGTTACCGTTACCGCTACTATTACCACTACTATCAAAATTATCATATTATTGTGCTACTGATCACTTTGCTGCAGATATTTAATCTTCAGGCGTGGTTGAATTGACAACTCAACTGCTAATACTTGCAAATATTCTTTGGCTCCCCTTGTGTCGAATCTATAAATTTGGGTTGAATACTCCACCCTCGAAAACTGTTGCGATCCCCTATACTTGTGGGTTATCAAGACCTTTTTCTGGCGTCGTTGCCGGGGAGCATAACTATTTGTTAAGTCACTTGGGATTATTATCTATTTATCACTATGAAGAATCTGAATGATACAAAAACCAAGATCGTTCCCTCTAGGACGACGGAAGGTAAGGAACTGCCATCACACTCTGCACTTGATTCACCTTCTGTTTTGAGTAGACTTGCAACACCACCACATGCTATTAATCCTGATAAGTCGCAAGTCATTGATGATGCTACTTCTGCTATGGATGCTACTCATGTTGATGCTAGTACCTTGCTTGATAATAATGTGCCACTAGGTGAATTTCTTGATGAACAACTTGCTAGAGCTAAAGATATTGAGAATGCTGAAACTGATGAAATTATTGAAAGTGATGAAGTACCTGAAACTGAAAATCTTGAAACACCTATTAGACCTAGCTCTCCTAGATATGAATTGCCTAAGATACCTGAAGGTTATTATATGGATGAGGAGACAGCTAGAGACTTTCTTGCTTGCAATGATAGAGATGATCTTAAGAAATTATTATGCAAACTGAAAGAAAAATCTTTGAATGCTAGAATGAAATGTGATCCTAAGTTTGCTACTTCACCTATCTTTGTTGATGATAAGGATTATGAATTCTCTATCGACCCAGAGTAAATTATTTTGGTTGAATCTGATCATTTTCATGGTTATGAAACTGAAACTATTGTGGCACATCTTACTAAGTTGAATGATATAGCTACCCTATTTGCTCATGATGAGAAGATTTACTACTATTATATTCTCAAATTATTTCCGTTCTCATTAAAGGGTGATGCTAAGATATGGTACAATACTCTTGCTCCTGGTTGTGTGCGTAGTCCCCAGGATATGATTTATTACTTCTCTGAAAAAAAATGCTGCTCATAAGAAACAAGCTGCCTTACAGGAAATATTTAACTTTGCGCAAATTGAAGAAGAGAGTCTTCCACAAGCTTGGGGGAGGCTTCTCCAATTGCTAAATGCTTTGCCTGATCATCCTCTTAAGAAAAATGAAATACTTGATATCTTCTATAATGGACTAACCGATGCTTCTAGGGACTTCCTAGATAGTTGTGCTGGTTGTGTTTTCAGGGAACGAACTATTGGACAAGCTGAGGAATTATTGAATAATATACTGAAAAATTATGATGACTAGAAGAACGCCCGTGCGTTGCAACGGGGCCACATTAACTTTAAGAGTTCAATATTAATATTCTCATACATATCAAGTGACATTGGCGACCTTTTTTACCATCAAATCCTCACACACACACTCTCTCCCTCCCTCTTCCTCACTCTCTCTCCCCCTCTCCCTCTCTCTCTCTAACACACACACACACATATCCATCTTATTGGGTACGGGACCATAATCCATCTATTTCACACACACACACGCTAGTGCATAACAATATGGATTATGTGTATTATATTTGCCACCACAACTAAGGGAATTAATTTCATGTAAATCGGCCAGCCACAGCTCCAAGAATACGGGGAGGAGGTGGCCCGGGGCGGCGTCGGCGCCGTCCGGCACAGGCCACGGGCCCGCTTCCAAGTGCGTCTGCGCGCCGGCCACCCACGCCGGGTCCTTCAAGTGCCGCTTCCACCGCACCAACTCCCAGGGTCACGGCCACGGCCAGGGCCAGGGAAGCCGCCCTTCTTCGCCCCCTTCACCGGCCGCGGCCAACGCGGTGCCGCGGCACCCGGTCTCGCCATCCTCGTCCTCCGGCATCGTCGCGACCCAGTGACGCAGCCCAAGCATCGGCCTCGAGAATCAAGAACGCTCGACAACGGAGAGGGAAGGGAAGATCATATACATGTCATAAGAAAGGGAGTTTATTTACTGCTCCCTCGATGTATTGTTTCCTTTGTTTGGAGATTGATTACCATCCGTGAGTTAAGGTAAGGTTAATGTGATTGAGTGATTTAAGGTAAGGTTAATTAATTTAGATTTGATCTTTAGAGATTGTTCGTGATTGATTCTACATTACTAAATATAACTTGCGCCAGTATGGAAAGTTCTGATCTGTTCAGATTTCTTTCGTTGTGTGAGAGGGTGACGCGAAAATAAACCGATGAAGTGGGGGGAGGGGACGAAAAAAATCTACAAAAAAAAACCAGCGAAGGTGGGAGGAGGTACCAAAAAAACCATGGGAGGTGGGACGAAAAAAACCCTGGAAGCGAGACTACCAACTGCTCCATTAGGAGTAGAGATTGGACTCTTCCTGAACCACCGCCTAAACCCACTCCGAAGAAGAGGGGTATCTTATATCTCAGTCCAGAATATATGCAAGAGGTAAATTCTTTAATGAAATTTGATGAAAGTGACATCCCTTACAATAAACATCCTAGTCAATGCCTTTATGAATTTGACAACTACATTAGAAAACAAGATCATTTCAATGCAAATGTTATGAAACAATTGAAATATAATTCTGATATGATTGCTCGCTTGAGTGACTTGTTATTTAGAGTCTCCAATGATGTTAGAGGTGTAGGAAAACATGCCTCTATGGTTCAAACTCAACTAGAACAAGTTGCTAAATCTCAAAGAGAATTGCTTGATGGAATGAATAATAATATAAATGACTTTGCTGTTAGAGTAGCAACTAGAGGAGGTAAAATGACTCAGGAACCACTTTATCATGTAGGACACCCAAAAAGAATTGAACAAGACTCTCAAAGAGTGAATGCTGATGCACCTAGTCCTTCTAAAAAGAAGAAGAAAAAGAAAAATGATAGGACTTTGCATACCTCTATTGAACCTGAGATAGAAAAACCTCCTGAAGATAATAATGATGTTTCTATTTCTAATGCTGAAACTCAATCTGGTAATGAACACCCATCTAGTGATAATGAAAAAGATAATGATAATGTTCATGAAGACACTCAACCAGACAATGATAAACAACCAGATAATGATGTTGAAATAGAACCAGCTGTTGATCTTGATAACCCACAACCTAAAAATAAAAGATATGATAAAAGAGACTTTGTTGCAAGAAAACATGGTAAAGAAAGATAACCATGGGTTCAAAAACCCATGCCCTTTCCACCTAAATCAACTAAGAAAAAAGATGATGAAGAATTTGAATGCTTTGCTGAAATGATTAGGCCAGTCTTTTTGCGCACTCGCTTGACCGATATTTTAAAGATGGCCCCTTATGCAAAATATATGAATGACATCATCACCAATAAGAGAAAAATACCTGAAGCTGAAATCTCCACCATGCTTGCTAATTATTCTTTTAAGGATGGAGTACCTAAAAAACTTGGAGACCTAGGAATACCAACTATACCGTGCTCCATCAAAAGAAATTATGTTAAAACTATTTTATGTGATTTAGGAGCTGGTGTTAGTGTTATGCATTTCTCCTTATATAAAAGACTTGATTTGAATAAACTCACACCTACTGAAATATCTTTGCAAATGGCTGACAAATCAACTGCCATACCTATCGGTATTTGTGAGGATGTGCCCGTTGTTGTTGCAAATGTTACTATCTTAACTGACTTCGTTATACTTGAGATGCCCGAGGACGACAACATGTCGATTATCCTTGGTAGTCCCTTCTTGAATACTGCGGGGGCTGTTATTGATTGCAATAAAAGGAAGGTCACTTTTCATATCAATGGTAATAAGCATACGGTGCACTTTCCGAAGAAACAATTCCAAGTGAATGGTATTAATGTTATTGAAAAATCTCCGACACACACTATTGGAAGTTTACAACTACCTTTACCTACTGCCAAAAAGAAATATGAAATGCTTATTCTTGGGGACATGCATATCCCCGTTGAGGTAACTTAGTGTTTTACGAAAGTTCTTCGGTTTCATGCTAATCGAAGGTGGTTATTAATAAGGCTTGATCAATCTTATTAATGGATCATTTTTGAGAGGTATGGAGTTGATGAATTTAGTAGGCACAACCTTCTGTTTCCAACTTTTGTTTTCTGTTTTTCTTAGTTAAATAAAATAAAATGCCATGTTTTGTCTGTTTTCTGAATTTCCCGTGCAATAAAAAATGACCCAAAAATAAAAGTTCTCAGAATGCCTTGAAAATTTAATACGCTTTTTTCTGAATATTTCTGAATTTCTGATGCAAATAACATCAGAGGGGGTGCACCAGGTGGGCACAACCCACCTGGGTGCGCCAGCAGCCCCAGGCGCGCCCTGGTGGGTTGTGGTCCCCACATGGGCCCCCTCACTTATCTCTTTAGTCCACACCATCACCTACCTCCAGAAAAAAAAATCACCATTGCTCTCTCTCTCCTGTTCTTGCTCTCAAACCCGCGGATTTCGATCTCTTTGCTCGAAGCTCCGTTTCCGAAACTGTTTCGGGGAATTGCTACTTGGTATGTGACTCCTCCGTTGCTCCAATTAGTTTTTGCTTTAGTGGATTATATTTTGAATAATTAGCTACTCTTGGTGCTGCTGTAGATGAGCTTGCATGTTGAATTCTTAGAGTTCTAAGTAGTTTGAATGCTTGATATGGCCTCTATGCATGCCTATGAGTAGTTGCTATCAATCCTGTGAAGTTTTGTTGAAAAAATTTTGTGGACTAAAATTTTCAGAATTCTGTTCATAGGAATAAGATGAGTTTCTTTAGGAAGTTTGCCTCCAAGAAGAGCTTTAAGGGAGTCATTGGGGAATCATCGGACAATGATCTCCATTCTCGGAGAAGGACGGAGGTGCGTGATGACCCACAAGTATATGGGATCAATTGTAGCCTTTTCGATAAGTAAGAGTGTCGAACCCAACGAGGAGCAGAAGGAAATGACAAGCGGTTTTCAGCAAGGTAATGTCTGCAAGTACTGAAATTGTAAGTAGCAGAGTAGTTTGATAGCCAGATAATTTGTAACGAGCAAGTAACAATAGTAGTAACAAAAGTGCAGAAAGGTAGCCCAATCCTTTTGAGGCAAAGGACAGGCCAAAACGGTCTCTTATAATAAGCAAAGCGTTCTTGAGGGTACACGAGAACTTCATCTAATCACTTTCATCATGTTGGTTTGATTCGTGTTGGCTACTTTGATAATTTGATATGTGGGTGGACCGGTGCTTAGGTGTTGTTCTTACTTGAACAAACCTCCTACTTATGATTAACCCCCTCTCAAGCATCCGCAACTATGAGAAAAGTATTAAGAATAAATTCTAACCATAGCATTAAACTTTTGGATCCAATCGGTCCCTTACGGAATAGCGCATAAACTAGGGTTTAAGCTTCTGTCACTCTCGCAACCCATCATCTAATAACTACTCCACAATGCATTCCCTTAGGCCCAAATATGGTGAAGTGTCATGTAGTCGACGTTCACATGACACCACTAAGGGAATCACAACACACATACTAGCAAAATATCGAACACATATCAAGTTCACATGATTACTTGCAACATGATTTCTCCCGTGACCTCAAGAACAAAAGTAACTACTCACAAATGATAATCATGCTCAAGATCAGAGGGGTATTAAATAGCATATTGGATCTGAACATATAATCTTCCACCAAATAAACCATATAGTAATCAACTACAAGATGTAATCAACACTACTAGTCACCCACACGCACCAATCTATAGTTCCGGTACAAAGATTGAACACAAGAGATGAACTAGGATTTGAGAGGAGATGATGCTGTTGAAGATGTTGATGGAGATTGCCCTCCCCAAGATGGGAGAGTTGTTGGTGATGATGATGACGATGATTTCCCCCTCCGGGAGGGAAGTTCCCCCGGCGGAATCGCTCCACCGGAGGGCAAAAGTGCTCCTGCCCAAGTTCCGCCTCGAGACGGCGGCGCTCCGTCCCGAAAGTCCTCTCTTGATTTTTTTCTAGGTCAAAATGACTTATATACCAAAAGATGGGCACCGGAGGTGGGCCGAGGGGAGCACAACCCACCAGGGCGCGCCTGGGCTCCCTAGCGTGCCCAGGTGGGTTGTGCCCACCTGGTGGGCCCCCTCTGGTACTTATTGGCTCCAATATTTCTCATTTATTCCATAAAAAATCCCTGTAAAGTTTCAGCTCATTTGGAGTTGTGCAGAATAGGTAGCCTGACGTAGCTTTTTCAGGTCCAGATTTCCAGCTGCCAGAATTCTCCCTCTTTGTGTGTACCTTGCATATTATGAGAGAAAAGACATTAGAATTACTCCAAAAAGCATTATTATGCATAAAAACATCATAAATAATAGTAGGAAAACATGATGCAAAATGGACGTATCAACTCCCCCAAGCTTAGACCTCGCTTGTCCTCAAGCGAAAACCGAAATCGAAAAACATGTCCACATGCTTAGAGAGAGAAGTGTCGATAAAAACAAAATACGGACATAGAAGCATCATGTAATTTTATTATAACAGCAACAAACTTTAACATAAAACTTTTATCATAGAACTTTTATCATAGACTTCTCATGAATAAGTAACAATTCATCACACAATCGAAGTATAAAGCATAAACTCTATTAGAAACCAACGAACTATGTTCTCAGTCAACTTTGCAACTACAATTCATCATCTTTTCAGGAAGGGTCACGTATCGGAGCCTTTAAGCAAGTCCACATACTCAACCATCATATAGTCTTCTACGACTGCTAACACTCACCGCATACACATGAGCAAAACGTTTCAACCGGACACATCGAAAGATAGGGGCTTATAGTTTCGCCTCCCAACGTATTCACCTCAAGGGTGATGTCAACAATAATAACTCATGCTACCCATATTCAACTAGACATATGTGCCTAGATCTTTCCTCACCACATGATGCTTGCCAAAGGAGAAAAATAAAAGGAAAAGAGAGAAGAACTTTGACTCTTGCATAAAAGTAAAAGATAGGCCCTTCGCAGAGGGAAGCAGAGGTTGCCATGCGCTTATTTGTTTGTATGCTCAACCCCTAAATGCAAAAGAACGTCACGTTATATTGCCCCTTGTGATGGCAACCTTTATTATGCAGTCTATCGCTTTTATTCTTCACCGTCACAAGTTCGTACAACGCTCAATTTTCTCTTACACTAAATGATCTCACACTTTTAGAAGCAATTTTTATTGCCTTATTGCACCGATGACAACTTACTTGAAGGATCTTACTCAATCCATAGGTAGATATGGTGGACTCTCGAAAATAAGATTTGGGTTTAAGGGTTTTTTGGATGCACAAGTAGTATCTCTACTTAATGCGGAATTTTTGGCTAGCAAAGATGGGGGCAAGCACCACATGTTGAAAGATCTATGACAATATAACGTCTATGTGAATATGAACAAACATAAATCATTAAGTTGTCTTCCTTGTCCAACGTCCACAATTTTGGCATATAATATTTTGATGGGGGCTCACAATCACAAAATATTTCCATGATAGTGTATTTATATGTGAATCTTCTCTTCCCTTATTAATTCTTTCATGAGTTGCATCATTGACTAATGCTATGTTTGTCAATCTCTAATAAAATTTTCTACTTATACTTTTCCTTATGTGGTGTTATCACCTACCATAGGATTAGCATATGATCTTTTCATTTATTTCCTTTCTCTTTATTGAAACATGAAAGTAAAGAAAGCAAAAACTCAAATTAAACTTTATTATATATCTCGCACACAATTACAAGGATGGATTACTAAGCAAGCTCTCAAAAAGAAAGGATCAAACTAAACTTTTATTCATCTTAAGTAAAAGATAACCATGGATCGAACTAAGAAAAGTAAAGGCAAAAGATAGTGGGGGTGATACGATACCGGGGCACCTCCCCCAAGCTTGGCGGAAGCCAAAGGGAGTGCCCATACCCGATACTCAATTTTCTTTTGGTGATGAAGAAGGAGGTGGTGGTGATGAAGTAGAAGGATTGTCTTTCCTCCTTAGCTTACGCTTGAGGATGGAATTCTCATCCTTCAATTCACCGATCTCCTGCTCAAGCTCCAATACCTTTTTGCATGAATCTTGCTTATTTTCCTGCAAGAGACGAAAGGGAATAAACTGAATCTTAGGCTTCTTTGCTTTGTTGGGGAGACTCGACTTCTTAAATTCAATATGCATGTCCCCAGGTTGAGGCAATGGGGCTTCATCTTCTTCTGAGCTCGTCTCCTCCTTCCTTTTAGGATCATAGTCTTCTTCTTCCTCCGTAGTCTAGCCATTGTGCTCCACATCCCCATAAACCTTAGGGTTTGCTATATAATCAGCAACATAGCTCTCACCCTCCGAGTCTTGGGACGACATATTTTCAGATCTGTCAGGAAAATAGCAAAAAGAGAAAGCAGAAGATTTCTCCGCGATACGGGGGTCAATAGGTTCGGGGGGTATATAAAGATTTTTTTATCTTAGGAAACAAGCAAACGGAAGAAAAACGGGGTCCGGAAGGTACCCGAGGTGGGCACAACCCACCTGGGCGCGCCTGGCAAGCCAGGCGCGCCCTGGTGTCTTGTGCCCACCAGGGGTGCCTTCCTGGTTGCTTCTTATTTTCCTAATTTTCTAAATATTCCAAAACTGACAAAAAATATTTTTGCGGATTTTTCGGAGTCCGTTTATTTACCGTATCACGTATCTCCTCTTTTTCACGATTCTGGAGTGTTCCGGAAGGACTCTTTTATGTTTCTTCCAGTGTCATAGTTTGGATAATATTACTTTCAACATTAATGGGCGTACCTGAGATATAATGTTTTATTCGTTGCCCATTAACAACCTTCGGGTTAGTACCTTTGGCATTATTTATTTTGATACCTCCAGACCGATAAACCTCCTCGATAACATAGGGTCCTTCCCATTTGGAGAGGAGTTTTCCTGCAAAGAATCTGAAACGAGAGTTGTACAAAAGAACATATTCTCCAACTTTGAACTCACGCTTTTGGATTCTTTTATCATGCCATCTTTTAACTTTTTCTTTAAATAACTTGGCATTTTCATAAGCTTGGGTTCTCCATTCATCTAATGAGCTAATATCAAATAACCTCTTTTCACCGGCAAGTTTGAAATCATAGTTGAGTTCTTTAATTGCCCAATATGCTTTATGTTCTAACTCAAGAGGCAAATGACAAGCTTTTCCATAAACCATTTTATAAGGAGACATACCCATAGGATTTTTATATGCTGTTCTATAAGCCCAAAGTGCATCATCTAATTTCTTAGACCAATTCTTCCCGGACCTATTGACAGTCTTTTGCAAAATTAATTTTATTTCTCTATTGCTAAGTTCAACTTGACCACTAGACTGAGGATGATAGGGTGATGCAATTCTATGGTTAACATCATACTTGGCAAGCAGTTTACGGAAAGCACCATGAATAAAGTGTGAATCACCATCAGTCATTAAATATCTAGGGACTCTAAACCTTGGGAAAATAACTTCCTTAAGCATTTTAATAGAGGTGTTGTGATCAGCACTACTGGTTGGAATAGCTTTTACCCACTTAGTAACATAACCAACAGCAACCAAAATATGAGTATACCCATTAGAGGAAGGAAAAGGTCCCACGAAATCAAATCCCCAAACATCAAATGGTTCAACAGCAAGAGAATAATTCATAGGCATTTCTTGACGCTTACCGATATTACCTATTCTTTGACATTCATCACAAGATAAGACGAACTTACGAGCATCCTTAAAGAGAGTAGGCCAATAAAAACCAGATTGCAATACCTTATGAGCAGTCCTGTCTCCCGCATGATGTCCTCCATAAGCTTCGGAGTGACATTTCCGTAGGATTTGTCCCTGTTCATGCTCAGGTACACAACGTCTAATAATACCATCTACTCCTTCTTTATAAAGATATGGGTCATCCCAGAAGTAATGTCTTAAATCATAGAAGAATTTTTTTCTTTTGTTGGTATGTAAAGCTAGGTGGTAAATATTTAGCAACAATGTAATTAGCATAATCAGCATACCAAGGAGTGTTATTAGAAACATTTATTGCAGCTAACTGCTCATCAGGAAAGCTATCATCAATAGGTAGTGGGTCATCAAGGACATTTTCAAGCCTAGACAAGTTATCAGCTACGGGATTCTCTGCTCCTTTTCTATCAGTAATATGCAAATCAAATTCTTGTAGCAAGAGAACCCACCTAATGAGTCTAGGTTTAGCATCTTTCTTTTCCATAAGATATTTTATAGCAGCATGATCGGTGTGAACAGTCACTTTAGAATCAACAATGTAGGATCTAAATTTATCACAAGCAAACACAACTGCTAAGAATTCTTTTTCAGTAGTAGCATAATTTCGTTGGGCACTGTCTAGAGTTTTACTAGCATAATGGATAACATTTAGTTTCTTATCAACTCTTTGTCCTAGAACAGCACCAACAGCATAATCACTAGCATCACAGATAATTTCAAAAGGCAAGTTCCAATCAGGTGGTTGAACAATAGGTGCAGTAATTAAGGATTTCTTGAGTGTTTCGAAGGCTTCTAAACAATCATCATCAAAAACGAAAGGAGTGTCCTTTTGCAAAAGATTTGTAAGGGGCCTAGAAATTTTAGAAAAGTCTTTGATAAATCTCCTATAGAAACCAGCATGACCAAGGAAACTACGAATACCTTTGATATCTTTAGGACCTGGCATTTTCTCAATTGCATCAACCTTAGCTTTGTCCACCTCAATACCTCTTTCAGAAATTTTATGGCCCAAAACAATACCTTCATTAACCATAAAGTGGCACTTCTCTCAATTCAAGACAAGATTTGCTTGCTCACATCTCTGCAAAACTCGATCAAGGTTGCTTAAACAATCATCAAAAGACTTCCCATAAACAGAAAAGTCATCCATGAAAACCTCAATAATCTTTTCACAAAAGTCAGAGAATATAGCAGTCATACATCTTTGAAAGGTAGCAGGTGCATTGCATAAACCAAAAGGCATATGTCTATAAGCATAAGTTCCAAAGGGACAAGTGAAAGTGGTCTTTTCTTGATCAGGTTGAGAAACAGGTATTTGTGAAAAACCAGAATATCCATCAAGATAACAAAAATGTGTGTGCTTTGACAATCTTTCTAGCATTTGATCAATAAAAGGCAAAGGGTAATGATCTTTTCTAGTTGCTTTGTTTAATTTTCTAAAATCAATTACCATTCTATTGTAGGGTAACGCAGCAGAAAACAAAAATTTTCCGACCTACGCACCAGCCCAGGACCACTATGGAGACTGCATACAAGGTTTGATCATTTTCGTTACCGACCCGTAGCGCAGCGAAAGTAGAGTCGATGACGATCGGTGGTGCAGATCCCCGCAGCTAGGATTTACAACCTCCCAACCGCGAGGATGTATACCCTCGTCTTCCCTTCGGACAGCCCTCCGGGAGGCAGTCGAACAGTCCCCCGGACGGTGTCGCGGACAGCCCTTCGGGAGGACCTTCGAAACTCGAACGGTCACTCGGACAGCCCTTCGGGAGGACTCACAGAACTCGGACCGTCACTTGGACAGCCCTTCGGGAGGCACTCACGAACAGCCCCTCGGGCACTAAGATCGAAACTACGACCTCTCTACAGAGTTGCACACATACGGTGTCAACTATCCGGCAGGGCTTCGCCATCCAGAACTAGTTCCCACCGGAACCCAGACAGCCTTTCGGCTCTACGAAACTCTTTTCGTGGGAGGGAGAGAGAAGCCAGATCATTGCATGGCACTTGTATGTGAGAAGGAGTGAGTCTTTAGGCAGCCCCCTCCACCCCTATTTATAGGCCAAGCCCAAGGGTGGCTTCTCCAAGAAGCCAAGGGGAAAAATACCAAAGGACCCTCAAGGTGGCTTCTCCAAGAAGCCATCCAAAAAGCACTTTCACTATTCACGACGACATTTTTCAGCGTCCGTTCAAACTGAAAATATTTATGTGGGCTTAGTACATTTCCAGTACCCACTAAAATAATTTTCAATGCGTTCTGGAACAATTCCAGTTTAGTGATTTCATCTGCGAAAAGCATCTGAAGCGGTTCCGGCAGCCCCGGAACATTTCCGGTTTTTCTTCCAGAAAATTCCCAGAAGTTTCCAGAATGATTCCGGCATCCTCCAAGAATTATCAGGCATGTGCCGAAACCATTTTGACTTAATGGTATCCCCTGAAACAACTTTTCAGTTTCACCGGAACTCATCCGGTGACCTCTCTCTGCGGAACTTTTCCGCTGTCCGAAACTTTTCGGTGTCCGAAACTTTTTCGGTGATTTTCTCTCAGACTCCCTGTCTAGTATTCAGCAGATAGATGACCCTTAAGCGTGTGACCCTATAGGTTCGGTGAAGTATAGACATGACCTGGAACCCCTTCCGATCAATGATCAACATCGGAGCCATGGACACCCATATTGACCCCTATACCCACACGAATGAATATTCGAGTGAACCTCCAGTTGCCGTGTGCTATTCCTATTGCTTCGCGATATGTTACAAATACCCGAGGTGAGACATGTTGGCATTCCCGTGGATCAACAACTTGTCCACTATGCTAGTTACCTCGTTACCAGTATTGTTCTCTTTTCTCGTTACTGTGTTCCGGCATCCCTGTGATCAAATCACCCTGTGTCTGGCCAGACGATGACGGATACCGTAACACCGAGAGGGCCCAGAGATATCTCTCCATCGTCGGAGGAGCAAATCCCAATCTTGAGCTATCAAGTTACTTGACATACTTTCCCATGAACCCGTAAGCCGCCGTAATAGCCATCCAGTTACGGATGACGTTTAACAAACCCCAAAGTTCATGAATCAAGCATGAAGAAACTCGATACTCTCATGGTCTGAGGAATTATGCAAACGTTAACCATCTCTGTGTTATTAACCATTAACTTGTGACGAAAGAATCTCATAGCATAACATCAATTTGGGTCGATTCAACACAAATGTTCTGCTAACAATTGTGCCCTCAAAATTGCCGGCATAGTCATGCCCATGATCAGGAAAACAGGATCATCATGCAATACTTGAGCCAGTCATAGAGGCTTGACTAGGAATACATTTTACCGTTTATTATCCCACACGTGCACATGAGTTTCCCTCCAAGCCTCGTTTTATTTGTAGACTCGAGAATCATTGCAGTTATAGCATGGAACATAAACCTAATTATGAACAGGGAGATAATCAATAACATTTATTATTGCCTCTAGGGCATGTAGGGTAACGCAGCAGAAAACAAAAATTTTCCGACCTACGCACCAGCCCAGGACCACTATGGAGACTGCATACAAGGTTTGATCATTTTCGTTACCGACCCGTAGCGCAGCGAAAGTAGAGTCGATGACGATCGGTGGTGCAGATCCCCGCAGCTAGGATTTACAACCTCCCAACCGCGAGGATGTATACCCTCGTCTTCCCTTCGGACAGCCCTCCGGGAGGCAGTCGAACAGTCCCCCGGACGGTGTCGCGGACAGCCCTTCGGGAGGACCTTCGAAACTCGAACGGTCACTCGGACAGCCCTTCGGGAGGACTCACAGAACTCGGACCGTCACTTGGACAGCCCTTCGGGAGGCACTCACGAACAGCCCCTCGGGCACTAAGATCGAAACTACGAACTCTCTACAGAGTTGCACACATACGGTGTCAACTATCCGGCAGGGCTTCGCCGTCCAGAACTAGTTCCCACCGGAACCCAGACAGCCTTTCGGCTCTACGAAACTCTTTTCGTGGGAGGGAGAGAGAAGCCAGATCATTGCATGGCACTTGTATGTGAGAAGGAGTGAGTCTTTAGGCAGCCCCCTCCACCCCTATTTATAGGCCAAGCCCAAGGGTGGCTTCTCCAAGAAGCCAAGGGGAAAAATACCAAAGGACCCTCAAGGTGGCTTCTCCAAGAAGCCATCCAAAAAGCACTTTCACTATTCACGACGACATTTTTCAGCGTCCGTTCAAACTGAAAATATTTATGTGGGCTTAGTACATTTCCAGTACCCACTAAAATAATTTTCAATGCGTTCTGGAACAATTCCAGTTTAGTGATTTCATCTGCGAAAAGCATCTGAAGCGGTTCCGGCAGCCCCGGAACATTTCCGGTTTTTCTTCCAGAAAATTCCCAGAAGTTTCCAGAATGATTCTGGCATCCTCCAAGAATTATCAGGCATGTGCCGAAACCATTTTGACTTAATGGTATCCCCTGAAACAACTTTCCAGTTTCACCGGAACTCATCCGGTGACCTCTCTCTGCGGAACTTTTCCGCTGTCCGAAACTTTTCGGTGTCCGAAACTTTTTCGGTGATTTTCTCTCAGACTCCCTGTCTAGTATTCAGCAGATAGATGACCCTTAAGCGTGTGACCCTATAGGTTCGGTGAAGTATAGACATGACCTGGAACCCCTTCCGATCAATGATCAACATCGGAGCCGTGGACACCCATATTGACCCCTATACCCACACGAATGAATATTCGAGTGAACCTCCAGTTGCCGTGTGCTATTCCTGTTGCTTCACGATATGTTACAAATACCCAAGGTTAGACATGTTGGCATCCCCGTGGATCAATAACTTGTCCACTATGCCAGTTACCCCGTTATCGGTATTGTTCTCTTTTCTCGTTACCGTGTTCCGGCATCCCCGTGATCAAATCACAAAGTGTCTGGCCAGACGATGATGGATACCGTAACACCGAGAGGGCCCAGAGATATCTCTCCATCGCCGGAGGAGCAAATCCCAATCTTGAGCTATCAAGTTACTTGACATACTTTCCCATGAACCCGTAAGCCGCCGTAATAGCCACCCATTTACGGATGACGTTTAACAAACCCCAAAGTTCATGAAGCAAGCATGAAGAAACTCGATACTCTCATGGTCTGAGGAATCATGCAAACGTTAACCATCTCTGTGCTATTAACCATTAACTTGTGACGAATGTATCTCATAGCATAACATCAATCGGGTCGATTCAACACAAATGTTCTTCTAACATTTGTGCCCTCAAAGTTGCTGGCATAGACATGCCTATGATTGGGAAAACATAATCATCATGCAACACTTGAGCTAGTCTTAGAGGCATGACTAGGAATACATTTTACCGTTTATTATTCCACACATGCACATGGGTTTTCCCCAGAGCCTTTATGGATATACGGGCTCGGGAACCACAGCAGTTATAGCATGGAACATAAACCTAATTATGAACACGGAGATAAATAATAACATTTATTATTGCCTCTAGGGCATATCTCCTACATCTATAGCCTGTAACAATTCTTTGTGGGATGAGTTCATTTTTATCATTAGGAACAACAGTAATTCCTCCCTTCTTAGGGACACAATGAACAGGACTTACCCACCTACTATCAGCTATAGGATAGATTATACCTGCTTCCAGAAGTTTTAATATTTCCGTTCTTACCACTTCTTTCATCTTCGGATTTAACCGACGTTGGTGATCAACAACGGGTTTAGCATCAGGTTTCATATTAATTTTGTGCTGACATAGAGTGGGACTAATGCCCTTAAGATCATCAAGAGTATATCCAATAGCAGCTCGGTGCTTCCTTAGAACTTTCAATAGTCTTTCTTCTTCATGTTCTGAAAGGTTAGCACTAATAATAGCAGGATATATCTTTTTTTCATCAAGATAAGCATATTTCAAAATGTCTGGCAATTGTTTTAATTCAAACACAGGATCGCCTTTAGGTGGAGGAGGACCTCCTAGAGTTTCAATAGGCAAATTGTGTTTAAGCAGAGGACGTTGTTCAAAGAAAATCTCATCTATTTCATTTCTTTCATGCATATGTAAATTCTTTTTTATGAGGTTTTCTACTAAACTTGGAAAAGTTAAACTCATGAGACTCATCACCAAAACTGATACCGACAGTTTGTTTCTTACAATCTATTTTAGCATTAACGGTGTTCAAGAAAGGTCTACCGAAGATAATGGGACAAAAATCATCTTGTGGGGAACCAAGAACAAGAAAATCAGTAGGGTATTTTATTTTCCCACACAAGACTTCAACATCTCTAACAATCCCAATTGGTGATATGGTGTCTCTATTAGCAAGTTTAATAGTAACATCTATGTCTTCTATCTCAGCGGGTGATATATCATTCATAAATTCTTGATATAAGGTAAAGGGAATAGCACTCACGCTAGCACCTATGTCGCATAAACCATGATAACAGTGATCTCCTATTTTAACTGAGACAACGGGCATGCCAACAACGGGTCTATGAATATCTGACTTATCAGGTTTGACAATTCTAGTAGCTTCATTACAGAAGTAAATAACATGCCCATCTATGTTTTCTTCCAGGAGATCCTTAACCATAGCAACACTGGGTTCTACTTTGATTTGTTCATCAGGTTTAGGTGTTCTAATATAACTTTTGTTGACCACAGTTGAAACTTTAGCATGTTCCTTTATCCTAACAGGGAAAGGTGGTTTCTCAATATAAGCAGTAGGAACAATTGGATCAACATTATAAATAATAGTTTCCTCTTTAGCTGGTACCGGTTCTTTAATTTCATTTTTAATAGGTGGGTGATATTTAAACCACTTCTCCTTGGGGAGATCAACATGAGTAGCAAATGATTCACAAAAGGAGGCTACTATCTCAGAGTCAAGTCCATATTTAGTGCTAAACTTTTGAAAAGCATCGGTATTCATAAAAGATTTAACACAATCATACTTAAGCTTAATACCTGACTCTTTACCTTCGTCGAGTTCCCAATCTTCAGAGTTGCGTTTAATTCTTTCTAAAAGATCCCACTGGAATTCAATGGTCTTCTTCATAAAGGAACCAGTACAAGAAGTATCAAGCATGGATTGATCATCACGAGAAAGCCGAGCATAAAAATTCTGAATAATAATTTCTCTTGAGAGCTCATGATTGGGGCATGAATATAACATTGACTTAAGCCTCCCCCAAGCTAGAGCGATACTTTCTCCTTCACGAGGCCAAAAATTATATATGTAATTCCGGTCACGATGAACTAGATGCATAGGATAATTTTTTTGGTGAAACTCCAATTTCAATCGATTCCAATTCCAAGATCCGATATCATCGCATAGCCTATACCATGCCAATGCCTTTCCCTTCAAAAATAAAGGGAAAACCTTCTTCTTAACTTCATCCCTGGGTAAACCTGCAAGCTTAAACAATCCACAAATTTCTTCCACATATATCAAGTGCATATCAGGATGTTCGGTTCCAACTCCTGCATAAGGATTAGCTAGCAGTTGTTCTATCATACTAGAAGGAATTTCATATTCAATATTTTCAGTAGGTGCAGTAGGTTGAGGGGTAACTAATTGTGGTTCCGGTCGAGGTGAAGATACCCCGAAAAAACCCCTCAAAGGATTGTTTTCCATAGTAACAAGTGACAATAAATTTCAGCACGTAGTAATAATTTTTCCTTACCAATTTCCACTTACCAAAAGCGCTTCACTTCCCGGCAACGGCGCTAGAAAATAGCCTTGATGACCCACAAGTATATGGGATCAATTGTAGCCTTTTCGATAAGTAAGAGTGTCGAACCCAACGAGGAGCAGAAGGAAATGACAAGCGGTTTTCAGCAAGGTAATGTCTGCAAGTACTAAAATTGTAAGTAGCAGAGTAGTTTGATAGCCAGATAATTTGTAACGAGCAAGTAACAATAGTAGTAACAAAAGTGCAGCAAGGTAGCCCAATCCTTTTGAGGCAAAGGACAGGCCAAAATGGTCTCTTATAATAAGCAAAGCGTTCTTGAGGGTACATGGGAATTTCATCTAGTCACTTTCATCATGTTGGTTTGATTCGTGTTCACTACTTTGATAATTTGATATGTGGGTGCACCGGTGCTTAGGTTCTGTTCTTACTTGAACAAACCTCCTACTTATGATTAACCCCCTCGCAAGCATCCACAACTACGAGAAAAGTATTAAGAATAAATTCTAACCATAGCATTAAACTTTTGGATCCAATCGGTCCCTTACGGAATAGCGCATAAACTAGGGTTTAAGCTTCTGTCACTCTCGCAACCCATCATCTAATAACTACTCCACAATGCATTCCCTTAGGCCCAAATATGGTGAAGTGTCATGTAGTCGATGTTCACATGACACCACTAAGGGAATCACAACACACATACTAGCAAAATATCGAACACATATCAAGTTCACATGATTACTTGCAACATGGTTTCTCCCATGACCTCAAGAACAAAAGTAACTACTCACAAATGATAACCATGCTCAAGATCAGAGGGGTATTAAATAGCATATTGGATCTAAACATATAATCTTCCACCCAATAAACCATATAGTAATCAACTACAAGATGTAATCAACACTACTAGTCACCCACAGGCACCAATCTATAGTTTCGGTACAAAGATTGAACACAAGAAATGAACTAGGGTTTGAGAGGAGATGATGCTGTTGAAGATGTTGATGGAGATTGCGCTCCCCAAGATGGGAGAGTTGTTGGTGACGATGATGATGATGATTTCCCCCTCCGGGAGGGAAGTTTCCCCGGCGGAATCGCTCTGCCGGAGGGCAAAAGTGCTCCTGCCCAAGTTCCGCCTCGAGACGGTGGTGCTCCATCCCAAAAGTCCTCTCTTGATTTTTTCTAGGTCAAAATGACTTATATACCAGAAGATGGGCACCGGAGGTGGGCCGAGGGGAGCACAACCCACCAGGGCGCGCCTGGGCTCCCTGGTGTAACACCCCATGTATTTGTCTACAGTAATCACCCTTTTGATTATGCCATGTCATCATGATCAACAGTGCTTAATCATCATTAGTAACATATCCCTTTCCAAATTCAAATTTAACTGGAAATTCAAACTAAAGTAAAAATAAAAGTTGTTCAAATTTGAAAACTAAATTGTTCATAATATTGTAAATAATCCAGAGACAATTCTAAAATTATATTCAACATATACTAAATAAATTATGTGACTCTAACAACCACAAAACAGAGTTATTTAACCCTTATTCTCTTATTTAAAATCCAAATAAAATCATTTGTACTCCAAACCATTTTCTAACAATGTCTAATATTGCACTGTGAATATTTGGGCAAGTCTCATATTTTACCAAAAGTCATTTGAAATAAAAACAAAAGACAAAAGGCAAACAAAACAGAAAAGAAAAAGGAAAATAGAAAAGGGAGAAGAAGCCCACTGTGCCTGGACCGCAAGTGCACAATGGCGACCCAGCCCACCTAGCCCCCCCCCTTCCCCTACCTCCTGATGCCACAGGCGCGCTGTCAAATAGCTAGCGCGTGCGCGCGCCCGGCCCCCCTGGCCCCTCTCCGAGCGGTCGACAGCGGCCTCGCCTCGCCGGGGCGGATAAAGAGCATCTCCCGCGCTCCCCCTGGCCTCCCCTCTCTCACTCCCCACGCTCCCTCTCTGCCTTTCCCCCTCGCCCGAGCGCCGCAATGACCGCGGCACCGTGAAGCTCGCGACCACCATGCTCCTCGTCGCCTAGGACCCCGTCCAGGAGGCTCGCCGGCGATTGCTGCTTCGACTACGCCAACTATCCCGAGCCAAGGACGCCTCCTTCGTCGGAATCAAGCCACCGCTTCCCTTCAGCATCTCCGGCGACCACGGCCTCCCTCTGCGCTCCTAATCTTCCACGGGCCACCTTGCGCCACACGGTGAGATCGCCCTCCTCTCGCCTCCATTTGCGCCGTCTCCCGTAGCCCGTAGGCGTGCCGCTGCGGTGCCGTGCTCTGACCGCCGCCGCCGCTGCCATTAGCGCGCTCCCAAGCCCCTACGGCTCGAGCCAGTGGCTCTGGCGAGCTTCTGGAGTGCTACTGCCGCTACCTAGCTGGCTAGCTCGAACGCTGGCACCGCGCTTCGCTGCTTCCGCAGGCCCCCGAACTCCGACGCCGCTCGCGAGCTCACCGCCGACGCCACACCGCATCCCCGGCCATGGCACCACCACGGTTAGACGCGGCGTTGAACGCCCGATCGAATGAGCCCGACCCCGCGTCGAATGGACCACCGTAGACGAAATCCGACCCCCTCCAGTGCGCGCCGCCGTCGTTTTGGTCGCCGGTCGACGCCGACGTGGCCGACCTGGGCCACCCCCTTGGGTCACTGACCCGTGGGCCCAAGGGGCCCCGTTGACCAGTTGACCAAGTCAACTGCGTTGACGTGGCAGCTACAGCCACTGACATGTGGGCCCCCTTTCTGTAATTAGGCTAATTAACCACTTTTAATTAAAACATGTTTTAGTTAACTCTATCTAGTCACTGACAACTGGGACCCACCCCCCTAATTAATCAGTAATTAGTTCAAATTAATCCTAATAAACTAAAAGAGGCTGACATGTGGGCCCCACATGTCAGGTTTGACTCTGGTCAGCCGGCTGTTGACTGCTGATGTCACCATTGTGTCATGCTGATGTCACCAAACACTGTTCTGGATAATGTTGATTTAAAAAATTAAATAAATTCTAGAAATTAATAAAATCTTTAGAAAATCATATCTTTTAAACCGTAACTCCGATGAAAATAATTTATATATGAAAAATGCTCAGAATTTCGAGACGGATCCGAATACGCGGTCCATTCGTCTGTCACACGTCCCTAGCTACCCAAACATGGAACCGTTCCCCTCCGGTCATCTGTCTGACAACTGTCCGGAACCGGGAAAACATTCCCGGATGTTTTCCCTCTTCACCTAAATCGTGTAGCACCACGTCAGAACACCCCTAGCTCTGCGTAGTGTCATGATATGCTCTTGTTTGCTTTGTATTTACTGTTTCTTCCCCCTCTTCTCTCTCGGTAGACCCTGACACCGACGTCGTCCCCGAGACCGACGCAACTCAGGAGCCCGACGCCACCGTTGACGACCTTGCCTTTGCCGCCGAGCAACCAGGCAAGCACCCCCTTTTTGAGCATACCGATACCGCCTATTCTTTCTCTCTCATGCTTGCATTAGAATTGCTGCTGCTACTGCTTTACCTATTTTGATGCATAGCCTGTTTATTGTAACCTGCTGTTGAAACCTTGCCTGCTTATCCTAAACTGCTTAGTATAGGCTTGGTAGAGTCCTATCAGTGACCCCACTAGTCCCGACTGCCCCGCTCGATTATCAGAAGACCCGATCAACGGGATCAAAGACAAGCCCCGGCACCGCACGTCACCCCCTTGGTTGTACGACACTGCATCATTACCATCGAGTGCCGAGGGTGATACCTCGTATAGCACTCCTGATGTTAACTCTGTAGAGTAGCTATTTGGTCGTGGTCATCGAGGGTGATTCTGTTGGGGAACGCAGTAGAAAACAAAAATTTTCCGACCTACGCACCAGCCCAGGACCACTATGGAGACTGCATACAAGGTTTGATCATTTTCGTTACCGACTCGTAGCGCAGCGGAAGTAGAGTCGATGACGATCGTCGGTGCAGATCCCCGCAGCTAGGATTTACAACCTCCCAACCGCGAGGATGTACTCCCTCATCCGCCACTCGGACAGCCCTCCGGGAGGCGGTCGGACAGTCCCCCGGACGGTGTCGTGGACAGCCCTTCGGGAGGACTCACAGAACTCGGACCGTCACTCGGACAGCCCTTCGGGAGGACACTCGAACAGCCCCTCGGGCAAAAGGACGAAACTACAACCTCTCTACGGGGTTGCACACATACGGTGCCATCTATCCGGCAGGGCTTCGCCGTCCAGAACTAGTTCCCACCGGAACCCAGACAGCCTTTCGGCACTACGAAACTATTTCGTGGGAGGGAGAGAGAATGCCAGATCATGCATGGCTTGTGTGAGAGAGTTGGAGTGGAGTTGGAGAGCACCTCTCCTCCTCCTTATATAGTGGTGGAAGGGGTGGAGGGGGCTGAAAATTCAGCCCACTAAACATGGGGAAAACATGTTCCCACAAAACAAGGAGAACATGTTCCCACCAAACAAGGGAAAAACATGTTCCCTTGTCCATGGTGTTCCCCCATGGGGCCCCACCTTCCTCCCAACACTCTCCACCATTTGTGGGGGCTGCCCCCCACCATGGGGGCCCCCCCCAACATTTTGTCCAGCCACCAGGGGGCTGCTCCCAAAGGGGGCCCCCCCAAAAACAGCCCAAAAACAGCCCCCACGATCCGTGGGATCTTGTCCCCTCACGCTGGGACAAGATGTTTTCCGCGACTATTATTTCTGAAAAATTCCAGAAGGTCCCAGAACATTTCCGGCACCCTCTAAAATTATCTGGACGCGCTCTGGAACATTTCCAGTATGGTGGTTTAATTTAAAACCATCTTTGTTTACCCGGTAAACAACTCCGGCAGCTCCGAAACTTTTTTTTCGGTTTTTTCTCCAAAAAAATTCCAGAAATTACCAGACCAATCTGGCAACCTCCAAAACATTCCCGGTGCTTGCCGAAACCTTTTTGGATCAATGGTTTTATCCGAAACAACTTTTTGGTTTTACCGAAACTTTTTCAGTGTTCTCTCTCCGGAACTCTTCCGTTGTCTCCGAAACTTTTCGGTGATTTTCTCTCAGACTCCCTGTCTAGTATTCAGCAGATAGATGACCCTTAAGCGTGTGACCCTATAGGTTCGGTGAAGTATAGACATGACACGGAACACCTTCCGATCAATGATCAACATCGGAGCCGTGGACACCCATATTGACCCCTATACCCACACGAATGAATATTCGAGTGAACCTCCAGTTGCCGTGTGCTATTCCTGTTGCTTCACGATATGTTACAAATACCCGAGGTTAGACATGTAGGCATTTCCGTGGATCAACAACTTGTCCACTATGCCAGTTACCTCGTTACCGGTATTGTTCTCTTTTCTTGTTACCGTGTTCCGGCATCCCTGTGATCAAATCACAAAGTGTCTGGCCAGACGATGATGGATACCGTAACACCGAGAGGGCCCAGAGATATCTCTCCATCGCCGGAGGAGCAAATCCCAATCTTGAGCTATCAAGTTACTTGACACACTTTTCCATGAACCCGTAAGCCGCCGTAATAGCCACCCATTTACGGATGACGTTTAACAAACCCCAAAGTTCATGAATCAAGCATGAAGAAACTCGATACTCTCATGGTCTGAGGAATCATGCAAACGTTAACCATCTCTGTGTTATCAACCATTAACTTGTGACGAATGAATCTCTTAGCATAACATCAATCGGGTCGATTCAACACAAATGTTCTTCTAACATTGTGCCCTCAAAACTGCTGGCATAGACATGCCCATGATTGGGAAAACATAATCATCATGCAAAACTTGAGCTAGTCTTAGAGGCATGACTAGGAATACTTTTTACCGTTTATTATTCCACACGTGCACATGGGTTTTCCCCAGAGCCTTTATGGATATACGGGCTCGGGAACCATAGCAGTTATAGCATGGAACATAAACATAATTATGAGCAAGGAGATAAATAATAACATTTATTATTGCCTCTAGGGCATATCTCCTACAGACTCCCACTTGCACTAGAGTCAATAATCTAGTTAATGTTAATGCACTTTACACCTATGGCACATTGGTGTAAAATATGCTTCGCATGTGGTATAGCCTGATGTCCAACGGATCTGACGACTTCAGATCCGTGTGTATCTTTGCATATCCTCGCGTTTTCACGCTTTCACAAAATTCATATTTTGTGTACACCTTGCTTTGTATATGTGTGAATCATTGGTCGAAACCTGATTCCTCAGACTGAGCTATGGAGCAACTATCTGCAATAGTGTCCCATTGACCAAGCCTTCTTGGAACCATACTAAGTTTATGAATGAACTATATGATTCAACAACTTCTTTGTCGCTTCTAAAGCGTCAACATACTTAGCCTTTGTTATAGAATTCGCCTCAGTATCTTGTTTGGAACAATTTCCAACTACCGTGCCACCATATTGTGTATTGCACAAAACCCTTAACTTTAATCGAAAATCGCTTGGAGCATGGATAAAGACTGTATCGATGTAACCTTTTACAACGAACTCTTCATGATCTCCGCTTGCGAGAAAACATGTCATCAGTGCTACTATAGTACTCAATGACCTTTTTTCACTGTTGTCCCATGATCAGTACTTTTGATCACTTTGGTATCTATACTCGCAACAACTTTGGAGTATTGGACATATCTGGTTGTTTTTACATACCATGGAATACATGATTAATCCAAACATGAAGGTGTGTGGAATCTCCATCATGTATTTTGCTCATCAGTGTTTTTGGGACACCGAGTCTTGCAAAAACTCTTTCCATGTGACTTCGGCAAGAATCACTCCTTGACGTTTTTAATGCTAAAACGTTTTAGCATCTTGTCAATATGTATCTTTGCTCAGCCCCATTAGGTAAATCTATCTCCATAGTGTAGGGTAACGCAGCAGAAAACAAAAATTTTCCGACCTACGCACCAGCCCAGGACCACTATGGAGACTGCATACAAGGTTTGATCATTTTCGTTACCGACTCGTAGCGCAGCGAAAGTAGAGTCGATGACGATCGGTGGTGCAGATCCCCGCAGCTAGGATTTACAACCTCCCAACCGCGAGGATGTATACCCTCGTCTTCCCTTCGGACAGCCCTCCGGGAGGCGGTCAAACAGTCCCCCGGACGGTGTCGCGGACAGCCCTTCGGGAGGACCTTCGAAACTCGAACGGTCACTCGGACAGCCCTTCGGGAGGACTCACAGAACTCGGACCGTCACTTGGACAGCCCTTCGGGAGGCACTCACGAACAGCCCCTCGGGCACTAAGATCGAAACTACGACCTCTCTACAGAGTTGCACACATACGGTGTCATCTATCCGGCAGGGCTTCGCCGTCCAGAACTAGTTCCTGCCGGAACCCAGACAGCCTTTCGGCTCTACGAAACTCTTTCGTGGGAGGGAGAGAGAATGCCAGATCATGCATGGCTTGTGTGAGAGAGTTGGAGTGGAGTTAGAGAGCACCTCTCCTCCTCCTTATATAGTGGTGGAAGGGGTGGAGGGGGCTGAAATTTCAGCCCACTAAACATGGGGAAAACATGTTCCCACAAAACAAGGAGAACATGTTCCCACCAAACAAGGGAAAAACATGTTCCCTTGTCCATGGTGTTCCCCCATGGGGCCCCACCTTCCTCCCAACACTCTCCACCATTTGTGGAGGCTGCCCCCCACCATGGGGGCCCCCCCCAACATTTTGTCCAGCCACAAGGGGGCTGCCCCCAAAGGGGGCCCCCCCAAAAACAGCCCCCACGATCCGTGGGATCTTGTCCCCTCACGCTGGGACAAGATGTTTTCCGCGACTATTATTTCTGAAAAATTCCAGAAGGTCCCAGAACATTTCCGGCACCCTCTAAAATTATCTGGACGCGCTCTGGAACATTTCCAGTATGGTGGTTTAATTTAAAACCATCTTTGTTTACCCGGTAAACAACTCCGGTAGCTCCGAAACTTTTTTTTCGGTTTTTTCTCCAGAAAAATTCCAGAAATTACCAGACCAATCTGGCAACCTCCAAAACATTCCCGGTGCTTGCCGAAACCTTTTTGGATCAATGGTTTTATCCGAAACAACTTTTCGGTTTTACCGAAACTTTTTCAGTGTTCTCTCTCCGGAACTCTTCCGTTGTCTCCGAAACTTTTCGGTGATTTTCTCTCAGACTCCCTGTCTAGTATTCAGCAGATAGATGACCCTTAAGCGTGTGACCCTATAGGTTCGGTGAAGTATAGACATGACACGGAACACCTTCCGATCAATGATCAACATCGGAGCCGTGGACACTCATATTGACCCCTATACCCACACGAATGAATATTCGAGTGAACCTCCAGTTGCCGTGTGCTATTCCTGTTGCTTCACGATATGTTACAAATACCCGAGGTTAGACATGTAGGCATTTCCGTGGATCAACAACTTGTCCACTATGCCAGTTACCTCGTTACCGGTATTGTTCTCTTTTCTCGTTACCGTGTTCCGGCATCCCTGTGATCAAATCACCAAGTGTCTGGCCAGACGATGATGGATACCGTAACACCGAGAGGGCCCAGAGATATCTCTCCATCGTCGGAGGAGCAAATCCCAATCTCGAGCTATCAAGTTACTTGACACACTTTTCCATGAACCCGTAAGCCGCCGTAATAGCCACCCATTTACGGATGACGTTTAACAAACCCCAAAGTTCATGAAGCAAGTATGAAGAAACTCGACACTCTCATGGTCTAAGGAATTTTGCAAACATTAACCATCTCTGTGTTATTAACCATTAATATGTGACGAATGTAACTCATAGCATAACATCAATTTGGGTCGATTCAACACAAATGTTCTTCTAACACTGTGCCCTCAAAATTGCTGGCATAGACATGCCCATGATCAGGAAAACAGAACCATCATGCAATACTTGAGCTAGTCTTAGAGGCCAGACTAGGAATACATATTAACGTTTATTATTCCACACGTGCATATGAGTCTTCCTCCGAGCCTTGTTTTATTTGCAGACTCGAGAACCATAGCAGTTATAGCATGGAACATAAACCTAATTATGAACAGGGAGATAATCAATAACATTTATTATTGCCTCTAGGGCATATCTCCTACAGATTCCTCCTTCACCACTTCCGATAACGACGCTGTCGTGCAACACATCAAGTGTGAACCCATCGAGGGTGATTCCTCCTAAGTTCACCTTGACAGATACATCGAATAGGAATCCAACGAGGGTGATACCTCGGATTTCCCTGATGTTATGGACACACGATTACTGTGACTTTACCCCTGCACCCTGTTAGAAACGGGTCGGCCTCGAGGGGGACCCGAGGGAGTTACTTTACTGCAGGACTGGAGGGACAGGCGGTACCGCCCAGTAGAGGTGGACCTGAGTTCCCGACAGTCTTTTGTGAGACGGATTGACCTGGATGGTGCCCGAGTGATGAATACGAGGCGTGGCCGGGTATTCCTAGCCCTTGCCGCAAGTCCTCGAGACGGGGTGACGGGGTCACATCGATCGTGAGTCTCTGCTCGTTACCGCACTACCAACACACTACGATTTGGATATTTGATTCGAGTGGGCCTTTGGCCCGATAGCACTAACCATCACGTGGGAAAAGTTATGGGCACTCTGCATCGTATGCATCAGCCGAAGGCTCTGTCAGACGTCCAGTTCAGCATTGCGGCCGGGACGGACCGGCGCCCCCCTGGTGCCTGGCTTCCCCCTGCACGCAATGACTCGGAGTGCACAGGGCGATGGCCCAAGACCTCTGAGCGCTTAGGATGTAGACCGACGGGGACCTCTCTGCTGAGCTGTAGGTAGGGTTGTGGTGTATCATTTGGCCGAGGCCGGGCATGACCCAGAAAAGTGTGTCCGACCGGAGTTAAGCGAGCGTGGTGGGTAAGTTGGTGCACCCCTGCAGGGAAGAACTAATCTATGCATAGCCGGATCCTCGGTAACGGACACTCGGAGTTGTATCCCGATCGATACAACTAGAATTGGATACTATGGCTCTGGGATTGCTTCTCGCAGGGAGTCGAGAAGGGATCTCAGGACGAGGTTGATGACTGTATGGCTCTAGGATTGCTTTCTCGCAGGAAGTCGAGAAAGGATCTCTGGGTGAGGTTGAGACTTAATGATACTACTACATTATACTGTGCTGATCTACTCTCTTCTATTGCTGCAAGACCGCTGAAGATTCTAGTCTTCGATAGGACTAGGCTTTCCTCTCTATTTTGGCATTTCTGCAGCCCAGTCCACATATACAGTCACTCTTTGATAATGTTGCATATGTAGTGTAGATCCTTGCTTGCTGAGTACTTCGGATGAGTACTCACGGTTGCTTTGCTTTCTTTTTTCCCATATACCCCCTTTTGATGCAACTAGATGACGGAGCCCCTGAGACAGCTGCCCCCACCGACGATCACTACTACTACCCCGAGGATGGATACTACTACGAGCTGGCCGACGACCAGGAGTAGGTTCGGAGGGTCCCAGGCAGGAGGCCTACGCCTTTCGATCATAGCTTTTGTTTTGCCCCACCTTTCTAGAGGCCTTTCTGTTTCTCTTTTAATATCTGTACTCAGATATTTGATGCTTCCGCTGACGCTTGTACGCAAGCTTATGTATTCGAGCCCTCGAGGCCCCTGGCTTGTAATATAAAGCTTGTATGACTTTATTTATGTTTTAGAGTTGTGTTGTGATATCTTCCCGTGAGTCCTTAGGCTTGATCGTGTGCATTTGCGTGTATGATTAGTGCACGATTGAGTCGGAGGCGTCACACCTGGCGCGCCCAGGTGGGTTGTGCCCACCTAGTGGGCCCCCTCTGGTACTTATTGGCTCCAATATTTCTCATTTATGCCATAAAAAATCCCCATAAAGTTTCAGCTCATTTGGAGTTGTGGAGAATAGGTAGCCTGACGTAGCTTTTTCAGGTCCAGATTTCCAGCTGTCGGAATTCTCCCTCTTTGTGTGTACCTTGCATATTATGAGAGAAAAGACATTAGAATTACTCCAAAAAGCATTATTATGCATAAAAACATCATAAATAACAGTAGGAAAACATGATGCAAAATGGACGTATCAGTGCGGCCGTGTGAATGGCCGCATAACCCCTTCATGGATGAAGCCGGAATCCGTCAAGAGTTCGCACAATTTGCTGCCAACGCTGGTCTCACCGACTTCATCGCAGCTGAGTGTGAACAATACCATCTCCTTACAAATTCCTTTGTGCAGAGTTTTCATTTTCTGAGTAGGAATAACCCCCCTGAGTTGCAGTTTAATTTATATGCTGAAACCCGTCAGATACCACTTACTGAATTTTGTGATATATGCTTGATCCCCTCTGACGGGGAAATAAGAGAGCTTAGGCCTGCAGAGTTTGAGGACTTTTATTGTACTCTTTCAGTGGGAGATAAGAGAGGCGTGTCAAGTGTCACTGCTACTAGTCTGCAGTTCCTTTTGTGCATTACTTTGCTCTGTTCATTGCTAAGTATTTAATTGCTAGAGAGAAGGTCGGTGCACTTTGTGCTTCATACTTTGCCATCCTACGCCGAGCACTGTATGGTGATAACACCTATAGCCTAGGGGCCATTATTGCACGCCGTCTGCACCTTAACAGATCCAAGGGCAAAATTCATGGCGGCATTTATGCAACTCGTTTAGCGAGTCACTTTAACTTTCAGATTCGCCAACATGATTATCGTTTAACCAAGGTTTTTTTAGATCACCAGGCGATGAAGGATCACCAGTTTACTGATAATGATGATTCTGTTAACCATATTCCTTACAACCTGGTTTTCAGTGTGGACACTCATGATATTATTCCTTTGCCTGCACCTGCTTTGTTTGATTCTATTGCCAGGAGAGGATACAGGATCATGCCTGAGGACATTATTGCCTACCGAAACAACCTGGCAGCGGCTGAGGAGGAGCCTCAGGAGTGGGACGCTCAGGTACCCGCACCGCAGCACTTTAACGTGGGTCCTGATGGCTACTACGAGTGGTGATTACCAAGCTAGGCCAAAAGCCTAAGCTTGGGGGAGTACGTATTTCCACCGACATTACGTTCATGTTCACACATTTCATTCCAGTTGTCGGTGTTCACACTTTTTCATTGTATTATCCATGCTGCATTTATTTTCTCACTTCCTTCTTGTGCGTTTGAAAAACTTTGAAAAAAAAGATAAAAAAAGTGTTTCTTTTCGGTTTTTCTTTCTAGTTTAGTTAGTTGTAGTATTAAAAAGAAAACCCAAAAAGATTTCCTTGTTCTTCTTTTGCTTGCTGGGAGCTTTCCCGTGTAAATAGTTTTTCTCGTTTTTGTTTTCCCTTCTCTTTAATTTGCTTTCTTCAAGAAAAACTAAAAACTCCAAAAATATTTCAGTGTGTTTCTCTGAATTTCTTTTTTTATTATTGAGTCATACCGAGGAGAAGACCATGATGAAAATGTTGAGTGGCTCTCATATGCATTGATATTGATCTAACAAAGAGCCCATGTTACCTTGTCTTCTCCTTTTAAATAAAATATTTGCAGATTCCAGCTTAGTCCACAGCACTCTTGCACTATTATTATTTTCATATCATTCGGTCATGCAAGTGAAAGGCAATAATGATGATATTTGATGAACTGGCTGTGGCAGAGAGAAACGGGTATGAACTCAACTTGTTCTGTTTTTGTAAATATGTTTAACCTAGTATCCATGATTCAGCCTATTATGATCAAACATGTTTGCAATGACAATTAGAGATTATAGTTTCTCATGCCATGCTTAAGTAGCTAGGAGTGGATAATTATTTATCTTGGATGTCAACATTCATTAAAATGATTATGATGTAGTATGATGATATGGTATCCTCCTCCGAATGTTTCGAGTGGCTTGACTTGGCACATGTTCACGCATGTCTTGAATCAAAACTAGCATAGCCACTATGATATTTATGTTCATGGTGTTCATATCCTACTCATGCTAGTTTCCAATGTTTATTATGCATAATGCATGTTCATGACCGTTTTCACTCTCTAGCTGGCCGCTTCTCAACCTATTTGCTAGCCTTCGCCTGTACTAAGAGGAAATGCTGCTTGTGCATCAAAATCCTAAAACCCAAGTCATTCCAGATGAGTCCACTATACCTACCTATATGCGGTATTACCCTGCCGTTCCAAGTAAATTTGCATGTGCCACCTCAAAAACTTCAAATGAATATCCATTTTTGTGTGCATGTATTCACTATGTGCTAATGCTTTGTTCTGGTTCTCTATTAAAAGGAGGCCTTAATATCCCTTAGTTTCCTTATGGACCCCGCTGCCACGGGAGGGTAGGACAAAAGATGTCATGCAAGTTCTTTCCATAAGCACGTATGACTATTTATGGAATACATGCCTACATTATATTTATGAACTGGAGCTTGTTTTGTATCGCCCTTGGTTATGACTGTTATACGATGAATATCAACCAACGAATTCACCGATCCAATGCCTACGAATTTTCCATATATTGTTCTTGCTAAGTTACTACTACTGCTGTTACTGTTAGACTTGCTACAAAATCATTGCTATCATTGTTACCGTTACCGCTACTATTACCACTGCTATCAAAATTATCATATTACTGTGCTACTGATCACTTTGCTGCAGATATTTAATCTCCAGGTGTGGTTGAATTGACAACTCAACTGCAAATAGTTGCAAATATTCTTTGGCTCCCCTTGTGTCAAATCTATAAATTTGGGTTGAATACTCTACCCTCGAAAACTATTGTGATCCCCTATACTTGTGGGTTATCAGGCACCAGTGCCCAGATCTAACCCTGCCGAGTTATTGGTTGATCTCATTTCCATTGATTATAGCTCAGCTGAATCATCACAGAAAAGGATTCAGAACCTAATTGGAGAATAAGCTTCTGATTACTGAATTTAAAAGTCCAGCAACACAATTGGTGATCTCTGAATTTTCTACCAAAGTTGCTCAGAAGTCCACTAGCAAGCAAAATTAAATGTTGTGCCTGGTGATTGTGTGCAGAAGTTATGATTGTTGTGGTGACTATACTTCCTTCTCGAGATGTATAGAAATCACATAAGATTTGCTTCTTTGTTGTTGTTGTTGTTGTTGTTTTGCTTCATTTACTCTGCTCTGAGCAATTATAACACAATGCAGGCATGATACTAGGATGCAGGGGCTGTGTTCGTTGTTTGCGTTCGTGGGCATCTCTCGATATTCGGGTTGCAGGAAACAAACACGACATCACATGACCTAGGCCCAAATCGACTACGGTCAACAAGCCTACGTAGCCCACTGCCGATTTGTGCTTACTACTAATGATGATGGTTAATCCGGCTAGGTCATTGCAAATCTCAAGAAGGAAGGGCATGAACCAACGATCAGGATAAGGGGTTCCCTACGAATACGCTTCATAAATCTGCATTCCGGAGCAGGGCTATCCACTGGTGACCGGCCACCATGGCCGCGACGAGGATGCCATGCACCAAGCCCCGCGTTGTTCCCCGCCACGAAGGTACTTCTACTATTATCATGTTAGTTCCTATGCCACTTTCTATACAAGTAATTATTTAGTGACGTGAACTTTTGTGAAGAGATTCTGTCATATGAGTATGTGACAGAAGACTGATTTTTGTCTCCTCTAATAATACTGTTGTACATTTTCCTAGAAATTGTTTATCGATTCTCTAATTCTAAGTTAATTAAATTTCATTTTAGTTCATTGATTTAAGGTAGAACCTAAACCATCTCATTTGATAGGAAATTTAAGGGACACGCTCGAGATTACATGTGATGTTTGCTTTTTAATACTTAATAATGATGATGGCTGCTAACCTGTACTCCTCTCTGATAGAATATCTGATGGTTGAGATCTTGTAACAACAAAAGCACTTTGACATTCTTAAATTAAGGTACTCATGCGATATAGATTTCTCACATTCAATCGAACATATCTCAGGTATGTTGTAAAGGAGATGAGAAGACTCACAGGAAATATAGTTTGGACAATGAACCCAATATTCTTCAAACATGTCAAATATTGCATGAGTGATGAAATGTTAATGATCATTGTGCTTCGACATTAAGTTGTTGTGGCCATCACGCGCTCTGTGCATTTAGCTACTAAACATATGTTGGCAACAGTTTAATCTATTTTCTCGAATGCATAGAGCACAACATATGTTTAGTTTTTTCACTACACAGCTATAAGTGCAAATGTATTTCTTTTGCTCCCTGCTTATCTGCACTTCCCTATTTCCAGTACTGTTCACCATAATACAATGACATGTAAGGATTATTACTTCAAACTTAGTGTATTTATATTTGCCCTAATCTGTTGATGTTCAATTTGACTAAACTGGACAGATCATGATCTCCTTCAGAACTTACATGCTCGGAAGGTCGTTTGTGCAGAGACTCTGAAAAGATGAACACATGCATGTGTCTGGTTATTCTGAAGCTATTTAATATATTAATGGTGTCAAGAGGACAAGTCCAGGTTACTCATGTCAAGTACTATAAGTTTCTCTCCAAACAATTTTTTCTTTATACAGCAAGCCAATACTTATTGTGATTTTGCATGACATCATGGCTGTTCCTTGGATTGTGGGTTTTGCATCAGTAGCAGGAAGCCAACCTTTGTTGCCACTCACAGTGGGGCACTATATTTTGTTCCTTATTTCGGTGAGAAGGTAATCATAGTTCTTCTACTTTGAGTAACAGTGTTACGACACATACAAAGAATCTCATGAATTTTTTGTGTGTATCAAAGAAAACAAGCATGTACTGTTGTTGAACCCACGATAACGTTTGGCAACTTAGGCTGTAGGAGAAATAGGGAGAATCATTTGAGGGATTGTAAATGGTTAAAATAGCAGAATATGCACATCCGATATTGATTTGGTTTTCTATGAAAGAATTTTGCATTGTAGGATCCCCTGCTTGGTCAAAGTTGCGTTGTCAACAGGAAGGGCAAGGAGAATGAGCATGTGAAGAAACAAGGGAGTGAAGAGAGCAGGTACTGGATGCTCGGTCATGAAGTTGTGTCATAGTAGCCAGCTAGATGGACGATGATGGATGCAATCATTTGTATAATAGAATACAAATATGCTGCATGAATCATCAATTCAAGTGAGAAGAACTTGTTTCATGTGATTTCTAGTGGCTAAAGCGGAAACAATTATTTTTAGAACAGCTAATTCGACAACACAAGTGCTACACCTTGATCATTATGTGCATAATGATACAATTCTAGCTATTTTCCTTTGTATTGGTGATTTTAATCCTGAGATAGGAGGGTTCGTATGAGTGAAGCTATCAGCTCTAGGCAATGCTTACAAAAAAATTGAGAGCAATTTGTGATTTTTGATGTATATAACACTGCAAAATTTTATGGGGAAATGGTTTAATTGGTCTGTACTTTTAGGAGGGAGTGGATGATGAATGTTGGAAGACATTCAAAGTTAGGGATGATGAGAATGCCTATGGTAATTTCGCGAACTTGGAGACAATATATGCAAATTTGAGCTGGGTGGCAATGTAGAGTTGAAGCCAAGCGGCTCGTATTCATCTGTTAGGCCATCTGTTAGGGATGATGGGACTTGACAATTTGATTGACTTGGAGGGAACACCATGCAGATTTGGAGTGGGGTGACAATATAGCGAAGCAATAACACGATGATCAAAGAGGCGAAGTTGAGTGGCTTGTGATACATCTATTTGTTGGCCCGTGGCAACGCACGGACGTTCTACTAGTATGTGTTATAAACGGGCTCACATGGTCATTGAGACCAACAAAACATAAAGTCTGTGTATCTACTTCTTCTTTTTCCCAAAATCAAGATGTTAATGCATAAATTTTGATGAGTTGGGTTTGTTTTGAGCTAGTTATGGTAAGATATGAAGGACTATTATTTTGGGGATTAAACTACATGTTATTATGCAAAAAAGGGGGAAAACGTATAACACACAAAATTCCATGCATACATACTACAAGTATAATGCTTTATCAAGTACAAAGCGAGTAATTTTATGTAAACTATGCTTTATCAAGCACAAAGCGAGTAATTCTCTAGTTTACTTTTTGGCACACAAGCATGATTCAAGAAGCGTCGATGGACTTTATAGATCTCTGTCATGGTATATAAGTAAACTAAAGTAGATACAAACACCAACACATATTTGTAATTCATTGAAGTGGCACAAATTAAAATCTGGGCTGATTTTTTGGTTAAACTAAGAAATAATAATAAAACACAGTGTTCCAAACAAAAACCATGTTATACTCCATTTAATTAACGCTTCAAGTGTAATAAATTTCCCATGACTAATGTTAAAATTATATAATAATATTTTTTTAATATTTAGTTGTATCATTACATAGTTGCTACTAACAAACAAAACTATTAAGTCAACATAGTTTATCAAAACTAGTTAGTATCATATGTTGAAAAGGATTGTTTGTGATTGTAAAAGGTAAAAAAGTTTAGTCTAAATAACACACCACTCGAGAACGAAGTCGAGTGTTACGGTGCGAGAAGCTAAGTTTGCCATTGTCATTCCATCTGCTGTTGCCTGCTACTTCTTGAGCTTGCGTTGGTTTTTCCCTTGAAGAGGAAAGGGTGATGCAGCAAAGTAGAGATAAGTATTTCCCTCAGTTAAGAACCAAGGTATCAATCCAGTAGGAGGAACACACAAGTCTCCAATGATAGCACCTACACAAACAAACAAATACTTGCACCCAACGCAGAAAATAGGTTGTCAATCCCTTCATGGTTACTTGCAAGGATAAGATCTGATAGAGATTGATATAAAAAATAAGTAAAAGTGCAAAATAAGATAAAAGTTAATAAATTGTAGCAAGGTATTTTTGTGTTTTTGATTTTATAGATCTGGAAATAATATGATAAAGATAGACCCGGGGGCCATAGTTTTCAATAGAGGCTTCTCTCTTGAAAGAAAGCATATGGTGGGTAAACAAATTACTGTTGAGCAATTGATAGAAAAGCAAATAATTATGAAGATATCCAAGGCAATGATCATGTATATAGGCATCACGTCGGTGACAAGTAGACCGACTCCTGCCTGCATCTACTACTACTACTCCACACATCGACCGCTATCCAGCATGCATCTAGTGTATTAAGTTAACAAGAACGGAGTAACGCCTTAAGCAAGATGACATGATGTAGAGGGATAGATCCAATCAATATGAAAAAATCCCATCTTTTTATTCTTAATGGCAATAATGCAAATACGTGTCATGTCCCATTCTGTCACTGGGATTGAGCACCACAAGATTGAACCCATTACAAAGCACCTCTCCCATTGCAAGAAAAATCAATCTAGTTGGCCAAACCAAATCAATAGATCGAAGAGAAATACAAAGCTATCTTAATCATGCATAAAAGAGTTCAGAGAAGACTCAAATAATATTCATAGATAATCTGATCAAAAATCCACAATTCATCGGATCTCAACAAACACACCGCAAAAGAAGATTACATCGAA
The DNA here is from genome assembly GCA_011799875.1 of Thinopyrum elongatum. NCBI lineage: Eukaryota > Viridiplantae > Streptophyta > Magnoliopsida > Poales > Poaceae > Thinopyrum > Thinopyrum elongatum. Next base: position 559,239,946 of record CM022302.1, read on the forward strand.
TAGATTTCCAAGAACATCAAGGAGAACATTGTATTGAAGATCAAAGAGAGAGAACAAGCCATTTAGCTACTAGCTATGAACCCGTAGGTCTGTGGTAAACTACTCACACATCATCGGAAGGGCAACAAGGTTGATGTAGAAGCCCTCCGTGATCGAATCCCCCTCCGGCGGAGTACCGGAAAAGGTTCCCAGATGAGATCTCTCGAGAATAGAAGCTTGCGGCGACGGAAAAGTATGTTTGGTGTGCCCTCTGGTCTACGAGGAATATTTGGGTATTTATAGAAGAAAAATTAGGGTTGGAAGTGCCACGGGGCGCCCACAAGCTTGCATGGCGCCCCCCTAGGGCGCGCCCTGTGAGCTTGTCGCCAATCCGTGGCCCTTCTGGCCTCCTCCCGAAGCTTCCAGGGTGTCTTGTGGTTAAAAAAAAATCCTCAAAAAGTTTTGTTCCATTTGGACTCCGTTTGATATTGATTTTCTGTAGAGGCAAAAACAAGGAAAAAAACAGCAACTGGCACTGGGTACTAAGTTAATAGGTTAGTCAAAAAAATGATATAAAATAGCATAATAATGCATATAAAACATCTAAGATGGATAATATAATAGCATGGAACAATTAAAAATTATAAATATGTTGGAGACGTATCATTGCCGACGAGCGAAGTCGGGCGGGGGCGAAGGGAGTAGCGGGGAGCACCTATTTGGCGCAGTGCGCGCTCGGAGCAAGCGCGCATGATTTCAGAAAATGCTCACAATTTCAAAAAAAGAAATATATAAAAAAATTAAAAAATAAACATGGAAAAAATAATAAGAAAATATGGAAATGAAAAAAAAAAGAAATAAACCCGAAAGAAAAAACAAAAAAAGTAGCGACGTACGCGCCAAATAGGTTTGGCCGATGGATCGTGGTGTGGTCTTCTTGATTTGATTCAGATTTATGGTTTTTATACTTTTGTTTATACGGATTTATACATAGATACGGTTCGGTTTCGTTAATAACCATTTACTTTCGGTTGGTTTTGGTAATAACCAAAGTTGACGCGGATTTGTGAGTCAACACATAACTTTTCCATGTGTAAATAAATGATATATATAATAGTAATGAGGAAAAACAATTATAAATGGGTAAAGAAGGGATGTTGGATAAGCAGTGAGGCTAATCATGTAAACTGAAGCACTAAATGGGCTAGAAAGTACCATACTAAAGCAGCTCATTAAGTTTTTTAACAAAAAACCTCAAATTTGGTAATTCGGTTTAACCAAATGGTTTCCAGTTTCTAACCAAAAAAACCAAAATGAAATGGTTTTCATTTTTTCAAAACTGAAACTGAAACCTGAAAAAACTGAAATTTCGGCTCAGTTTGGTTTTTTTGGTTCGGTTTTGTTTTGCACACCCTGGCCGAGGGATTCGGGGTGGACGGGGCAAAGAGTAGGTCGCCGTGGGCCTACGCTATCAAAGGATTGAGACGAGGGTGGCTGTGCCGCGCCCGCGCCTAGGCCTTTTATCTATCCAAGATCAAACACTTTCTATTTCTTCTGGGCCATCATTTTCGTATCATGCCGGGATACTACCACGATTGCCAACAACCGTATTTTGTTTGTTTGTCTTGTCTGCTCTACGATAGAAGTACCAACCAATTGTGCCGTGGAAATATACTTCCCTTGGTACGATATACAAAAAACCGACAAGGCCAAAAGAATATTTATCTTCCTTTTTCTTCGAAGAAAAGAATGTTTATCGGGTGCCGACAATTTTTATTAGTGTATATACACTCTAGTTACGTTTCTCAACGCAAGGAACGAGGAGTGCCAACAACGTGAGCTCTATCTTAATCCTATCCGTTAACATGATCTCTATCGAAAGCTTGTTCATGGCACTTGGGTGACCTGAGTTGGCCGTAGAGTTGGCTCTCGTTGTACAACAAGGACGCTCAACTAGTGGCTCTTTTGTCCTTTTTATGCTTGTTAACTAGAGCCTCATGTTAGTGGGCCTTAATTTATAATGTATGTGTCAAAGGGTTTAGATAGTTATAATGGAACCAGCAAATACATAAAGTTTTTGTATCTACATTTCTTGCCGAATCAAAATATTATTGCACAAATCTTAACTAGCAAACACATTAAGTTTTTGTATCTGCATTTCTTGCCGAATCAAAATGTTATTGCCCAAATCTTGATGAGTTGGGTTTATTTTGAGCTAGTTATGGTGAAGTATGAAAGTCACTATTGTTTTTTTTGGTGTTAAATTGCATGCAAACTGCACATCAAATCAAGGAAAAACATACGATGCATAAAATTTCATGAATACAACATATTATAAATGATAATGTTTTATCATGTTCAAAGTGAGCAGTTTTGTGTAAACTACGTTCCATACCAAGAGAAAAGCACATTTTTTGTTTGAGTTGAGTTGAATGATTCTCATGTAAGACCAAATGCAACGTATGCATGTGCTACATATTAATTAGTGAACCCATAAACACGGAAGCCATCCTTGGTGATAGAATGACCGGTACAGTTCGTGTACCAGTCACTCATTTTTTCCTTTATAGAACTTTTTTAGTATTCGCCGCAAAAAAGGTATATAGATAATTATCTACTTTACTTATTTACACATAAAATAGACAAGCATGACTCTAGAAACATTGACACACTTTATAGATGCCTATCAGAATATCCAAGTAAACTAAAATAGACACAAATAACAAGTTATATTTGTAATTCACTTGAGTCGCACAAATTAGTTAGTGAAGATCTCGGTTGTTCTTTTATCCATCCATCCATCCATCCGCCATCAAACGCTTTTTCTTTCTTCTAGGTTATCATTTCCGTACCGTGCTCGTTTACCACCATGACTGCAATAGCGGTTGGTTTGCGACAAAAATACCAACCAATTGTGCTGGGAAAATACACTTTCTGCATACAAAATACAAATACCGGTGAGGCCGAAAGTGTATTTATCTTTCTTTTCTTCAAAGAAATGCGTATTTATCTTGCGCCGACAACTTTTATTAGTGTACACTCTAATCATGTTCCACAATGCAAGGAACAAGGGAGGCCAGCACGGCGAGCTCTGTCGAAATTCTTATCTGTTAAAACATGATCTCTATCCAAAGCTTATTCATGACACTTGGGTCCAGATGACACAAGGCGGGCTCTAGGGTTGTACGATAAGGACGCTCAACTAGAGCCTCTTGTTAGTGGGCCCCACGTGTCATTGATACAGCAAAGATGCAAGAGGTGGAGAACATCATACTCTGTCATCCATACCAGGAAACATCATTCTCTTCTTCAGACAAAGCACCAACCACCCTCCCTTAAGATTAAAATAAATAGAGCGCTTCTACAGCTCTAACCAGCATTAAAAAACAATAATCCAGCACACCGCAAAAGAAGAATTCTGCAGAAAATGGTTTATAGCCTCAGCAGCAACAACATCTCTAAGCTGCCAACTAGGTACTGTATGCAGGAGTGTCTGATAACATGATGCAGTCACAAAAGATGACGAGGTCCAGCTACCCAACCAACTACGGCGGACACGGTCAGCTCGTGCTGGCGCTGGCGCCGGCGGCGGTGGCGGGGGCCTTCTGCTGCCGGACCTTCTCGACGAGCGGCGTCAGCTGCTTCTTCTCAGCCAGCGCCTTAAGGAGGTTGAACAGGAACGGGATGTAGTTGTGCTTCCTCCGGACGTTCTCCGTCTTCCACTTCCTGAACTTGTCCTCCTCCATCGCGATCTTCTCGCCCACGGCCTCCACCGCCGACGCCACCTCCGCCAGCGCGCTGTTCAGGGACTCCTTTTCTGCGGCGGCTGTGGCCTCGTTGCTCAGCTCCTGCAGGATCTGCTCCCTCTTCTTCTCCAGCTCCTTCAGCTCGGCGGTGTACACGTCCTTCCTGTTCTTGATGATGGCCATGAGGTTGAACCTGATCTCGCTCTGCGAGTAGCGCTCGATCCTCTCCTGGATCACCGGCTGCACCATCTGCAGCCATCCGAGGTCCTTGGGCCCGCCAGAGTACTGCCCCAGGCTGATCGGCCCTTCCTTCAGCCCGTCCAGCTCGTACAGGACGCCCTCAAATGGTATGTAGCTTATGAAGTGGTAGACCTCATCGTCCTTGGTGGCGGCTTTTTGCTCATCAGAGACAAATGGCTCAGGCCTTGCGAAGCTGTTGTGGGCAGCGCGGATGGAGTCGCTGTTGTTGATGGCCAGGCCCTTCATGTCAGGCGCAAAAGCCCCTGTGAATTCCTTCAGGTTTGATAGCTCTGGACCTATGTCGATTTCTGGGCGGTTCATGAGGATTGAGAGGATAGCTTGAGTGGCACATGCATTTGTGATCACCTGAACATTGATGAATTAGACCAAGTACTGAATGCTAAGTAATAAACATAGGCAGCTTCAGGAACAAAACGAAATTAACCTGGCGAGCAAAGAACAGGTTTGGGTTTGGGTCGCTGACAACAGGCCGTTCATCATTTCCTCCAGGCATCCACTTGAAGAGAAAAATTAACCCATATACTGGCCTATGAGAAGTAGAACGTAAAAATATGTTAAGGACATCCAGAGAGAAGAGATTAATGACACTAACAACAAAGATCCTCACTGTAATTGACTAAGAGAGTCCACATCGAGAGAGTAAAGCTCCTCCACCTGTTTAATAGTAGCATCACAACGTAAGAGACGGCTAACAGCTACATCCCAAAAATGGCATAGCTTGTAGGAGCCTTTTTCAAATATAACTGGAAACCTCAGATACAATGCTATCCATAAAAATTATAAAATCCCCTAATGCTACATGCATAATCAAACTAAAAATAGAACCATAGCCTCATATGAATATTATCATAACATGAATGCACGGAAATAGATTAGCAAGTGTAGAAAAAAGCTTCAGCGAAGACGCCTTAAGTTTGCATTGGTTTAACAGTGGCATACAGGCATATATATATATAACCCAACCACTGTCAGGATTATTATGTCTTCACATTATATCCAAAGCCATTTGACTGGCCCACAATATTTTCTTCAAAAGGTTCTCTTATCCTAGAAAGTTATTGTTATTTAAACTCAAGTGCATCTATTCATAAAGGATTTTGTTCTTTAAATTCAGATTCATGTCATCACAACTAGTATAGCAGTATGAGTTCACTATAAGCCTTGACTAATGTATACTCTGCTTATCATAGAGACATAGTACAGAGCTGTAAAGGTAGTTCCTCGTTGCAGATTCAATCAGGCTATCATAAAATTCTTTAAAACAGAGAGACAAGCCCACTCAGAAGACTCTTAAACTGTACAGCTCAACTAGCAATTCCAACCAAGTATTTTACACCATTGCATGACCACGTATCAAAAGTAACCGATAACAGGTTTCATAGCTAAATTACGTTCAGATGAGGAAAAACAATGACCCCTGGAAGCTAACCTGTACACCTTTTACTTGCATCTCCTGAATCAACTCGGTGAAAACACCTACAAGGCATAGGCTCTGGTCAAAGATATGCATATGCGATGTTCAGAACAGTGACAAGAAGATTGCATCCAACTGTTAGTCTGAACAAAGAACAAAGACAGCATACTAACAAGATACAGAGCTCCCTATGATTGTTTATCCATAAAGGACGACGACTTAAGCACTGGTATAACCAGCGGTTTACTCAAACTAGCATGGTGGATGTTTTATTTACGCTTCAGCACTTGATTATTCCCCGCAAGAAATACAACTTGCTGTTGCTGAGCAGCGCAACTGACTCGGGGCTTTCTTCACAGCTAGTTATGTACAGTGGGAGGTAAGGAATCATGGATCCCTGGCCGAATCGAATTCAGGTGAAGTTATGAACTTATGATGAAAATAAAATACAAACTCTATGGATCAATGCGAGGCCAACAGATAGCATCAGTCGTCCAACACACAAACTTGCTAGTCCACTACTCTGATTCTCACAAGTGCAGCAGATACTGAAAGCGCATTGCCTGCACGGCTGGATTGATCAAATCCCAAAAGCAGGCCACCCAATCCAAACAAGTAAACACGGCACTCTGCACTGATGGGATAACCCAGAGCTAGCGAAGCATGTGATCCAAGCACAAACAGTTAATCTAGGTAAGGAAAATCGAAGTAAAGGTGAGAGATTACTCGCTTACCGGGATCAGACTCGATGGTGCACCACGACATACTCGCGGGATCCTCCGACGGCGCAGCAGCGAGCGAGAGTGGCGAGCCTGCCTAGCAACACAAGCAGCACTGTCAGTACCCACTACTCAGACGACACACGGTACGGTACGGCGCGTCAGAGGCCACGGACTAAGCGCCCCCCGAAACCTCGGGGAGGGCGAGCTAGAATCCGCTGCTGGAGCAACGGAATCGAGCCCTCGGCGAGAGGAGACGGGGGCTCAGACTCGACTGCTCTGCCGGTCCGAGCGGGCTAGGTCAGGGCTGCCGTACGTACCTGGGGGAGACGGGCCTCCGCGCGCGCCGGGGGCTGTGGAGAGAGCGAGGGACGAGTTCCGTCACACTCCGGCGGTGGCGGTGGCGGTGGCGACGGGAGGGGGCGGCGGCGCGGGCAGGCTGATGAGAGGAGACCTAGCTAGCAGAGGGAGAGGCGGGGGAGGCTTGAAGAAGGGGGTGGATGGGTGGGTCGATCGAGCCAGGCAAACCGACCGGGAGAGACCAAGATGGTCCTGGAAAACCTGACCTGTGGGACCAAGGCACAAAACATGATAAAAATAATTCAGATAGGGTGTTTTTTTTAATTTTTTACCAACGATAAAATGATGTGTGCCATTTTGTCCTTGGATGAAGGAGGCTAGCTTCAAAAATAAATGGTACGTACCAGCTAACAAAAGCCAAATTACGAAGCTTCGGAAAGGCACGGCGCTCAGAGGGAGCATCCAAAACCGCAATGTGTTTTCACCGTCGCCTTCGTTTCGATCAGATCTTCCAGATTGGATCCAAATTGATATGTTTTCGGCGGCCTTTCCTCTGTTGCCTTTTATACCGTACCGGTGCCGGCATCGTTTTTTACAATACTGTGTATGGCATGTGTTTGGTCAAAGCGAAGTGTTTTAGAGCACATCAGATGTTGATATATTCTGCTATAAACTTGGTCAAGCATAGAAACGTTTGGCCTTTTTTCGACCAAAAGTGTAATACGGCATTTTATATTTTGAAACGGAGGAAGTATATGGAGAGACCGATGGATCGTACGCGAGCCAACTGGATGTCTAATTACACCCCGTGGGAGGTGCCGCCTGAAGTGGGTCTCGGAACTGCTGAATATTCATGGTAATTTGGACCTTCACAAAATAAATCAGTTTTTTTCTTTCTCCCGGTTGATATCGTTGAAATCCAGAATATCAAACCATCTACTCGTCTAGATGATGATTTCATTGCTTGGGCGCCTGGGAAAAGTGGAGTTTTTACTGTACGTAGTGCGTACAAATTGGTTAGTGGTGAATGCTCTAATTTTAGAGAGGCTTCTACTAGTTCTCGACCTGATGGAACAAGAGAAGCATGGAACTTCATATGACATAGTGCCACCACCAAAGGTTCAATCTTTTGCATGGAGATTAGCTACTGATTCACTAGCAAAATTGGACAACACAAAGTGAAAAGGAACTTGGAAGTTTTAGGAACATGCCCTGTGTGTGTTGGATGGAGGAGGAGGATGTTTTTTGCACATGTAATCATGCCGTACGTCATCTTATGGAAGGCTATGGCAAAAGAGTGGGCATTGCCTAACCGATCAAACATTGTACATGTTGGTCGAGATTGGTTCCTTCATCTCCTGTAGAACATGCATGAAGAGGAGCGAGTTAGGATCATGATGCTCTTCTGACGAATCTGGTATGTGCGTAACGAAATAGTGCATGAAAAACAACCACCGTTCATAAATGTTTCTATGCGCTTCCTAGCCAGCTATTTGTCCTCCTTAATCTCCATTCATGTGTGCTCAAATGATGTTCTAGTGAAAGGGAAAATAGCAGCTGCAAGTTTTCAGAGACCGGTTCAGGTCACATGCAGAATTGAAGAAGAGGCCTGCTCTTGGTCCGTTCCAGCTGAGGGCAGAGTCAAACTCAACTTGGACGCTTTGGTCCTGGGTTCTATTGCAGGAGCCGGAATGATCATAAGGGACCAAGAGAGAGGAATAGTTTTCAGTGCTTGCAGATTTCTATATGCTTGTGATGATGTTGTAACACCCCCTGTATTAAGCTACAGTGATCACCCTTTTGATGAGGCCATGTCATCATGATTAATAGTGCATAATCATCATTAGCATCATATTGCATTTCAACTCCTAAGTCAAATTCAAATTTAAATGAAAGTGGAATGTAAAAGTTGTCCAACATAGAAACTAAAATGTCAGATAAATAACAAATATTCCAGAGGCTATTCTAAAATTGAAACCAACATCATTGGAATTGGATAAGTGACTCGAACAACCTCAAACAGTGGATAAAGATAATATTTAGTAACCATTTATTAAATCTGAAATAAATATGGAATTATGTTTTGTCCAAACTAATTTTAGGTGTTAAGGAATAATGCACTGGTATTTATGAAATAGGTCACACTTTTTACAAAAACCATTTGAGGCCTAAGAATTTAACAGTGGAGAAAAGAGAATAAAGAAAAGGAAAAAGAAACAGAAAAGGATACAAGGACACCTTCCCCCCCCCCCCCCACGGCCCACTGGGCCGAAGCCCACCGGCCGGCCCACCTGCTCGCCCCTGGCCTAAGGCCCCCCGGCCGAACCCTAGCCCCCTCCCGATCCACATTCTCCCCCCCCCCCCGGTTGCCCCCCTCCCTCGACTGGATCTGGATCGGGGGCGATCCCCCATCCCGTCCGCCCCGTCGCCGACGCCGCTCGCCCGCCCGGAGCCCGCGCCTCCCCCGCCTTGCACCTCGTCTCCGTCGCGTCGTCGCCGACGACCTCGTCCCCGACGTGCCCTCGCTCGGGCCCGAGCCCCGCGCGCTCGCCCCGACGCGCCCGACCGCGCCCCGTCTCCGCCTCGACTCCGACGCCGTCGTGGACCGCCGTCGCCCTTGGACCTCGCCGCCTCGCCGGACTCCACCGACGCCGGCCTCCCCGTCGACCCGTCGTCTCCTCGCCTCCACCCCGAGCCCCTCCTCGCGCTCGACCCGACGCCCCGCCTCGACCCCGTCGCCGCACCCCCTCCACGAGCTCGAGCCCGCTGCCCCTCCCTGCGAATCTCGGTGAGGCCCAGGCCTCCCCCTCCCCTGCCCGTGCACGCGCAGCGCTCCGGCCCCTGCCTCGCCTCCCGCGCCCCTCGCCGAGCAGCCGCCCGCCGCCAGCCGAACGCCGGCGCCGGCCCCCACGCTCCTCCCCGCGGCCGTCTCACCGGCCACGGCCGGCGCCCCCGCTCCGGCCTCTGGCCCTCGCCCCACCCCGGCCGGCCACCGCACCCTGGCCTCGCCAGTGCGTGCGCTCGCGCGCGCGTTGACCCCTCCCCACCGCGCGGACGCGTCCGGCTCTGGACGGCACAGCGCGGACAGTCCGACTGTGCCACTGTCCAGTGGCCCCCCCAGAACGTTTTAATAAAAGAAAAAAGAAGAAATAAAAATAATAATTAAAATAATTAATTAATTAATTAGTTAATTAATTATTAATAATCCTGATTAGGTTAATCTAATTACTAATTAGTGTTAATTAACGTAATTAGTAATTAACTTAATTAACTGCTGACGTCAGCATGATGTCATGCTGACGTCATCAATCACTGTTTCGGATAATGTTGAATTAAATAATTAATTAAAATTTCAGAAATTAATAAAAACTTTAGAAAATCATATTAAATAAACCGTAACTCCGATGAAAATATTTTATAACATGAAACTTGCTCAGAACGACGATACGAACCCGAATACATCCTCTGTATTCCCGTCAGACGCCCGCAACTAATAACGTTGAACAATTAGACCGATTTCGATAAATGAATAGTGTCCACCCTAATTAAATAAATCCGATAAATCCTAAATTAACTAAATCGCTTAGTTAGCTGTATATCACCCTGGCCCTGCGTTTAGACATGCATGCATCCCTGTTGCATCATTGCCGTGTGTTTCTGTTTTCTCCCCCTCTTCTCTTCGGTAGACTACGAGACCGACGCGCTTCTGGTGCCCCGACCGACTCCGTTGTTGACGACCCCTACTTGCCAGAGCAACCAGGCAAGCCCCCCCCTTGATCACCAGATATCGCCTATTCTTCTCTATACTGCTTGCATTAGAGTAGTGTAGCCTGTTACTGCTTTCGGTTAATCCTATTCTGCTGCATAGCCTGTCATTGTTGCACTGTTGTTGATACCTTACCTGCAATCCTAAATGCCTAGTGTAGGATGCTAGTTTGTCATCAGTGGCCTACATTCTCGTCTGTCTGCTATGCTACATTATTGGGCCGTGCTCGCCACGGGTGGCGATTGCGGATATGTATACTACCTATTACATGTGACATCATGGATACTAAAGTCGGGTCGGCTCGTGGAGCACCCGCAGGTGATTCACGAATGGGGGCTGAAAGGATTGGCCTTCTCGACGGCCCCCTAAGTGACTCTTTGTTGTGGAGCGGCAGGGCAGGTTGTGGACCACCTAGGAGAGAGTGGGCCTGGCCCTGTCGTCTTCGCGGTAATCTCATAATAACACGTTTAACGAGATTGGATATTTGATCTATGTCGGCCACTGGCTATACGCACTAACCAACTACGCGGGAGTAGTTATGGGTATCCCGCGTCGTGTTATCAGCTGAAGCCTTCTTGACGTCAGCAACTGAGCGGCGCGCGCCGTGTTGGACCGCGATAACGTAACCGCCGTGATCGTGTGGGTTGCTAGGTCTGCTCGCGGCCGCGTACCACGTGCAGGAGCGCACTGGGCGATGGGCCCAGACCCCAGAGTGCCTAGGATTAGTCCGGCGTGCTGACCTCTCTGTTGAGCCTAGGTGGGCTGCGACGTGTGGATCTTCCGAGGCCGGGCATGACCAGGAAAGTGTGTCCGGTCCAGGGGATCGAGCGTGTTGGGGAATATGTGGTGCACCCCTGCAGGGAAGTTTATCTATTCGAATAGCCGTGTCCCCTCGGTAAAGGACGACCGGAGGTTGTATTCCGACCTCATGACAACTAGAAATGGATACTTAATAACACACCCTTACAAGTGACAGATATAACCCGGTGGTCGCTCTCTCGCTGGTGGCGGAGAGAGGATCGACGGGTAGGATTATGCTATACGTGTTGCGGGTTAACTCCAACTACTCTCTTCTATTGCTTCAAGATGGAGGCTGCCAGAAGCGTAGTCTTCGACAGGACTAGCTATCCCCCTCTTATTCTGGCATTCTGCAGTTCAGTCCACCGATATGCCTCTTTACACATATACCATGCATATGTAGTATAGATCCTTGCTTGCGAGTACTTTGGATGAGTACTCACGGTTGCTTTCCCCCTCCTTTTCCCTTTCCCTTCTTGCTGGTTGTCGCAACCAGATGCTGGAGCCCAGGAGCCAGACGCCACCTACGATGACTACTACCACCAGGACGGAGCCTACTACTACGTCCAGACGCCGACGACCAGGAGGATTGGAGGATCCCAGGCAGGAGGCCCTCGCCTGTTCGATCTGTTGTATCCCTGTTTGTGCTAGCCATCTTATGGCACCTTGTTTAACTTATGTCTGTACTCAGATTGTTGCTTCCGCTGACTCGTCTATGATCGAGCTTTGTATTCGAGCCCTCGTGGCCCCTGGCTTGTATTATGATGCTGTATGACTTATTTATGTTTTAGAGTTGTGTTGTGATATCTTCCCTGAGTCCCTGATCTTGATCGTACACGTTTGCGTGCATGATTAGTGTACGATCGAGCCGGGGGCGCCACAAGTTGGTATCAGAGCCGACTGCTGTAGGAATCCCCCTTTCCAATTCCTTGGCCGAAGTTGAGTCTAGACAAAGAAAACCGTTTTACTACTTGGCTGTGTGGCTTACGGGCCCACATTGCCAAACTGGGTGGTATTAGGATCTTTTATTCCTCGTCTATACTCTGGGACTCGATCTCTCTTTCACTCGGGTTAAATAAAGTTTACTAACGCCGACACTTAGGATCTCGTAAATTCTGTCTACCCGGAGAGCTGGATATCTGTGCGATTTCCCTGTCGTTGATCTGATTAGTCTGATAATCATTTTCCTTTCCATTGTTTGTCTAACCTTTCTCTCCGATTGTGTTAAACTCTCATTGTCATTTGACAAATCTGAATTTCCTCTGTTTCAGATGGACCGTTGTTTCCACCCGCGTCCTACGACCAGCTTGTGCTTCGCACTTGGGCTCGTAATACCCGCTGGTTTCCAGCTGTCCTGATCGCTCTCATGACCAGACTTGGCTACCGTTGGTACCCTGAGTACTTGGTTTATGAGGTTTACCGCGAGTTCAACCAGGAACAGTACTATCTGAAGTTCGGATTTATGATCAGCAGAACAACTCAGACACGAGCTACACTTTTTCACGGATTAGGCGTGACGATTGAGATTGCAGTCCATGATGCCGCCTACTCCGCTGTCGTACGTCTACGAGGGGAGCACAATGCTATCTTGGATGACTCTGAGTTCCGATACATCCGTATGCCCCTGCTGGAGATGCTACCGGATACTACACAGCTATCTGTGCCCGTACGAGCCTCATCGCTACGACCCGCGCGTTCTGATTCAGTGCACGCAGGCTCTGGATCGCACTGTTCGGGCTCTGCCGTTCGAGTTGGTTGCCACTCGAGCACGTCTCTACGATGCTATGACGCAGTTGCTGCCCGCTGTTCGTGCAGGGATTACATCCGGAGCACATCCTTTATCCGCGCAGGACTCAGATGTATGCTGGTATTGACTGGCCTACTGTTGGAGGTCACACACCGACACGTGGACCTCTTCTTACAGCTCGAGACCGGGTTCTGCATCAGAGTGCACATGGAGCACAGGATCTTTCCGCGACGAACATTCGTCGTCCGCACTCGCAGCTACCCCGTTACAGTGGTTCTCTCCGACGTTGATGTAGCCTTTGCTATCTCTCGTTGTGTACTTCCTTACCGCGTGCCTGCGCGCCGCCTAGTATGTCTAGCTTTTGATTTGCGCCGTTATGCTGTCCGCTTGTACCCGACGTTGTGTATGGATCTGTATGTCTTAATCGACTACTGTTATGTATCTATAACACTGCTTAAACTATTGTCGAGTTACATCATGCTTGTCACTAAGCACTCGCGTTTGCTTTTACTAAACTACCCCCTGTTGTAATTTAGCAAGATGGTTAGACCCGCTGGTCGTGGTCGTGGCCGTGGTGCCAACGATCCACCACCGCCGAACTATATGGCTGGAATGATGCAGCAATTTGAACTGCAACGTCAGTTCATGCAAGGGATCATGGATCAGTTTCCTCGTCCCAATATGAACCAGTATCCAGGCCCAGGGACCCTGCAGGACTTTATGCGCCTCAACCCAACCGTCTACCGCGGCTCAACTCAGCCCCTGGATGCGGATGACTGGCTTCGCGACATCACCTATGAGTTGGAATCTGGTGGCGTTGCCCCTGCAAACTATGTCACCTTCGCCTCCTTCTTTCTCAAGGGCCCCGCTGCTCAATGGTGGGACAGCCACAGGCGCACTCAACCAGCTGGCACAGTCATCACTTGGCCGGATTTCCAAGCTGCCTTCCGTGCCCGTTTCATTCCTCAGGGAATCATGGACCGGAAGAAGCAAGAGTTCCGCAACCTCACCCAGGGCAACAAGACAGTGGAAGCTTATCAGCGGGAGTTTCTGGAATTATCCCGCTATGCTGAAGAAGACATTCCCACTGATGCTTGCCGCCAGGAAAGGTTTCGCGAAGGACTTCATGCTGACATCAAGCTAGCGCTCCTTGTGCATGAATTTGATAATTTCTCCATCTTGGTGAACAAGGCTATGCAGGTCGAGACTGGTCTGCAGGCGCACCAGGGATCTCTTAGGCGCAACCGTGGCACCGGTTCATCTTCGAGCCAGCCTGCACAGAAGCGTCGAATCTGGATTCCAAACAGCGTGTACCGTCCAGCTGCACCTGCTCCAAGACAGTCCTATACTGCACCACGTCTGCCTCCACCTCCTAGGCAGCCAGGACTTCCAGCTCCACCACCCCGAGCTCCTGCTCCCAATCCCAATGATAGTCTGTGCTACAAGTGTGGGCAGCCAGGTCATTTTTCCAGGAACTGCATTCAGAACCAGAACCAACTGGCACTTCCAGCAACTGACCGTAGGAACAATCAGCCTCGCAACAAACAATGCCAAGACTTATGGGCGTATTCAGGCCAACCACACCGATTTCAATGAAGCTCAGGACCAGCCTGCCACCGTGATGGGTACTCTCCTTGTTAATTCAGTACCAGCTTCTGTTTTATTTGATTCGGGAGCATCGCATTCTTTCATGTCCGAAGAATTTGCATACAAACGCGACATTAAATGTGAGGTCATGGACACTGCGATAGTAATACACACCCCCGCGGGTCAATGTCAAACCTCCATGGGTAGCAACGACGTCACCGTTGAAATTGAAGGGCTGGAGTTTCACGCCTCCCCTTTCATACTAAAGTCTTGTAGTATCGACCTCATTCTCGGAATGGATTGGTTGAAAGCGCATACTGCTTCTATAGTTTGCGCCACGAAGATCGTCCATCTTCTACACCCTTCTGATGAAATAATAAGCTACCAGGCTCAAATCATCCAAAATGCCGAGGCGAGGCTTTATGCCTTGAATGCGTTAAACGCATCACCACTTGAAGGCATCGAGAACATTCCAGTTGTTCGCGAATTCCAAGGTGTTTTCCCAGAAGAACTCCCAGGGATACCCCCTGCTCGAGCTGTCGAATTTGTCATCGACTTGAAACCAGGCACCACTCCTATCGCCAAGCGACCCTACAAGATGCCGCCGCATGAACTCCTTGAACTTAAGGAGGAAATCGAAGCTTCACTTCGTAAGGGTTTCATTCGCCCAAGTTCCTCTGCTTGGGGAGCACCTTCTCTCTTTGTCAGGAAGAAGGATGGATCAAACCGATTGGTCCAAGATTACCGTCCTATTAACCAAGCAACTATCCAGAACAAATATCCCCTTCCTCGGATAAACGATCTGTATGATCAACTGGCGGGTTCATCAGTGTTCTCTAAACTCGACTTAAGGTTGGGTTACCACCAGATCCGTGTTCGTGAAGAGGATATCCCAAAGACCGCCTTCGTTACTCGATATGGCTCATACGAGTACACTGTCATGTCATTCGGCTTAACCAATGCTCCCGCCACATTCTCCCGCCTGATGAATTATATATTCATGGAATACCTTGACAAGTTCGTCGTGGTTTACCTGGATGATATCCTAGTATACTCCAAGAACAAAGAGGAACATGCTGAACATCTTCGACTTGTTCTGGAGAAACTTCGAGAGCATCAACTATATGCTAAGTTTTCCAAGTGTGAATTCTGGCTCCCCGAAGTAACATACCTTGGGCATGTCATCTCCAAGGATGGTATTGCCGTCAACCCCGAGCGAGTTCAGGCTATTCTTGATTGGGCTCCTCCAAAGAACGTCAAGCAAGTTCGAAGTTTTCTCGGACTCGCCAGCTATTGCCGTCGATTTGTCGAGAACTTCTCCAAGATCGCCAAGCCCCTGACTAACCTGCTTCATAAAGGCGTCAAGTTCGATTGGACGGAGAAGTGTCAGGAAAGTTTCCAGACGCTCAAAGACAAGCTGACTTCTGCCCCAGTGCTTGCCCCTCCTGATTCCCAGAAGGATTTTGTCATCTATTGTGATGCATCCCGTCAAGGATTAGGCGGTGTCCTAATGCAAGACCGCAGAGTAATTGCTTATGCTTCGCGTCAATTGCGTCCGCACGAAGAGAATTACCCAGTACATGACCTCGAGCTTGCTGCCGTCATCCATGCACTAAAACAGTGGCAACATTACCTTCTCGGTAATCGTTGCGAGATCTACACCGATCATCAAAGTCTGAAGTATCTGTTCACTCAGCCAGACCTGAACCTCCGTCAACAGAGATGGATGGAGACCGTAGCGGATTTTAACTTGGGTATTTCTTATACCCCTGGCAAGGCTAATGTAATGGCCGATGCCTTGAGCCGCAAGTCTTATTGCAGTCACCTCCAGTTTCACGAAGTTCAACCTTCGCTTATTGAAGAATTCAGAAAGCTGAATCTCCACATGGTTCCTCCTGGAGCACTCGCTTCCCCTCCTGAAGGTTCCTACAAAATGAACCTCCACGTTGTTTCCCAGGGTTCTCTTAATACCCTGGTTGCTAAACCAGATCTCGTGGACAGCATCAAGACGCTGCAGGGTTATGACTCTCAAGCCCACAAGATTAAGCGCTATCTCGCTGAAGGAAGGCCTTCATTCTTCACTATTGATGATACTGGCACCTTGTTCTTTAAAAGTCGTCTAGTGGTCCCCTCTAAAGGTAACCTGGGTATGACTCAGGAGGTCATGCAAGAAGCTCACGACACTCCGTTGTCCATTCATCCCGGCAGTACCAAGATGTATCAAGACATCCGTCAAAGATTCTGGTGGTCAAACATGAAGCAAGACATTGCTCGCTATGTTGCTGAATGTGATGTTTGCCGTCGCGTCAAAGCAGAACATCAAAGGCCCGCCGGAACTCTGCAACCAATTGCTGTTCCTGAATGGAAATGGGACCATGTTGAAATGGACTTTATCACTGGATTTCCCAAATCACAGAAAGGTAATGATGCTATTCTTGTCGTCATTGACCGACTTTCCAAAGTTGCACATTTTCTAGCCGTCAAAGAGACGATCACTGCTAGTCAGCTCGCAACTCTCTACATGTCCAGAATTGTTTCACTTCACGGTATTCCACTGGTTATCAGTTCAGACCGTGGCAGCTTATTCACTTCAAGATTCTGGGCAAGTTTCCAAGAAGCTATGGGAACTCATCTGTCCTTCAGCACCGCTTTTCATCCTCAGTCTCAAGGACAAGTTGAACGAGTCAACCAAGTTCTCGAAGACATGCTTCGAGCTTGTGTCATATCCTTCGGAAGGAAATGGGAAGAATCTCTCCCATATGCCGAATTCTCTTACAATAACAGCTATCAAGCCAGTCTGAAGATGGCCCCCTTCGAAGTATTGTACGGACGAAAGTGCCGAACCCCTCTGAATTGGTCAGAAACTGGGGAACGTCCACTTTTCGGTCCGGATGTTATCCAACTTGCCGAAGATCAAGTTCGCGTTGTCCGCGAGCATTTGAAGACTGCTCAGTCACGTCAAAAGAGTCAGTATGACCGCAAACACAAAGATATGGTCTATCAACCTGGCGAAAAGGCTTATCTTCGAGTCACACCGATGAAAGGCACTCATCGGTTCGGGATCAAGGGCAAGCTAGCTCCTCGCTATATTGGTCCTTTCACTGTTCTTGAAAGGCGTGGTAGAGTGGCATATCAGTTGGAACTTCCACCGAACCTTTCTCAGGTTCACGATGTGTTCCACGTATCACAACTCCGCCGCTGTTTCAAAGACCCTATCCGCGGAGTAGATCACGAATTGCTTGAACTGCAACAAGACCTCTCTTATAAAGAGCATCCGGTCCGCATTCTCGATCAAGCCGAGCGTCGCACACGCCAGAAGGTTATCAAGTTCCTCAAGGTTCAGTGGTCAAACCATTCTGAGGATGAAGCCACTTGGGAACGCGAGGATCGTCTTCGCGATGAATACCCCGCTTTGTTTCTTTCTACCTCCTAAATCTCGGGACGAGATTTCTTGTAGTGGAGGAGATTTGTAACACCCCCTGTATTAAGCTACAGTGATCACCCTTTTGATGAGGCCATGTCATCATGATTAATAGTGCATAATCATCATTAGCATCATATTGCATTTCAACTCCTAAGTCAAATTCAAATTTAAATGAAAGTGGAATGTAAAAGTTGTCCAACATAGAAACTAAAATGTCAGATAAATAACAAATATTCCAGAGGCTATTCTAAAATTGAAACCAACATCATTGGAATTGGATAAGTGACTCGAACAACCTCAAACAGTGGATAAAGATAATATTTAGTAACCATTTATTAAATCTGAAATAAATATGGAATTATGTTTTGTCCAAACTAATTTTAGGTGTTAAGGAATAATGCACTGGTATTTATGAAATAGGTCACACTTTTTACAAAAACCATTTGAGGCCTAAGCATTTAACAGTGGAGAAAAGAGAATAAAGAAAAGGAAAAAGAAACAGAAAAGGATAAAGGAGGGCCAAACCCTCCCCCCCCCCCCCCACGGCCAAACTGGGCCGAAAGCCCAGCCGGGCCGGGCCCACCTGCGTCGCCCTGGCATATATGGGCCCCCCGGCCGAAACACGCAGCCCCTCCCAGATCCACATTCTCCCCCCCCACCGGTTTTGGGGCCCCCCTCCCTCGAACGGATTCTGGATCGGGGCGATCCCACACGATCCCGTACCGGCCCACGTCGCGAAGCCGCTGCGCCGCCGCACGGAAGGCCACGCGCCTTCCCCGCCGGTCCGCACCTGTTCCGTCGCTCGTCGCCGACGAAACCTCGTCCCGACGTTGACACCTCGTCGGGCACGAGACCGCGCGCTCGCCCCGACGCGGCCACGGACGCGCCCCCGTTCAGGGCCTCGGACTCCGACGCCGTCGTGGACCGCCGTCGGCCCTTGGACCTCGCCGCCATCGCACGGGGGACTCCACGACGCCGGGCCATTCCCCGCCGACCGTCGTCTCGCCGCCCACCCCGAGCCCCTCCTCGCGCTCGACGCGGAGCCCCGCCTCGACCCCGTCGCCGAACCCCCCTCCACGAGGTCGAGTCCCGCTGGCCCCGGTTCCTGCGAATCTCGGTGAGGCGAAGAAGAAGAATAGGAAAAGGGAATACGATGAAAGTAGGAAAGCGCACAAGCGCAGGAGCCAGCTCGATCGCAAAGTCGAAGAGACAGCAAGCAAGCCGCAGCAAAGACACAGAAGGAGAGGGAAAACGAGGCTATCCGGAAGCGCGACTCTCCAGCAAGGCCCAAGGAGCGAGCAGCAAAGCATCCGGCATCATGGCCAACCGCAAGACCCCAGGAAAGGAAGGACGAAAAAGGGACTCGGCAAGGGCGTGCGCGGCCGCGCGCGTTGACCCTCCCCACCGCAGCGGAACGGTCCGGCTCTGGACGGGCACAGCGCGGACGAGTCCGGCTGTGCCCACTGGTCCAGTGGCCCCCCCCCAGAACGTTTTAATAAAGAAAAAAGAAAGAAATAAAAATAACAATAACTTAAAAATAAATTAATTAATTAATTAGTAATTAATAGTTAATTAATCTGTTGAGGTAATCTAATTAACTAATTAGTGTTAATTTAAACAGTAATTAGGAATTAACTTATTAAAAAATTGCTGACGTCAGGCATGATGTCATGCTGACGTATAAAATCACTGTTGCGGATAATGTTGAAAATTTAACAAATAATTAATTAAAAATTTCAGAAAAATTAATAAAAAACTTTAGAAAAATCATATATGAAAAAACCGTAACTCCGATGAAAATATTTTATACATGAAAACTTGCTCAGAACGACGATACGAAACCCGATAAATCCTTGTTTCCCGTCAGACGCCCGAACTATAAAAGACGTTGAACAATTAGACCGATTTCGATAAATGAAATAGTGTCCAACCCTAATTAAAAAATCCGAATAAATTCCTAAATTAACTAAATCGCTTAGTTAGGCTGTATATCACCCTGGCCCTGCGTTTAGACATTTCATGCATCCTGTTGCATCATTGCGTGTGTTTACTGTTTCTTCCCCCTCTTCTCTTCGGTAGACTACGAGACCGACGCAGCTGCTGGTTGCCCCCGACCGACTACGTGTTGACGACCCCTACTTGCCAGGCAACCAGGCAAGCCCCCCCCTTGATCACCAGATATCGCCTATTTTCTCTATATACTGCTGCATTAGAGTAGTGTAGCCTGTTACTGCTTTCGGTTAATCCCTTCTGCTGCATAGCCTGTCATTGTTGCTACTGTTTGATACCTTACCTGCAATCCAAATGCCTAGTGTAGGATGCAGTTTGTCATCAGTGGCCTACATTCTCGTCTGTCTGCTATGCTACATTATTGGGCCGTGCTCGCACGGGTGGCGATTGCGGATATTATAACCTATTACATGTGACATCAGATGGATACTAAAGTCGGGTCGGCTCGTGGAGCACCCGCAGGTGATTCACGAATGGGGGCTGAAAGGATTGGCCTTCTCGACGGCCCCCTAAGGACTCTTGTTGTGGAGCGGCAGGGCAGGTTGACCACTAGGAGAGAGGTGGGCTGGGCCCTGGTCGTCGTCCGCGGTAATATTCATAATAACACGTTTAACGAGATTGGATATTTGATCTGAGTCTGGCCACTGGCCTATACGCACTAACAACTACGCGGGGTAGTTATGGGTATCCCGGCGTCGTGGTATCAGCTGAAGCCTTCTTGACGTCAGCAACTGAGCGGCGCGCGCCGTGTTGGACCGCGATAAGTAACCGCCGTGATCGTGTGGGTTGCTAGGTCTGCTCGGGCCGCGTTACGCAACGTGCAGGAGCGACGGGCGATGGGCCCAGGGGACCCCAGAGTGCCTAGGATTAGTCCGGCGTGCTGACCTCTCTGTTGAGCCTAGGTGGGGCTGCGACGTGTGGATCTTCCGAGGCCGGGCATGACCCAGGAAAGTGTGTCCGGCCAAAGGGGATCGAGCGTGTTGGGGAATATGTGGTGCACCCCTGCAGGGAAGTTTATCTATTCGAATAGCCGTGTCCCTCGGTAAAAGGACGACCCGGAGTTGTATTCCGACCTCATGACAACTAGAAATGGATACTTAATAAAACACACCCTTACAAGTGACAGATATAACCCGGTGGTCGCTCTCTCGCATGGTGGCGACGAGAGGATCGACGGGTAGGATTATGCTATACGTGTTGCTTGGTTAACTTCCAACTACTCTCTTCTATTGCTTCAAGATGGAGGCTGCCAGAAGCGTAGTCTTCGACGGGACTAGCTATCCCCCTCTTATTCTGGCATTCTGCAGTTCAGTCCACCGATATTGCCTCTTTACACATATACCATGCATATGTAGTATAGATCCTTGCTTGCGAGTACTTTGGATGAGTACTCACGGTTGCTTTCCCCCTCCTTTTCCCCCTTTCCCTTCTTGCTGGTTGTCGCAACCAGATGCTGGAGCCCAGGAGCCAGACGCCACCTACGACGACTACTACCACCAGGACGGAGCCTACTACTACGTCCAGGACGCCGACGACCAGGAGTAGTTAGGAGGATCCCAGGCAGGAGGCCCTGCGCCTGTTCGATCTGTTGTATCCCTGTTTGTGCTAGCCATCTTATGGCACCTTGTTTAACTTATGTCTGTACTCAGATATTGTTGCTTCCGCTGACTCGTCTATGATCGAGCATTTGTATTCGAGCCCTCGTGGCCCCTGGCTTGTATTATGATGCTTGTATGACTTATTTATGTTTTAGAGTTGTGTTGTGATATCTTCCCGTGAGTCCCTGATCTTGATCGTACACGTTTGCGTGCATGATTAGTGTACGATCGAGCCGGGGGCGCCACAGATGTTTCGTGTAACACCCCTGTGTAATAAGCACTGTGACATAATGATAATTATGCCTAGTCATAACCTTATTCTATGCTTGATCATATGGTTAAATACTTCATTTTAAATTTCCTCTCTGAAAATCAACTCCAAATCAAGTGCAAAATAAAGTTGCACAAAAGTTGTAGGAAAAATGTTCATCATCCTGCAAATATTCCAAAACAATTATATGTTAAGGAATACAACATCACTCATGAACAAAGTTGAGCATTATCAACTACAACAGCACCATTTCGGCATTTTTAAATGCTATTCCATTTTTGGAAAAATTCAAATGAGTTCCAAAGATTCCCAAACTTTTTGTGGCACTGCCTAAAAACACCAGGGAATTTATTGGGACATCTCCCATATTTTTCCTAAGTGAATTAGTTGCTCAAAGAATTTCTTTTCTCTCTTTGCTACTAAATAAAAAGAAAAACAGGAAAACAGAAAAAGAAAAAAAAAGGCCAGAGGGACTTACCTGTTCAGGCCCAGAGCCGGTCCAGCCCACCCCCACCTACCTTCTCCCTTCGTGTCGTCGTCCCTGTGGCCGCCGCGCGCGCTCCGGTCAAACGTCGACATGGCGACGCCGCGGCCAGGCGAGGGGATAAGCTTCTTCCCCGTCCATCTCCCCTGGTCTCTCTCCTCCACTCGCCTCACTCTCCCCTTCCCTCTCACTCGTCCTCCTCGCTTGATCCCCCTCCTCTCCAGGAGAGACCGGCGCAGCCATCGCCGGACCACCGTCATGCACGTGCCCGCCGAGCTCCTCACACCGTCAGCTGATGTCCGGGAGGAGCGCCGTCACCATCCACGTCGTCTGCGCCTTTCAGTTCGAGCCGGGGTGCCCTCCATCGCCCGCATCGAGCCGTCCCCTTCCTCTGCATCTCCGGCACTGCTCCGGCGAACCCGAGTCCTCTGCTGCTACAAAGCCGCCACGGGCCAACTTGCGCCGCTCGGTGAGCCTCTCCCCTCTCCCCTGAGCTCCTTCGGTTGCGTGCTTGTGCGCTAGAACGGCGGCACCGCAGAGACCCGAACGCCGCCGCCGCCATTGCCGGTGATCTCCTCGCTCCCGTGCCGTTTTGCTCAAATGCGTGGCTCCGGTGAGTTTCCGGGGTCCCGTAGAGCTCGCCCGCGTAGGTAGTCCGCTCGAGCGCGCCGCGTAGCCGCGTTTCCGGAGAAGCCTGAATTCCGGCGAAGCTTGTCGCCGCCGTAGAGCTCATCTCCGATCACTTCCTTCCCTGCCGTAGCTCCCGTTCGACGCGGCGTCTCCCACTCGTTCGAACGAGCCCGAGAACGTGCGATTTGACGCACCGTAGGAGAAACCCGAAGCCGCCGGACTTGCACCGCCGTATTTGGGGCTCGCCGGAGCTGCTCGGCGCCGGCGTCCGACGTGGCAAGGCGTGGGGCCCACCTTGCTGAGACACTGCC
Source organism: Thinopyrum elongatum (assembly GCA_011799875.1). NCBI lineage: Eukaryota > Viridiplantae > Streptophyta > Magnoliopsida > Poales > Poaceae > Thinopyrum > Thinopyrum elongatum. The sequence goes on from CM022302.1 coordinate 559,262,991, forward strand.
AGTGGGCCCCCATCGTCTGTTTTGACTTTGGTCAACGTGGGGCACTGTTCCCCTGAGGCGCTGACATGTGGGCCCAGCCGGCTAATTAAATTAACTAAACGGTTTTTAATTAAAACTTAATTAGATTAATTAAAACACCCACTAACAGGCTGGGCCCACCAACTAATTAACCTAGATTAGTTTAATTTGTCCCTGTTAAACCCACTGTCTATGACAGGTGGGTCCCGCAGGTCAGGTTTGACCTAGACCTGGCGGTTTGACTTGCTGACGTCACGGTGACGTCAGGCTGACATAAATAGCATTTTCTGTTATTTCTTTATTGATTTAAATTTCAGAATATTGCTAAAAGCTTTAGAAAATCATATAAAATAAACCGTAACTCCGATCGAAAAACTTTCTACATGAAAGTTGATCAGAATGACGAGACGAATCCAACCGTGCCATCTGTTTCCGTGACGGGACCCTCTACGGAGGTGAACTTGCAACTCTGTGGTCGTTTCCATTAGTTGAATAGTGCATATACACCGGTTAATAAATTCAACTTAAATCCTAAAATAACTAATATGACCTAGACATGCTTTTAGGCAACTCTGCACTGCACGTTAGCCTAGCAAGCTCTGTGTTACTTTGTCTACCTTATATTTATCTGTTTTCTCCCCTCTTCTCTCTCGATATAGCCCGGTACCGACGTAGCCTCCGAGATCGACGCAACTCCGGTGATTGGCTACATTATCGACGATTATGCCTTTGCTCATCCCGATATCACCTATTCTATTTTCTCATGCTTGCATTAGAATTTTGCTACTATTACGGTTATCATATTTCTGCTGCATAGCCTGTTTATTGTAACCTGCTGTTGATACCTACCTGCTCATCCTAAACTGTTTAGAATAGACTGGGTAGAGCCCCATCAGTGACCCCCACTTATCCCGACTGCCCCGCTGGAGTATCAGAAGACCCGATCAACGGGATCGAAGACCAGGACCCGGCACCGCACCTCACTTCCTCCTTAGTTGCTCGACACTACTGGGTTACTATCGAGTGCCGAGGGTGATTCCTCGTCAGCACTTCTGATGATAACCTTGTAGGTTAGATATTCGGTCGTGGTCAGAGAGGGTGATTCCTCCTACACCACCCCCGATAACGACGAAGTCGTGCAACACCTCACGTGTGGACCTCGAGGGTGATTCCTCCTACGTCCACCTTGATATTACATCAGGTGGGAGTCCAACGAGGGTGATGCCTCGGATTCCCCCTTGATATGGTAGCCACACGGATGACCTACATAACTGATGTTACTGATACTTGGAAAGGCGGGTCGACCCTGAGGGGTACCAGCGAATGATGGATAGATACCCGTGATTTATCTTACGAGGCGCGGCCGGGCATTCTTAGCCCTTGCAGCAAGTCCTCGAGACGGGGCGACGGGGTCACATCGATCATGAGTCTCTGCTTGTTACCGCAAGCCCCTAGTCCTCTAACGATTTGGATATTTGATCCGAGCAGGCCTACGGCCTGATAGCACTAACCATCAACGTGGGAATAGTTATGGGCACTCTGCATCGTAGCATCAGCTGAAAGCTCTGTCAGACGTCCAGTTCAGCACTACGGCCGGGCTGGGCCGGCACCATCCGGTAGTGGTGGAGCCTGGTTCGCCCTGCACGCAACGACCCGGAGGGCGAGGGGCGATGGCCCAAGACCCCCTTGCGCTTAGGAGGTAGACCGGCGGGGACCTCTCTGCTGAGCTGTAGGTAGGGCTGCGGTGTGTCGTTTGGCCGAGGCCGGGCATGACCCAGGAAAGTGTGTCCGGCCGGAGTTAAGCAAGCGTGGTGGGTAAGTTGGTGCACCCCTGTAGGGAAGAACACATCTATCGATAGCTGGTCCTACGGTAAAGGACACTCGGAGTTGTATCCCGATCGATACAACTAGAACTTGAGATGATAACTGGATATGATGGCTCCGGAATCGCTTTCTCGCAGGGAGACGAGGAAGGATCTCTGGGCGAGACTGTTACCTGATTCTACTACTACTTACATTATGCTACACTTTACTCTTCTAATGCTGCAAGATCGTTGAAGACGTTTGAAGTTGCTGAAGATGGTAGTGTTAGATAGGACTAGGCCTTCTCTCTATTCTGGCATTTCTGCAGCCCAGTCCACATATACAGCCTTCCTTTGATAATGTTGCATATGTAGTGTAGATCCTTACTTGCTGAGTACTTCGGAGTACTCACGGTTGCTTTGCTTTCTTTTTCTCCCCATACCATTTGTCGTGACCAGATGACGGAGCCCCTGAGAACGCTGCCCCGCCGGCGACTACTTCTACCACCCCGAGGATGGCTACTACTTCGAGATGGCTGACGACCGGGAGTAGGTTCGGAGGGTCCTAGGCAGGAGGCCTACGCCTTTCGATCATAACTTTTTATTTTGCCCAGCCTTTCTAAAGGCTTATCTGTTCCTCTGTAATATCTGTACACAGATATCTGATGCTTCCGCTGACGCTTGTATGCCATCGAGCTATGTATTCGAGCCCTCGAGGCCCTGGCTTGTAATATAAAGCTTGTATGATTTTATTTATGTTTTAGAGTTGTGTTGTGATATCTTCAAGTGAGTCCTTAGGCTTGATCGTGTGCAATTGCGTGTACGGTTAGTGCACGATTAAGCCAGGGGCGTCACATTTCGGAGGCGGAGCTACTTGCAATAAGGGAAGGAATTTCTTTGGCCCTACAATAGAGTAATTTACCAATAGATGTGTAGTCTAATTGTTTAGAGGCGGTCAATATGATTAAGGGAGGTATCAACAACAAATCTAAATATGCTTTCATTATTAGAGATATTATTAGTTGTATGGGGGGAGGAATTCTTGCATTGCTTATACTCGCCGGAGCTGTAATAAGGTTAGTCATGCCTTGGCAAATTTTGGTAGGTTGCAACGCTGAACTATGGTTTGGCTAGGCTCTGGTCCGGAAGATGTTTTGGTACTTGTGGGACGAGATGTAATTTCTGATCCTTAAGTAATGCAAGAATTTATTTCGCAAATAAATAGAATAAAATAAAATAAGTGACTGTCAAAGAAAATTGACAGTCTATGTGGTCCAAAGTGTGATTCACTCAACCCCAATAAGAAAAAAGTGTAATTCACTCGAGAAAAAGAACATTCTACTTCCCTCAAAAAAAAAAAAAAACTTCCTGCGCCGTAAATCCCAACCGCCGCGGGCGACAGAGACGGCCGCGGAGTTGACGCCGCCGGCCGGGGAAGGAGCAGCCGAGGTCAGCCGGAATCCATCCATTCTCCTACCACTTCCTTGTTCAACTTCGCCGCTCCGGTCCGCTCCGGCCCGCGAAGTACCTAACCGCAGGCAGTTCGTTTCGTTGGCACAGGGTCGAGATGAAGGAGAAGGAGAAGGAGGTGCCGCACCCGCACGCCCATGGCGCCGCCGCCGCCTCTCCTACTCCTAGGTACTCAACCTCGCCGTGGCGCTAGGCACTGTCTGCTCTTCAGTTTTCTTCTGGGTGTTTCCGTCTCTGCCCGGGGCGGCGGAGGTTGGCTGGATCTGGATGACTGCTACCTAACTCCATGGAACAGGGCATGCGGATAAATTAATCCCTGGATGTTGGACTCCTTGACTAGTTAATCCACAAGGATTTGGGGGTTAGGGTTTTAGGTAGTTGCGACTTGCGAGTAGTTAGCTGCCTGTGATTTTCGCCCAAACAAGTTCAGTCAGGCTCTCTGCTTTTATCTGTTCCAAGTCTCTGGTAGATCATTATGAACAGCTCCGTTTCATGTGACAGCTAGATGCATCGATCGATCTGCACAGATGCTACAATCCCAATGCAGAGCATCTACTCAGTGCTCTACTCGTATTGGTTGATATTCACAGCTCAATCGTGGATATATTAGGTTTGTTTCATTATTTACAGGCTGGTGCTAATTAAGAACCCATTCTTGACCTTGCAGTACATATCTCAGTCTTGTCGTTTGCACTCATGTGATGTCTCCGACTTTGTGGACATTCTGTGTATATAGATGGGCAAAGAAACATTCATAGCCTGGCTGTGTTGCCGGAGATTGAAATTCAGATATGTGAAATATATGGATGCTTCAGATCTTCAGTACTTTTTGAATGTTATTATCTTTAGATGATGCGCTGTTGTGTGCCGGCTGGCGCAAATTAAGGAAACTGTACTTGCATTCAGCAACTTACAGCCGATCTCTTTACAAATTTTGTAGGGCACGGCTGGGAGATGAACATGGATCTGCTTCTGTGTATCGTGTCAGCGCGCTGGAGAAGGCGATTGCAGGGTTCCAGCAGAGGGAAACTGAGGCCGTGGTCAATCCAACCGTGGGGACTGTCTTTGTTTCTCTTGATGAGGCCTATGAATTCTATAACATTTATTCCTGGGAATCTGGATTCGGAGTCAGCTATGGAGCAAGTAGTGTGGATTCTCATGGAACTAAATGCATACAGCAATTTGTTTGCGCGTGTGAGGTATGGCATTCATCCTCCCCTTGTAGTTAAGGTAATACTTCTGTTTTTTATGTTGTTGAGCTCAACCAATTACCAATGCTCGGAATGTTATGTTCTACAGGGGAGACCAAGCAAGGACAGCAACTCATTTCGTCGATGTGAATGCACGGCATCGATTCTTTTGCTGAGATCCAGAGACGGCGGATGGTGTGTGTGCGAACATCAAGTTGGGCATAACCATCCACTTTCTAAGACGTGTGCGCAGAGGTCATCTTGGCAGTCTCATAGTAGTATCGACAAGAACACAAGGGACTTGATTCGCCAACTAAGGGAAAACAATGTGCCACACATTGCTGATAGTGAAGCAAAGGATCTGCTGTCTGAGGATCTCAGAAAGACCGTGGAAACCTTCGCTAGGATCAAAGCAAAGGATCCAACATTTGAATATTCTGGCTTGCAGGTTGATAGTAACTGTAGAGTAAGGCCACTACTCTGGACCAGTGGCCAGAGCGTTCAGTACCAATACTTTGGTGATGTGATTATCTTCGACACAACCTACAGATCGGACGTGTATGGAATGCCGTTCGGCCTTTTTGTTGGAGTCAACAACAACTTCGAGACCATAGTGCTTGGTGGGGTGCTGATGATAAACGAGAAAACGGAGAGCTTCAAATGGGTGTTGAGTCAGTTCTTCCAATTAATGGGCGGGAAACACCCCCAAACTATACTGACCGGTAAGATTACTTCTGTACACACTTTTCCCTACCCAATAGTATTTTTCTGCAGCGCAGCCATCTAACTTGTTTTGCTTAAAATTCTGTAGATCGCTGCGAGGCAATTGAGGAAGCTGTGTTGGAGGTATTGCCATCCACCACACACAGATGGTTCAAGTGGCATGTCCTTGGAAGGGCAAAGGAGTACCTCGGTTTTCATTACACCAAAACTAGTAGCTTCCGGGTGGAGCTTCACAGAATTCTGACCGACACGCACTGATGAGTTTGAGAGAGCATGGGAGATGCTGCTAGAGAAGCATGGATTGGAGAACCACCCATTTCTGCAGGAGATCTATGAGGTTCGGCATAAGTGGGTTAAGGCATACTTCAGTGACACATTCTGTGCTACACTGACTAGCACACAAAAGAGCGAGAGCGCGAAACACTTACTGAAACAACATGTTCCACGGGATTGCTCAATGGAGCTTTTCGTTCAACAGTACGTGGAACTGCGGTCCGATCAAGAACCGGACTATGGGTTTCAGGAGAAGAGGACTACTATAGTAAGCTTAACTACATGAGATTAAAGTATTTTCTTCATGATGAGCTGAGACTAAGCTAGGATGAATTATTATTGTCATGCAGGATGAGATTGTTCTGAGAACAAATCTGCCAATCGAGAAGCACGCCAGCGAGGTGTACACAAGACCGGTGTACGAACTGTTTGTGCAAGCTATACACGAATCCGAACCTTTCGTGGTGGAGGCAGTCATCCCCAACCTGAAGTACACAGCACGGCATCCAAGCAGTGAAACTAGGGAGAAATGGTCTAAGGTGGAATACGAGGTCAATGTTAGAGAAGACGGTGAAGCGTTCATATGTGTGTGCAAGAAATTTGAGCACACGGGGATGCTTTGCTGCCATGCAGTCAAGGTAACAGTTCTCTGTCAGTACTATCTTCCATCCATTGCTACTGCAGAGTTCTGATCTTGCTCCTGCCTTTAGCTGCCATATGTACATACACCCTTCAAGACATTCAGACTTTGATTTTTTTTTTCCAGGTGATGATCCACCTGGGGGTGCGTGAGATACCAAGGCTACATGTCATGCCACGCTGGACAGCCAAGCCGCTGCAATGTCAGATGCACTGCCGTGGTGAACCGCAGATGGACACATGCCAGCAGTGCAGGCACTCGGTGCTGCATGATAAGTTCTTAGGCCTAGCGCTCCCCCCCTGTGAGGATGAACGGTACTACGAGGTCGTCATGAGGGGCCTCGATGGACTGGATCGAGAATTGGCCGCAGCAACGGCCGCGCCCCGCCGCCGCATCAAGCCGGCCTCACGGAAGTCGAGGAGGAAGCGTTGATTATTTACTCCCAGATGTCTGGAAGCCTGTCAGAGGCCGCTGCAATGCTTGGCAAGGCGTGGAATGGAAGGAGGCCAAGCGAGGTTTCTAGATATGCATTTTGCTTTTATCTCTTGCGTGAGTGTGTAAACCTCTGAACCTTGACCGCGTATTAACTCAGTAGGGCAAACCAGTATTTCTAGAGGGACCTGACCGTTTGTGTCGAGGTGACCCTCTTGCCAGTAGGTAGTCTAGTTGGATGATCAAACCAAGTCCATGTGTGCAATGTCAGCGGAATACGGCTTGCGCGATACATCGTGACCATCGTAACACCTCCTGAAACCAGATGATATTTCGTACATTGCTGCAGAACATTAGCATGCCAAACAAAACAGACTTCATGGAAACATTCAGTTTAGTAATATCTATAACACATACTTTTGAAGGTATATATCTGAATTTCCATCTTTTTGTGGGGATATCGGAACTTTTGATCAAATCCATTGTATCTGCCAGGGACACACAGAGAAGGGTGAGACCAGCAGGTGCTTTGTCGTCAGACAATGGATCCTTCTCTGAACTTGACAACTTCCTTCTCCGAACCTTCTTCTTTCAGTTAACTGAACCCCATCTTCAGGACCAGGTGCTGTGTCGTCAGACACTTGTTCTGGAAGTACGGTCACTCACGGTTGCAGCATCCGGGGCCATAACAGCATCATACAAGGGAGGCATTAAGAATGAAAGAGAATTAGCTACCTCAAGTCAAGTCGTGGATGGATTGACAATGTGAGCTCTGTCCTTTTGCTGCTGCCGCTACTGTTATTTTCTTGTCTATTTCCGTGGAGCTTCTTTTTATCCTGGTTCTCTATTTGAGATGCGTTATATTCATTCCGTTAAGGAGTATCATAATGTGCTTTAGCATGTACGCAGGTGAATGGATTCTCTAGTAACGATGGTTTAACTGAATGTGAGCTCTGTTTCTTTTGCTTCTTCTGCTATTGTTATTTTCATGTCTATTTCCATTTTAGATGCACTAGATTCACTTAAGGAGAATTGTAATGTTAGTAGAGAGCTTAATTGGCGATTAGGGCATATCCATTTTCAGTTCAGTCATCTGAAGTAGAAAAATTAGAGGTATGACAAGATTAGGAGAAATCGAAAGACAACACAATTTGTAGTATGTAGTATTGTCCTGTGAAGGAGAGTTGTCTATTCTGCTCTCCACTAATGAACTTTATTTCAGTGCATGTATTGAACATTTTTCCTATGTATGACAAGATTAGAGTTACTTGAGCTTTGCTATTACTACTACATCCTGAATCCTGACATATTGTATTTTTTCTTTTCTCGTGGCATCTTCATGGAGGATTGTTTTTCAGCTTTAAAAGTACACGACCATCATGTACAACTTCATCAAATAATCAAACATTCATCTGTTGGCTGGAAAGTTAATCTGGTGTCATACTGTCATTTGAAGCATACTTACAAAGGACAAATATTATAGGATATAAAAGCCAAGCTTTTGGCCTGAAATATTTCAAATGGAGCTCTTCCTGGAGGAGAACTGGGGTTTTCAGCTTTGAAGGTACACGACCATCTGGTACGACTTCACCGACACTGGGTTTTATCCTCGTGGTCTATTTGAGATACACTAGATTCAGTTAAGGAGCATCATTATGTCTTTAGAGAGCTTAAGTGGTGATGGGATGGGGGGGGGGGGGGGGGTTTTTTTTTTTTTTTTGTTTGTTGTTTTTACTTTTTTTTTTTTTTTTTCTTGTTTTTTTTTTTTTCCTTTTTGTTTCCTCTCTTTTGTCCCTTTCCGTTCATCTAAAGTGGAAAAATTAGGGGTATCACAAGGAATACAAATACAACGCAGGTTATATCTTTTCTTGTGAAGGAGAGGTGCCTCAGTTCGCTGTTAACGAAGTTTATTTCAGTGCGTTTATTCATTGCTCTTCCTATGTATGAGAAGATAGATTACTTGAGGCTTTGCTATTACTACTACCTCCTGGATACCGGAAGAAAATAGACTCCTAAAGTTGCACCTTCATAAACAACTGAATGGTCTTGCAAACAGTCCTTTCCAGTTCCATGCTTACAAAAACTATGGAATTGTCTTTTTTTTCTTCAACATTGATGTTGTACCGTCCATTGTATATCACATGGTTTGCTACAGAGGGGTTGTGTGAGTAAGGTTCAATCCACCCTCCTGACACCTAATCAAAATTTCTTGCTTTTGCCTATGCAGCTAGCCTGAGTCCTGATATGCTGCATTTCTTTCTGTTAGAATTAGTAGGGCCTTAGTACCCCAAGGCAAAAGTTTGTCTCTCCTGGCCCAGTGAAGAACGAACTGTCATGTAGCTCTTCATGGAGCAGAACTGGGTTTTTAGCCTCAAAGGCCACGGCCATCAGGTACAACTTCACTGAACAATCAAATATATTTACATGTTGGCTGGAAAGTTCTTTTGGTGCCATTTGAAACATACTTCCAAAGTACAAACATGATATTCTAAAAAAGCCAGACTGCATGAGTCATTTCTTCTGCTCATTAGCCACGTGTGTCACTCTCACCTTGGGCCAGATAGCATAGATGTCTGAGATGTAACTGAATATGTTGCTGGATTATCTTGAACATGCATGACTAAATTTGCATCGAAAGTTTGTATGCTAATCGCGCCTTCCAATGCTTTGATCACAGTTGACATTGAAGGCCTTCGAATGCTGTCTTGTTGCAGACACCATATTGCGAGATTCATCATTTGAATCACTTCCTCTTGGTGTGAGCCATATCCTCACCATGCTTGTCAATCAGATCAATCAAATGGTTGTTTTGAGCTTTTTCTCGTAATAGATTTATAAGCTGAACATCCTCCTCTGGCTGGGAGGTGTCAATATTTTTTCTTCCACTTACTATTTCCATGAGAACTCCAAAGCTGTAGACATCAACTTTTTCAGTGATTCGTGAAGTTAACCATTCAGGTGCGAGATATCCTGGTGTTCCTCTCATCATAGTCACTACCTTGCTTTGGTCCCTATTTATTAACTTACAAAGCCCAAAATCAGCCACTTTAGCATTGAAGTTGTCATCCAAGAGAATATTTTGTGGTTTGATGTCCAAATGAGCAATTATATGCCTGCACTCCTCATGAAGATAGCATAGACCTTTGGCAATATCCAGAATGATCCTCGACCGGGTGCACCAATCAAGAGGGGCATTGTTATGGCGGTAATAGATCCACCTATCAAGTGAGCCTCTTGACATATATTCATACACCAGAAGCCTCTCGGACTTCTCAGCGCAAAACCCAATCAACCTGACAAGATTGATGTGTTCTATGCTGCCAATAGTCTCAACTTCTGCCAAGAATTCTTTCTTCCCTTGTCTAGCACCTTCCAAACGTTTCACTGCAACTTTGTCTCCGAGCTTCTTACTGAATCCTTCAGTGCATTTGCTCAACTTTTCAAAAGAAAACCTCGTCAACATTCCAGGCAATTGATCAAAATCAAATTCATCTTTCTCTTCATACTTCCTCCTTCGTAGGAAAAGAGTGACAACAATGACAAGCAACACGAGTGTAGTAACGGCTCCAACTGTAGCACCTAATATCACCTTTTTGTTTTCACTAGAGGGATTAAGATGCACCTTCTTTTTGTTTTCGTTAGAGGGGCTAAGCTGCACCTTGAGGTAAGCCGAAGAGTTGTAGCCAAGAACTTCAGATTGTATTGATCGCAAGTAGAAGACCTTTGTCACCCACACACATTTCTCTAGATGTGAACAAAACGGCCATGCGGGAGAAGTTCTCCAAGCATGCTTGCTTACGGTCCTCGATGCTTGTTGCATTCACAACCATGTAGTTCTTATCGAAGTAAGAAACATCAGGGAGGGTCAATAGCTGATGTCGTTGTCTTTGTTGTCAAGATATTGGAGTTAATGGTGTGCAGCCAAGGTTTGGCTTACGTTCATCCACCACCTTGAAGTAGCTTGTACTAGAATTATTCTCAAGTGGACAAACGCATTGCCCCTGGGTGCATATGCCGTACTCCCCACAGACTGTTGGGTAATCACAATCGTCCATCCAATGGGACCCTAGTACATCAAACACATTCCATTCTGTACCAGACCAAGTATACAGCCTCAAGTGTCCATTGGACTCTAATCTCATGTACTTGATGGAGTCAGTTGCTGGCAATAATGACATATTACTCTCAGTATCTGGCATGCCTGGCTTCCCAAAGATGGTAAGACTTCCTGGCACAGCTTTTCCCATCAGAACTGTGTGTGTGAGCAATGGACAATGGTTGGAATGCCAAATATTCAGGCTGAAGACGTTCTGAGATGTGATGTTCCATGGTCCTTGTGCACGAGGATTATGCATATTCGTTGCCGAGTGGTCTAGAACACGACGCATGTGGGCGTTTGTCTGTGTTCAGCATTGTCAAGGATTGAAGGAATGAAGGGGGTGGTCCAGTGGTTGCAACAACACTTCATGGTTGCGTTTGGTGGTGCTACTTCAGTACCGGGACTGGAGTTTCAGGGTGAAAGCCCATGGTGTGTCCTTCGCCGGTCATACCTGGCAATGGCGGTATTTCGATATCGTTATCTTGTTGAAGGCATTGCATGATGTTGCTCAGTTCTTCTCTCAGAGTGAAAACTCAGGATTTAGTATTTGACTGAATCAGGCAACGGTGACACTTGTGTGTTCTTATCTTCTTGAAGACGTTGCTTTTGGAGAACCTACTCGCAGCCAGTGTGTTGTCACGGTAGTGCTTGGTATCGTTGTTGGTTACGGCGTGCCTTAGATCTTCGTTTTTTTTGCTTTTGTTATTTTTTCTATTTTTTTTTGGCTATGTGCATCCTTGATGCCTCGAGTTGCTCGTGGCATTGAGTTGTTGTAGAGGCCGGGTGTACTTGATATCATCTTGATATTAATATATTACCCTTTGTCGAAAAAATGAATGTAACCCTTGTTGGATCATTTCCTGTCTTGTTTTGTCCCATGAGATCCGAAAAGTAGCACTGTGGTGGTGTGGATTGAACAAAAGCATATAATCCATCCGCGCATACAGTGATATAGAACTGATTTTCAGTCCAATTTGTTGGAGAGGTATTTGCTGTGAGCCTCATACCTTCCTCAAGTGATTGCCCAACGATCAATGTGTCTGTAGGATGATCAAATGACTGCCACACGGTTGCATTCCTATGATCAAACAACACCAGATTGCCGATCTCAGTGAGCATCATGCCAACTACAGATCGGCCCGAGCTGTTGCTGGACCAAACATGGCTACCATCAGCATCATGAAGGACCAAGTTTCCATCTCTTGTAAACCTAAGGGTGGCGTTCTCCCTGACAGGGTGAGCCCGGTTGGCAGACCAGACTACCTGCGGATTGCCAACGCGGAAGGTGTAAATGAATACCGCAAAGAGAAACTCATCGCACATGGATCTAGAGGAGACACATAAAAACCCTGCACCAATGTAAGCTTCGGGGTTGTGGCCTGGGACAGGTATTAAACCAGTGACGATACGGGGGTCGGCGTTTTGAAAGTAAACATTGTTGTTGATCCAAACTGTTGACGGTTTGGCTGGGAAATCATCACTCCAGGTCGGCGCTACCAAGAGCAAAGGTGTTGCAGCTGCCGCCAACAGTAAGAGAATGACAGGACCCATGCTGCTTCACGTAAACTGTAATTAATTAAGAAGAATCAGTTAGAATGAGGAGCAAGGCAACAATAAGCTCAATTAAGAAGAATTAGTTAGCTTTCCCGCAAAAAAGAAAGAAAAAGAAGAATCAGTTAGCACAAGGGGAAAGGTAGCAATAATCTTGAGATGAGCTTGTAGAGTAGAAGATGGCATGTTCGTCATTGAGCCGCAATCGATGGAGAAGATGTGATCACCAAACGAGATGACCGGCCGGCCTCACTGAGGGACTTGGAGTTGTTTTGGGATGGGATTTTCAGTGGTAGGGTGGTCTGGCTAGCAAGTCCCAAAACGCCACTCAGTGAGTGGATGTGTGCTTGTGCCCGTCCAATCTCCATGCTAGGAACATGGAGTGTACGTTGTCGTCAGCAAGTCTCAGTGGGTTGGTCATTCTTATTTTTGTTTTTTAATCTCAGTGGGTTGGTCATTTGGTTTATGTTCATTGTTGTTAGGCTTGGAAGCATGATGGGTGCTGCATTTCCCATAAGTATTCATAGGGGTTGAGTGGAACATGCCTGTTATATGGCATCAGTCACAGATGCGTAAAGTTTAAAGACATTTTTTTTGGTTAATTAGAGAGGCATCGCTAGCTCTCAATGCAGCAAAACAACAAAGTGTATATGCTTGTAGTAGCAAGTTGTCCTTACTTGTCCTGATGGTTCCCGTGGACTTGTCACCATATTATGGTATCTACTACCCCATCGTTTGTTTTTATAAGACGTTTCAGACAGCTTGCTTTGTACTGTTTTATACAGTGTCTGAATGTCTAAAACGTCTTATAAAAGTGAACAGAGGTAGTATATATTTTCATCAAAGACGGGTTTGATAAGCCGCCTACGAACCTGTGAGGTTTTTTTAGCAGTGAAATTTTTTGTCAGATGCGTTTATTTTGGAAAGTGCTTGTGATAACTTTTTATGTAGCAATTGTGGACCTGACGTTGGCAACCACATTCGTGTGCTATGATAGTTAACGAAAAAGGCTTTCGCCCCGTTTTATATATAAAGCAAAGATCATCAACAACTCGATACAAACGCACGCCATCAGAACACACACATACCCAAGACAGGATACATAGGCGCTGAGCGCAACAACACCACCCCTAGCACTACATGAGCAACCGGGGGCCTCAACCGTGACCACGCCACCGCGAAGAGATGAAGCTACCTACGACGAACCGTGGGCTTCAAGGCGGTGCCTTCAGGAAGGTTACGACACCGAAGCGCCGCCACCGCCCGACCCAAGGATCAGAGTTTCCCCTGGAGCAACACGACGGGCAATGAGAGCCGCGGCGACGCCTTCAAGAAGGGAACGAGCTTCGCCGCCGCCGGTCTGTCCGAAGATAGAACAGGTTTTCACCCCGGCCAATATTCACCGCCACCGAACGTCACACCCCGGCTACCACGCCGCCCACTCGGCCATGGCCACCGGGCAGCACCAAGCCCGGGCTCTGCCCAAGAGCACCGTGCTACCACCACCAGGGCCGCCGCCCCGGCCTCCAAGACCTTGACACCACCTCACCGAAGCCCGCCGCTACCCTCGCCAAAGAGACGAGCGGAAAGGTCCCGCCTTTCGCACCCCTGGGTGGCCCCCAACGCCGAGACCTACCAGGCCGGCCAAATGGCCTCCATCGACCCGTCCAGCGACACCGGGCGCGAGACGAGGTCGGTCCTGCTGCCGGGCGCAAGACGAGGTCGGTCCTGCTGTCGGGCGCGAGACAAGGGCGATCCTGCTGCCGGGCGCGAGACAAGCTCGGTCCTGCTGCTGGGCGCGAGACGGGCTCGGTCCCGCAGCACCGGGCGCGAGACGAGCGATGGACCGCAACTGGGAAAGGTCCAGCCCTTCGACAAAAGTAACACCGGACGATGAGGAGAGGGATCGAAGGCTGCCACAGGCCGCCTACGAGCGAGCCGACGCCGGAAGAAGCCAGCCGCCGCCGCACTGACCTGCCACCGCACGAGCCGCTCACCGACGGCTGACGCCGGAGAAGTCCAACCGCCGCCGAGGAATGACCCAGCCCACTGCCATGGGCTGCCACCACGCCGTTGCAGCCCACATCCAAGCATCGACCAGGAGTCCGCGGCCACCATCCCAAGCCTCCCCGCCGCCCAGGGGCCAGATCCAGGCGGATCTGACCAGTAGCCATGGCACCCCCGCAACAGCGGCCTGCGCGCTGCCGTGGCCACGGCCAGAGAAGGCCTTGCCAGCCGCTGCCCACCCACGCGCCGCCCGCCGCCAGGAACCCGCCAGATCGGATCTGGCCAGGGTCACCGACGTCAAGCACACCCCACCACCGCCGCCAGGCACTCCCTGAAGGAAATATGCCCTAGAGGCAATAATAAAGTTGTTATTTTATATTTCTTTATATCATGATAAATGTTTATTATTCATGCTAGAATTGTATTAACCGGAAACTTGATACATGTGTGAATACATAGACAAAACAAAGTGTCCCTAGTATGCCTCTACTTGACTAGCTCGTTAATCAAAGATGGTTAAGTTTCCTAACCATAGACATGTGTTGTCATTTGATGAACGGGATCACATCATTAGGAGAATGATGTGATGGACAAGACCCATCCGTTAGCTTAGCATAATGATCGTTAAGTTTTATTGCTAAAGTTTTCTTCATGACTTATACATATTCCTCTGACTATGAGATTATGCAACTCCCGAATACCGGAGGAACACCTTGTGTGTTATCAAACGTCACAACGTAACTGGGTGATTATAAAGATGCTCTACAGGTGTCTTCGAAGGTGTTTGTTGGGTTAGCATAGATGAAGATTAGGATTTGTCACTCCGTGTATCGAAGAGGTATCTCTGGGCCCTCTCGGTAATGCACATCACTATAAGAACCCAGCAAGTAACAAAGATAACACTGCCGCCATGCCTGCTGATATTGAGCCACCCGTTAACGGAGAAGACGTGATTGCCAGAGAGATGGCCGGCCTCACCGAGGAACTTGGAGTAGCTCTGGGATTATATCTTTGGAGATAGGATGGTCTGGATAACCAGTCCCAAAGCGCCAACGTATTTGCTCTGGACCATGGAGTGTATGTTGTCAACAAGTCTCAGTGGGTTGGTCATCATTTTATTTTTGAAACTCAGTGGGTCAGTCATTTGGTCTACCACTCATTCTTGTTAGGTTTGGACGCATGATGGGTGCCGCACTTGCAAAATTATTCAGAGGGGTTGAGAGGAGCATGTCTGTTATATGGCATCACCACTTCAGTCACTCAGAGTAAAGTTCGAAGGCAAATATATGTTGGTTAATTTGAAACGCTTCGTAGCTCTTAATTTTTTCTTTGAGAAGTCGCTAGCTGTTAATGCAGCAACAAAACAAAATGTTTCTGTAGCAAGTTGTCCTTGGCTGGGCAAAGTATTCAACTGAAAAAAAAAATTGTGGAAATGTGAAGTATATATGCTTCTACATGCTGTACGTGGTCCAAGCCTGATGGCTGATGATAGATAGCTTCGAGCATTTCTAGCAGATCCCTCAAAAGTCAAATTTGAGGAGGATTTTTTTGTTTTGTGGAAATAACCACAAGCTAGCAGATCTCTCAAAAAGTTTAAAATCCCTCAAATATGATTCGCTTTCCCCCTCAAACCATGGAGAATGGGGTGCAGGGTTGGAGTATCATTGAAGTACACTTTAGCATCGTTGACCACGTTGGACGGTGGGATAGTTCAAGGGCCACAGCGCCATGGATAGAAACGGCGCCGCAGTTGTAAGTACCAGGAACAGGAAGGAGAGGAGTTTGGCTGAACTCATGTTCTGGTTGGGCGGAACCGGAGTCTATAATCAAGAATAATCAGTTGATTCTTTTTTTTTTTTTGAGAATGACTACCGAAACAACACCAACTACATGGTACATTCAGATAGCATGAGCAGCCGTAGATCTTCCGGCACATCCGCGATGATCAGCGAGTCTCCTTCTCGCCTTCCCCTGGCCGCGAGACCATGTGCCAGTTTGTTCTTGCTTCGTTTAACAGCTATGACTCTGACGCAGTTGAAAAGCCCAGCCGTGCTCACTATATCACTGACAGTTGAGAAACTAGCAGACCTATTTTGGCTTCCCATCTCCAGTTCCTTTGCAATCAAGGCACAGTCCGTTTCAATGATTAAACTGCCCCGATACATAGCTGACAGTGCGGTGATTCCCATCAGTATGGCCTGTCCCTCAGCTTCTTCCACAGTTCTGCATACATTCATCACTCTGCACGCCGAGAAAAGAAACCGACCCTGATGGTCGCGGGCAACAGCGCCCGCCCAGCACTGCCCAGTCTCCGGCAGGAAAGCCGCATCTGTGTTTAATTTAACCTCACCATTTGCTGGCTTGTCCCACAAAGGAGAGCTTTCTGCACTTGTTATATCCCGAGGCTCAAATGCTTTAGAGGCAGATAAAGACCAGCTGCTTTTTCCTTTAGTCCCCTCTATCATCGTCAGGTTTCTTATCTCCTCCTCATACCCGAGCAGGAAACATACCGATCTTGATATTGATTCTTTGCCCTCATGATGCACACAATCATCCCGTAGGAACCAGGAACGCCACAGCAAAAGAAGGATTTTAGCTCTCATCTCCGGTTCATGTTTGTCCAACAGGACTTGGAGCCAGTCACTTCCGGTATACCAGAATTCATGTTCATCTGGGATGCTCCACTCCTTCCTCATAGCAAAACGCAGCGCTCTGCTCTTAGTGAGTATTTAACCAAAAACTACCACAATTGACGGAAACGTGACGAAAAACTACCACTTTACGATTTTGTGCGGAAAACTATCACTTTTGTCCTAATCCGTGGCAAAAAACTACCAACTCGTGAAACCGCTCGCTTCGCCCGCGCTAAGCCCGAATCTGACCGGTTGGGCCCACGAATCAGTTGCCACCATGGCCAACCGACGCCCGCCACGCGTTAACGGCCGTTAACGGCGCGTTTGCGGTCGGAACGGCGGCTGTCGGTCGGGTGCGGGTCAAGATCTGATCCGTTCCCCTCTCGCTTCACTCTCTCCCTCCTCTCCCTCTCTCTGACCTAGGTGGCGTCCGCCATGTCATCGGTGATTCCGGAGGGGGGCGGCGGCGATATGGGTGGCGGTGACGGCGGCGGCGACGCCGGCGGCGGTGGCACAAGTTTGGACGCTGTGGGCTCAGTCGATAACTGGTTGGGGAGCACCAGTTTCTCAACGCAGGCAGGCTCGCAGCAGCCGGAGGCACCGCTCGCCCAGTCATTGCCGGCGCCTAGATGTTCTATGGGTTGCAGGTATGGAAATATCTCTTGCTTAAATGAACATGTTTTCTTCAATCTGGCAAATTAGTAAGATGTGTTTGTTTCTGTTTGTTGAACATGTGTAGTAAACTGTATTGCACTTGTAGTTCTTTCAATTTCAATTCAATTCATGAGCACTTATTTGTGCAGTTTGGCTGACCAGAAGTGAGACATATGGTTTCATTTCGAAGGAAGAAACCCTGTGAAAAGGGGTATATATGAGACAGATATTTCTTTTCTTACTCTACAATCACTCATTGCTAGTGAAGGGTATGGGGAGAGTGATTACATGTATTATGTGAAGGAGGAGGAAATTGGATCTGAAAGAGTAAAGTATTTAGGTAATGAAGCTAGTGTTCATGAAATGTTGGAGTTTTATCATCATGTCAAGGTTGTGAACATAAGGGTTGTGAGAGATGTTGAACCTGCAAGTAGTACACAGGCTAATGAGAATTACATGAACACTCAAGAGAGCTGCTGTGTGAAAAAGGTAGTGGAGCAATCTGAGCTTCAGAATCAGATAAATGATAGAAAGACTCAGCTTGAGAGGAGCAGGATTCAAAGAGAGGCAGATTTGAACACTTTGAAGGAGACACTGAAGTGTCTGAATTTTGTTCTGATGATTCAGTTCATTCAGATGGGAGTGCTGAAGCTGTTCAAATGGAAATAGAGTGTGCCTCTGAAGAGGATAGAGCATTGGAAACTACTGCTATTGTGAAACATGTGAAGAATCCTGGTCCAACTAGCAGATGTCACAATTAGGTAGAGAAAAAACGCTTTGAAGATTGGTTTCCTGAGGCAGATGAGTTTTGTTTTGCTGGTGATGTAGGCATAAGTGATGAGGAAGAAGAAGATGAAGTTGAACTACCATACCTCCTGAAGAAGCCAAAGAGTAATAAGAAAAAGATGAAGGATAGGGTATATTTTGACCCCTCAATTCCCAATTCACACTTACTGTTGTGCAAGAGCTTGTGTTTTGAGAGTGTTTACCAGTTGAGAGAAGCATTACGAGATTTTCATATAAGGACTTTGAGGTCTTTTCACTACCATAGGAACTCCCCAACAAGAATTATTGTTTGGTGTTCACAGAGAGAGCATGTATGTGAATTTTACATGTGTGCCTCTAGGATAGCTCATAAAATAACTTTTTTGCATTAAGAAGTGTAACATGGAGCACACTTGTCCAGCATCAGCAGAGAACACAAATGTTACTACTAAGTGGCTTTCCAAAGCAGTTGAGCCTTCTCTTAGAGCAGATCCTAGAGCTCCTGTGGATGCACTTATTAAAAACAGCAAAGTCAAGTTTTCTGTTGATGTATCAAAGAGTGTGGCCTATAGGGCAAGGAGGAAGGCTCTTAAGGTTGTGCAAGGTGACCAGAAGGAGCAGTACTATAGACTGAGGGACTACCTACAAGCAGTTATTGATACAAACCCTGGTAGCAGGTGTATAATTACAACATTTGAGGACCCAGAAAACCCTCCACCAACTCCTAGATTTAAGTACATGTTCTACTGCTTGCATGCATCAAAGGAAGGATTTCTTAATGGTTGCAGGCCCTTTATAGGTAAATGTACAACTGTATTTTCTTCAAAATATCTTGTTGAGAAAATTATGGTAGCTAATTTGGGTATGGATGCAGGGCTTGATGGTTGCTTCATCAAGCTAACCACTGGACAGCAAATTCTTACAGCCACAGGAAGAGATGGCAACAACAACATCTACCCCATAGCCTTTGGTGTGGTTGATAAGGAAGATTCTGATAGTTGGACATGGTTCCTAACCCAGCTAAGATGTTGCATTGGAAGTGGAAGCAAATTTGGAACCTACACCATTATTTCTGACAGGCAAAAGGTATGCACCCTATCTCTGCCAGTACTTCAGAAATATTGATATTACTGGCTTAATTTCTTTTTGTTCATGACCATGGTTATTAATTTATAAACAGGGTCTTCTTAAGGCTATAAATGAGGTGTTCCCTGATTCCCCTCAGAGATACTGCCTCAGGCACATATATGCAAATTTTCAGTCAGCTGGTTTCAGAGGAGCAGAACTAAAGAAGCTAGTAGATCAGGCTAGCTACTCATTCACCAAACATGGCCATGAATTAGCAATGGCAGAGCTGAAAGCAGAGTGTGAGGATGCCTGGAAGTGGCTTAAGAAAATTCCAAAGGAGACTTGGTGTAGGTCTGCAATGGATTATAATTGCAAAACTGATCTTGTTGTGAACAACCTTAGTGAGGTTTTCAACAAAATGATCCTTGATGTTAGGGCCAAACCAATTAGGATAATGTTTGAAGGAATTAGGACTAAGCAGATGATCAAAAGGTAGAAGACTAGGGAAAAGACAGAGACCAGCAGGTGGATGATCACACCCAACTATTCAGAGAAACTGGAGGAGAATAAGAAGTATGCCAAATTTTGTGAGGCACATAGGGCTGATCCTGACATTTGGCAAGTGTCAAGTGGTGAAAATCAGTACTGTGTGAACATAGCTACTAAATCATGTGACTGCAGGAGGTGGGACATAATAGGTGTGACATGCAGTCATGCAATAGCAGCAATGAGCAAGCTTCACATGCACCCAGAGGACTATGTGCATGAATTTTTCAAAAAACCACTATATATTGAAGCATACAAAGACATTGTGTACCCTGTCCCTAGTCCTGAATTCTGGCTTGACACACATACTCAGGATATTGAGCCCCCAGTGTTCAAAGAAAAACCAGGCAAGAAACAGACAGCTAGGAGGAAGGGCCAGTTTGAGGTGCCTGCACCAAAGGACACAAGCAGGATGGGAACAATTACATGCAGCAATTGTGGTCTACAAGGCCATAGATATACAAACTGTGGGAAAGCTCTGAAACCAAGTCTTGAGATGAGAAAGAACTTACATTAGGTCATTTGAAAATCTATAGATATCTCTACAAGGCCATAGATATTTCATCTAGAATTTGAAATCAGTGTGTTTAATTATTTTAGGTGTGGTCTAATTACTAACTGTTTTAATTTTGTCATGCAGGAGAATAGAGAAATTTTCAGGGGTTCATCTAGTGCTACACATGTACCTCCACAACCACCACATCAACACCAAAGTTCACACATCCCAGCCTCATCTGCTCCACCTCCTAAAGCAATGAGGAACAGAAAAACAGTAGCAGCTAAGAGAGGTTCAGCATCAATAGTTTCAGCAGGACCAGCCAAGTCTTCACCAGCACTTCCAAGAGGATCGGGATCAACAAGAGCTCCAAGAGGATTCAATGCACCCAGAACATCCACTGGAGAACCTGGGATATTAACAGGCAAGAGGAAGAGGAAACCTCCTGGCAAGTTTGCAGCCTATTTCAGTCCAAGTGGAAATCATTGAAACTCTGTTCTGCTACTTCAATGTTGAGTGTATGCTACTAAGTTTCGGTTGTGCTACTTGAATGTTGATTGTATGCTACTAAGTTTGTGTTCTGGTACTTGAATGGTTAAATTCAGACTTGTGAACTTGAATGTTGAATATATGGTACTGAATTTGTGATAGTGGCAAGTGCATATTCAGAAATGTTTATATTTGTTTTAATTTGTTTTTGCTACTTGGCATTTCTACAGTTCAGAAATGTTTATATTTGTTTTAATTTGTTTTTGCTACTTGGCATTTCTATAGTTCAGAAATGTTCATATGAATCAGAAGTCACAGACAAATTCATTTTATAACACCAGAAGAAAAAAATTTGTTTGGCCTGGGGCTCGAACCCAGGACCAGGGGGGTGTAACCATGAGTTCAATGCCAGTGGGCTAGTGCTAGTGATTTGTTTGACTAGCATCGGCCATCCTAGTTATCTTGGTTGGTGGGCACCTACTGTGTTGAGCGTGCGTTGCGCCGGCTGCGTCGTGAGCGTGCGTTTCGTATTGCTTGCCGTTTCGGATTCTCAGGCATTAATATGTGTCCAGTAGCCACTCTCTTTGCCCACTCGCCGCTCGCACCGCCCACTACACTCCCCCCTCTCTCCTGTCAAAATCTACGCCGACAACCACCCCACCGCCGTCGCCATGGACGGGAGCCTAGGCTGGCAAAAGGCCGTCGAGGAGCTCGCCGGCAACAACCAGGAGCTGCGCGCGCAGTATAGGGAGATCGCGCGCTGGTTCCCCAGCATGGAGATGATGAGGAACCATGCCCGCGGCCTGGTGAAGGTCATGACGGCTGCTGAAAAGCAGCGTGCCTTCCCTCGCGGCTTCACCGTCCCGCCGGCGACCATTCTTCTGTGGGCGATGCGCGAGGTGCAGCGCTCCCCCGACCCCAGGCAGCGCGCCCGTTGGTGGATGTACCACTCATCCACCACGCCGCCGGCAGGCGATGATCCTGCGCGCGTTGCGTCCAGGGCGGAGCACGTCACCGACGCCGTCCTAGCTCTCCCAGCCCCCATCAACAACGCCTACTGGGAGAGGCGCAATCCGTGTGTCCTCGGGGCAGACGACGACTCCGAGGTGGACTTATCTGATGACTCTGACGACGAGTCCTCTGACGATGAGGTGGAGGAGCTTGTCGTACTCTCCGACGATGAGCCGGATGTGCAGCTGCTGGCGCCTGTCCTCGACGTTGTGGAGGGGAACAAGAACCCCCCAATTGACGTGGATAAGCTGCCAGAGCTCGCAGATCTCCTAGAGGTCGTCGTCGTGAAGGAAGAGGTTGAGAAGGAAGATGTGGTCGCCCCGGCGCCGGGCAAGAAGAGGGCGGCGGTGAAGAAGACTGCGGTGCGGCGCTCCCAACGCCTGAAGATGCTGAAGAAGGAGGACTGAGATGCTGTCTTCAGTTTCGTCAGTCCAAGAAATCTTCCGTTTCGTCATTCTTATCTTAGTTCAGTAAGTTAAAATGTTTAGTTTGGTCAGCACTATGTGACTCCTAGGGCTGTTCTATGTCAGTTCAGTTAGTTTGGTAATCTACTTGCTATCTATGTATGCCAGCACTATGTCAGACTATCTATGTATGCCAGCACTATGTTCAGTTCTATGTCAGACTATCTACTTGCTATCTACTTGCTATCTATGTATGCCACTACTATGTTCTCAGTTCACTATCTATGTCAGACTATCTAAGTTGGATATGGGCAACACTGACTATCTATGTTATCATTTCCAAGTATGTCACTACTGTCAGCTAGCTAGATATATATGCAGATATTGGCTACACATAATATATGCAGGGTAAAACAGCCTCATCATAGATAAAACATTCTTAATTACTTAACTTAGCATGAGTACTCACTTAGCATAGTAGGTCTTAACATAAAAGTCATTACATCATAGATAAAACCACCTAGTTCTTAAACCATAACAGTAGCTGGCTCATACCATCTTGATTCAGGTTATGAAACCACATGAAACTTTCCCAAAATATACACCTAACATGCATGACATTCCAAGGCCAGCTATATATATAGGCCATTACTTAACCAACACAGCAAGCACTTCACTCATTCATTATTGCCTTGATCCTCTCCAGCTTATCTTTGCTGGCATGCCCAGCATTGAGCAGATCAGCAATCAGATACTCCAGCTTCTTCTTCTCTTGCTTAAGTAGGTCCCTATCCCCCTCCACTTCCTTCATGGCCTTCCTCATGTTCTGAATGATATCTGCTTGGCTTTGAAGAATGTACCTTTGCTCCTTGGCAAGCTTCAGCTTTTCCATACTTATCTCAATCTTTGCCTGATCCTCAAGTTGTTTCTTCTTCTCATTTAGTTCATTGATTACCTGACTGGTATAGTCCATATCATGAGACATCTTGCCATCTTGATAGTCAAAAAGCTTGGACACATCTTCCACCAACTGGCTGTAGTTGTTTGACAGGAACTCAATTTCCTTCTTTAGCTTGCCCACCTCTTTTTCATGAGCTTGTTTGTCCTTCACCCTACCCAAGTTCTGCTCATGGTACATGTCCCAAATCCTTGCTAGGCACCTTTGTAGAATCTCTGGCCAAGGACCATCCACCCACTCCACCACCCCACAGTTGACACCTTCATCCTACAGAAGCAATTCTTTAAAATTAAGCACAAAGCACCTTACTAACAAACTTAGTACAGATAACTCAAATCATTTAAGTGAAACCCTATGTTTACTTAAATGCTCTCCGAATTCAGCTAACATAATTCTTTCAAACTAAGCACACAGCACCTTATTTAGCAGCAGAGATAAATTCAGTTAACTCTGTTCTTTTCAGTTAACAGATATATTCAGTTAACAGCTAACAGAATTTCAGTTAACAGTTCACATTTAACATGTGTTCTCAGCAGAGATAAATTCAGTTAACTCTGCACTTTTCAGTTTTAGTTCTAAACACAGCACACATCTATGCACAAGTTAATACCTGCTGCACCACACATCTCCAGCAGCAAAACACATCACACACCACACATCTCCACCAGCAAAGCAAGTAAGTGTTCAAGATTTAATACCTGGTGCACAGGACAACCAAGGAATCGCCTCCCTGTCAAAGCACCTTCAAAAGCTACCATCTTCTTCGGCCTCTTATGATGCATCATGCACGTCGGCAAAGACTGCAAAAGAAACTTGGAATCAAACCAAAAGCAACTAGGAATCTCCAATTTGGATGAACTAACCCTAACCCTAACTCTGTTCCACCATTATGCACTTACAAAGAGCTGAGGATCCATTGAAACCACGCAGATGTCCTCGTCATTCCAGGATGGCATCCTCAAGTTCTACCGTCAGCAATGGCGGCGGCGACGGCGATAAGCTCAGAGCACCAGGGAGAGGGAGAGGATGAGGAGGAGTGACTGAGCGAGCGAGGAGAAAGAGGATGAGTGAGTGGCTGAGCTTGCTCTCACCTGTGGGGCCACTTATTGGACCACCGACAGCCGCAAACGCGCCGTTAACGGCCGTTAACGCGCGGCGGGCGACGGTTGGCCACGGTGGCACCTGGTTCGTGGGCCCAACCGGTCAGATTTGGGCTTAGCGCGGGCGAAGCGAGCGGTTACACGACTTGGTAGTTTTTTGCCACGGTTTAGGAAAAAAGTGGTAGTTTTTCGCACAAAATCGTAAAGTGGTAGTTTTTCGTCACGTTTCCATGAATTGTGGTAGTTTTTGGTTAAATACTCGCTCTTAGTGCAAGCTAATACCGCATGGTATTCATCCTCATCCCCATGTCCACATATGTCACATATGCTGTCATGAACAATTGTACGTTTACATTTGTTCTTCTTTGTTGGTAGCGTTCTCGTGGCGACTCTCCATCCGAAAATCTTAATTCTTTCCGGAATATTCATTTTCCAGATGACGTCCCAAATACTCCTATTCCCTGCTCCAGAGGCGGAGGGCGAGGCACCCGCGGCTGTGTTGCGTTCCAAATTAGCCGCCAGTTTATACGCACTCCGGACAGTGAAAATGCCACTCTTCTCGTAATGCCAGGCAACACAATCGCCCACTTCGGCTGAGGGAATATTTATCTTGAGGATTTCCTCCGCATCAAAAGGGTGGAAAATATCACCAATCAGTTCCGAGTTCCAGTTTTTTGTCTCCTGATCAATTAGTTGGTTAACCCAGCGGAGTCTAGATCGCCTTCTGAAGCTCGCTGATCTCAAACCTTCATTCCGCGGAATCCATTGGTCCCGTTGAATCTGTATGCGTTTACCATTGCCTACTCTCCAAACTAGGCCCTTTTTCAGCAGCTCAAGACCATGCTCTATGCCCCTCCATACCGGGGAAGCGTCAGAGGAGAACACGGTATCAAGTAGGTCGTCCTTAGGGAAATATTTAGACTTGAGAACTCTTGCGCCCAAGCTTTCTGGGTTTTGGATGAGCCTCCATCCTTGCCTCGCCAGCAATGCTAAATTGAATAGATGCATATCTCTGAATCCAATTCCTCCAGCTCTCTTCGGTTGAGTCATGTGTTCCCAAGACATCCAATGAACCTTCCTATGATCTTTCTAATCTCCCCACCAAAAGTCTCTAATCATTCTTTCATATTTCTCACAAAAACCTTTTGAAAGGAGGAAAACCCCCATGATGAAGGTGGGAAGTGCTTGAACAACTGACTTGACATGTACCTCTTTGGCGGCATACGACATGAACCTCCCGTTCCAGTTGTTGCATCTTTTTCCAAGCTTATCCATGATAGGTTGAAAGTTTTCGTCCTTCATTCTCCCTTCCGGCGTCGGGAGCCCCAAGTATTTGCTCTCAAATGTGGATGTCTCTACTTCCAGCACCGACTTGATGCCTTCTCTCACATTTTCTGGACATACCTCACTGAATAACAGAGAGCACTTACTCGAGCTGAGGAGTTGTCCAGTACATCTCTGAAAAATACTAAGCACTTTCTTTACTGATTTCGCTTGGTCTACCCGTGCCCTTGAAGAATAGCAAGCTGTCGTCAGCGAAGAGCAGATTTGAAATGCCTGGACTATTTCTTGCTACTTTGATTGGCGTGATATGTCCACCCACCACCTCTCTGTTCAACAGATTAACCAAACCATCTGCAACAAATAAAAAAAGGTACGGACTTAGTGGATCCCCTTGTCGAAGGCCCCTGGTCGGTGTGAAGAATTCTGACTGTTCCCCGTTGCATTTAACTGAAAATCTGACCGATGTGACTGTAACACCCCCTTGTAATGGCCACAGTGATCAGCTGTTAATAATGCCATGTCATCATCATTTGCAGTGCCAAATCATTTGGGTTAGTTATCCAATTCAAATGCAAATCTGAAAATCAACTCAAATTCTAAAGTGAAATATAAAGTTGTTCAAACTCTGTTGGGAAAATGTTCATTAAATGGCCAATAATCCAGGAACATTTCTAAAATCAACATCAAAATGTTTGGAGTTGGATAAATGGCTCAAACAAGTTGGAACAGACCCAAAAACAGGATATTTGATATATTTAAAATCATATTAAATTCAAACAAACTTCAAATCAGTCCAAACCACTTTTTGGTGAGAGATAATATTGCATTGCAATATTTGGGCCAACTCCCACATTTTTCAAAGGTGCACAAGTGCCCTAAACATTTTGAAACAGGAAAGGAATAAAAGAAAATGAAGAAGCTAAAGCAGAAAAACAAAAGCGGGACACTGTGCACTGGGCCTTAGTGCACAGTGCCCCGAGTCGCGGCCCAGCCCAGCTAGCTCTCTCCCTCTCTCTCCGATGCCGTGTCAGCGCGCGCATGGCTGCGCCGGCACCGACCGGCCGAACGG
This sequence comes from Thinopyrum elongatum, assembly GCA_011799875.1. NCBI lineage: Eukaryota > Viridiplantae > Streptophyta > Magnoliopsida > Poales > Poaceae > Thinopyrum > Thinopyrum elongatum. Next base: position 559,289,673 of record CM022302.1, read on the forward strand.
CGACAGCGCGACCACCCCACCGACGGGCGAGGAGATAAGGACGAGCCATCCATCTCCCCTGGTCGCCCGCGCACTCTTCCCCTCTTTCCCACACTCGCCTCGCCTCTTCTTCCCTCCTCAGATCCGGTGGCCGGACGCCACCGTCGCCGCGAATCGCCGCCGCCGTGGCCACCGAGCTCCTCCGGCTCCATCCTCGTGACCACGAGCTCCGGGTTCGTCGACTCCTTCGACTGGAAGCCAGAGATCGAGCCGGGGAGCACCATAACGACTACTACGCGCCGCCCCCTTTCCTCTCGGCTGCCGGCGATCTTCTCCAAATCCGGCGACGGCTGCTGCTCCTAAACCGTCACCGGCTTTTCTTAGCCACCCGGTGAGCTCCCCCTCGTCTTTCCCCTCTTCGATCCGCACCTCTCTGTCGCCGTAGTGGCCGCACCCAAGGAGCCCGAACCCGCTGCCGCCGACGAGCTCGCTGCCGTGGCCAACGCCGCCGTCATGCGCAACTGAGCCCAGCTTCGAGCTCCTGGAGCTCGTGCGAGTCCAGCAAAGCCTCTAGCACCTCTCCCCGTGCCGCATAGTGTCGAACCCGACGAAGCCCGAACTCCGGCGTCCGCCGCGATGCTCGCCGCCGTCGCTACACGCCGTCTCCGGCGACGCCACCGCCACGGTTGGACGCGGCGTTGAACGCCCGTTCGAAAGAACCTACCCACGGCTCGAACCGAGCTCTGTAGCGCAAATCCGAGCGGCTCCGGCGACGCACCGCCGCGATTTTGGTCGCCGGCGCAACTCCGGCGCCGGCCGCCGACGTGGCTGCCACGTGGGACACCCCTGGGTCACTGCCAGTGGGTCCCACGGGCCCAGTTGACCGCGTTGACCCGAGTCAACGCGGGCACTGTTCACCCCTGTAGCTGACACGTGGGTCCCGTTCGATAATTAGACTAATTAAAGATTTAATTAATTAGAAACTAATTAGATTAACCTAATGTCTCACTGACATGTGGGGTCCACCCCCTAATTAACCCTGGTAATTAAATTAATCCACTGATTAGCCTAAACAGAGGCTGACATGTAGGTCCCACTGGACCCCCATGTCATATTTGACTGGTCAACCGTCCTGTTGACTTGCTGACGTCAGCAGCGCGTCATGCTGACGTCATAATTCATTTTCTGATAAATAAAATAATTTCAGAAATTCGAATAATCTTTAAAAATTAATAACTTTTAAACCGTAGCTCGGATCGAAAAAGTTAAAACATGAAAGTTGCTCAGAACGACGAGACGAGTCTGATCGTGCCGTCTGTTTCTCCATCGGAACCTCCTACGTAGAAGAACTCGTAACTCCAGACCCGAATCCGGCAGATGAATAGTGCACACACGTCGGATATTAAATCCCAGAATAATTCTAAAAATAACTAAAATGACTTAGATGCATAATTAGGCAACCCTGCACTGCATCATAGCATCACACGCACCGTATTGCATTTGTTTGCATTATGTTTACCTGTTTCTTCCCCCTCTTCTCTCTCGATAGACCCCGACGTTGACGTAGCTCCCGAGGCAGACGCCGCACAGGAGTACGACTACGTCCCCGACGATACTACTGAAGACCTTGCCCTTGCCCCCGAGCAAACAGGCAAGCACCCCCCATTTTGAGCATTCCGATATCGCCTACTCTCTCCCCTCTTATGCTTGCACTAGATGTTACTGCTGCTATTACTATCCTACTCTGTTGCATAGCCTGTTTACTTGTAACCTACTTTTGATACATGCCTGTTATCCTAAACTGTTTAGCATAGGATGGGTAGAGTCACGACAGAGACCCCCATTTGATCCCGACTGCCCTGTTGGATATCAGAAGACCCGATCACCGGGAATGAAGACCAGACCCTGACACGACACATCACTTCCCCCTTAGTTGCCGACGCTACTGGGTTATCGTCGAGTGCCGAGGGTGATACCTCGTCAGCACTTCTGATGTTAACCTTGTAGGTTAGTTACTCGGTCGTGGTAAGCGAGGGTGATTCCTTCTACACCACCCCCGATAACGACGTCGTCGCGCAACTCCTCAAGGTGGACCTCGAGGGTGATTCCTCCTTCGTTCACCTTGATGATAACATTGAGCGGGAATTCCATCGAGGGTGATTCCTCAGGGTTCCCTTCGGTGTCAGACACACAGTTACCTTGGATATTATGACTTGCACTAAACTATGATACTAAAGACGGGTCGGCCCTGAGGGGTACCCGCGCGAGCTTAACGCGAAGTGATGTGGAGTCGGGTTGACCTGGATGGTGCCCGCGAGATAACTACGAGGCGTGGCCGGGCATTCTTAGCCCTTGCCACAAGTCCTCGAGACGGGGCGACGGGGTCACATCGATCGTGAGTCTCTGCTCGTTTCCGCGCGCTCCTAATCCACTACGGTTTGGATATTTGATCCGAGGGGCCTCTGGCCCGATAGCACTAACCATCACGTGGGCATAGTATGGGCGTTCTGCGTCGTACACATCAGCCGAAGCTTGTTTGACGTCAGTAAGGAGCGGCGCACGCCGAGTTGGACTGGTAATGCAACCGCGCTTGTATAAGGGGTTGCTAGGTCTGCTCTCGGTGGCCCCGTAACGTGCAGGAGTTCCCGGGGCGATGGCCCAAGACCCCTGGGGGCATAGGTTTAGTCCGGCGTGCTGACCTCTCTTATAAGCCTAGGTCGGGTTGCGGCGTGTTGCTTAGCCAAGGCCGGGCATGACCCAGAAAAGTGTGTCCGGCCAGAGTTAAGTGAGCGTGGTGGGTAAGTTGGTGCACCCCTGCAGGGAAGAAACTTCTATCGATAGCCTGTCCTACGGTAACGGACACTCGGAGTTGTATCCCGATCGGTACAACTAGAACATATGGTGAGAACTGGATAGTACGGCTCTGGGATTGCTTTCTCGCAGGGAGTCGAGAAAGGATCTCAGGTCGAGGTTGATGATATTACTACTACTACTTTACATTATGTTCATCTGCTCTCTCTTCTGATGCTGCAAGACTGTCGAAGATTGTTGAAGATGCTAGTCTTCGATAGGACTAGGCTTTCCCCCTCTACTCTGGCATTTCTGCAGCCCAGTCCACATATACAGCCATTCCTTTGACAATGATGCATATGTAGTGTAGATCCTTGCTTGCTGAGTACTTCGGATGAGTACTCACGTTTGCTTTATTTTCTTTTTCCCCCATTTTCCATTTGATGCCACCAGACGACGGAGCCCCTGAGCCAGAAGCCCCAGCCGACGACCAGTACTACTATCCGCCTGGCGAGTACTACTACTACGAGGAGCCGTTCGACGACCAGGAGTAGGATCGGAGGGTCCAGGGCAGGAGGCCTACGCCTTTCGATCGTAGTTTTTATTTTCACCCCGCCTCTGTGAAGGCTTATCTCTCTCTCTGTAATATATCTGTACTCAGATATCTAATGCTTCCGCTGACGCTTGTATGCCATCGAGCTTGTATTCGAGCCCTCGAGGCCCTGGCTTGTAATATTAAGCTTGTATGACTTTATTTTTATGTTTTAGAGTTGTGTTGTGATATCTTCAAGTGAGTCATTAGGCTTGATCGTGCGCATTTGCGTGTATGATTAGTGCACGATTAAGCCGGGGTCGTCACAGGTTGGTATCAGAGCCGACTGCCTCTAGGAATCCCCCTTCCCAATTCCTTGGCCGAAGTTGAGTCTAGTGGTCAAAAATTGTTTTACTAACTTGGCTGTGTGGCTTACGGGCCCACGTCGCCAACTGGGTGGTATTAGGATCTTTTATTCCTCGATCTTTACTCTGGGATTCTAATCTCTCATCTATTCGGGTTTAATAAAATTTACTAACACCGACATTTAGGATCTCGTTAATTCTATCCACCCGGAGAACTGGATTCAGTGCGATTTCCCTGTCATTGATCTGATTAGTCTGATAATCATTTCCTTTCCATTGTTTTGTTTAACCTTTCCTTTTGAGATCGGTTATATTTCTCAATGTCTTACGACAATCCTGAACTTCTTATTTCAGATGGATCGACTGTTTCCCCCTCGTCCTACGACGCAGCTCGTGCTTCGCACCTGTGCTCGAGACGTCCCTGGGTTTCCAGCTGTTCTGATCGCCCTCTTGATCAGGCTGGGATACCGCTGGTGCCCCGAGTACATGGTCTATGAAGTTTATCGTGAGTTCAACCAGGAGCAGTACTATGCTGATGTTCGCATCTACGATCAGCAGGATAACTCTGACACTGAGCTTCACCGTTTTCACGGTATCGGCGTGACGATTGAGATGGCAGTCCATGATGCCGCCTACTCTGCTGTCGCACGTCTCCGAGGAGGGCACAGTACTAACTTGGATGATACTGTGTTTCGGTACATTCCGTATGCACCTGTTGGAGATGCTACTGGATTTTACACAGCTATCTGTGCCCCGTACGAGCCTCGTCGCTATGATCAGCGAGTTCTGATCCACTATGCTCAGGCTCTGGATCGCACTGTTCGTGCACTTGCTGTCGAGTTGTTTGCCACTCGAGCACGCTACTACGAGGCTATGACACAGTTGCTACCAGCTGTTCGTGCAGGGATGCATCCGGAGTACATTCTTTACCCGAGCAGGACTGAGATGCCATCAGGGATCGTCTGGCCTGCTGTGGGAGGTCACACGCCTGCACGTGGACCTCTTCTTTCTTCTCGAGACCGAGTTCTGCATCAGAGTGCCCATGGAGCGCAGGATCCTTCTGCGACGAACGTCCATCGTCCGCACTTGCAGTTACCCCGTTTCAGTGGTTTTCTCCGACGTTGATGTAGCCTTTGCTATGTCCCGTTGTGTACTTTCTTACCGTGTGCCTGCGCGCCGCCTAGCATGTCTAGCTTTTCATTTGCGCCGTTATGCTGCCCGAATGTAACCGACTATGTATGGATCTGTATGTCTTAATGACTACTTTCAGCATCTGTGCACTACTTCAATAAATGTCGAGTTACATCATGTTTATTGCTAAACACTTGCATAAGCTATTGCTGAAATACCCCTGTTGAATTAGCAGGATGGCTGACAACAATCCACCACCGCCGCCACCACCTGATTATATGGCAGCGATGATGCAACAGTTTGAACTCAACCGCCAGTTTATGACGGGAATTATGCAGCAGTTCCCTCGTCCTGATTCTAATCAGCAGCCTTTCTCCATCACTTTGCCAGAATTTATGCGGCTCAGCCCATCCTTCTTCCGCAACACAGTCAACCCATTGGATGCCGATGACTGGCTGCGTGACATCTCCCATGAGATGGAGTCTGCTAGTGTCGCCGAAATTAACTATGTCACTTTTGCGACATATCTTCTTAAGGGTCCCGCAGCCCAATGGTGGGCCACTCACCGACAGACTCTGCCGCCTGGTACTGTCGTCACTTGGGCAGAATTCAAGATTGCATTCCGTGCCCGCTACATTCCTCAAGCTGTCATAGCTCGGAAGAAGGCCGAGTTCCGTAGCCTTGTTCAGGGAAACAAGACTGTGGAAGTCTATCAGCGCGAGTTTCTAGACTTATCTCGTTACGCTGAAGAGGACATTCCTACTGATGAGCGAAGACAGGAGAAGTTCCGTGAAGGACTGCATCATGACATACAGTTGGCACTGCTTGTCCAGGATTATCCTGATTTCGCCACCTTGGTGAATAAGGCCATCATGGTTGAAACTGGACTTAAGAAACACAAGGAAGCGTCCAGACGCACCCGTGAGTCGGGCTCATCTTCGGGCTCGTCTTCCCAGAAGCGACGCATCTGGTTCCCCAAAGGCATGTTCCGTTCAGCAGCTCCTGCGAACAGACCTTCTTATGCTGCTCCACGTCTGCCACCTCCACCACCGAGACAGCCCCTGCCAGCTCCAGCACCTCGAGCTCCAACACCTCGTCCTGACAGCGGGCTATGCTTCAAGTGTGGCAAGCCAGGTCACCGTGCTAGAGACTGTTCTCAAAATCAGAATCAACTAGCCCTTCCTTCTGCTGGACGTGGAATTGGCCGTGGTATTCCTCAGCAGCGCAACAATAATGCCAGACCTTCTTACGGTCGTGGGCAGTACTGCCACGTCAACATGTCTGAAGCTCCAAATCAACCAGATACTGTGATGGGTACACTTCTCGTTAATTCAGTACCAGCATCTGTTTTATTTGATTCAGGAGCATCGCATTCCTTCATGTCAGAACATTTTGCACGCATGCATGACATTAAATGCGAATACATGAACACACCCTTATTGGTACACACCCCCGCGGGTGGTTGCCGAACCTTTACAGTTAGCTATAATGTTCCCGTTGAAATCGAAGAGTTGGAGTTCAGTGCGTCTCCCATTATTCTGAAATCGTCCAAGATTGACCTTATTCTGGGAATGGATTGGTTGAAGGCCCACTATGCCTCAATCAATTGTGCCACCAAAGTTGTTCACCTCTTGCACCCCTCGAATGAGATGGTGAATTACCATGCTCATATCACTCAGAACGCTGAGGCTCAAATTTATGCCTTGAATGCGTTGAATGCTTCTCCGCTTGATGGGATTGAGACTATCCCAGTTGTCTGTGACTTCCCGGATGTTTTTCCAGAAGAACTTCCAGGAATACCCCCTGCTAGAGCTGTCGAGTTCGTCATCGACTTGAAGCCTGGCACCACTCCTATTGCGAAGCGTCCCTACAAGATGCCTCCGCACCACCTCATCGAGCTTAAGGAGGAAATTGATAAATCCTTAAGGAAGGGTTTCATTCGCCCCAGTTCCTCTGCATGGGGAGCACCGTCTCTTTTCGTCAAGAAGAAAGATGGAACGAATAGGTTGGTCCAAGATTATCGTCCTATCAACCAGGCAACCATTCAGAATAAATATCCACTTCCCCGGATCAACGATTTATATGATCAACTCGCTGGATCTTCGGTGTTTTCTAAACTCGACTTGAGGTTGGGTTATCACCAGATCCGTGTTCGCGAAGAGGATATTCCAAAGACTGCATTCGTTACTCGTTATGGCTCTTACGAGTACACAGTCATGTCGTTTGGTTTAACAAACGCTCCAGCTACATTCTCCCGCCTAATGAATTACATATTCATGGATTACCTCGACAAATTCGTCGTGGTATATCTGGATGATATTCTGGTTTACTCGAAGAACAAAGAAGAACATGCTGAGCACCTTCGACTAGTTCTGGAGAGACTTCGAGAGCACCAATTATATGCCAAGTTCTCTAAATGCGAATTCTGGCTTCCTGAAGTGACCTACCTTGGACATGTGATTTCCAAGGACGGTATTGCCGTTAACCCGGAGCGTGTTCAGGCTATCCTTGACTGGACTCCTCCGAAGAATGCCAAGCAGGTCCGAAGCTTTCTCGGTCTAGCCAGCTATTGTCGCCGATTCGTCGAGAACTTCTCCAAGATCGCCAAGCCCCTGACTAATCTGCTCCACAAAGGCGTTAAGTTTGAGTGGACAGACAAGTGTCAGGAAAGTTTCCAAACCCTCAAGGACAAGCTCACTTCTGCTCCAGTGCTTGCTCCTCCTGATTCTCGCAAGGACTTTGTCATATATTGCGACGCCTCTCGTCAGGGATTAGGCTGCGTCCTAATGCAAGAGCGGAGAGTAATCGCATATGCTTCACGTCAATTGCGTCCACATGAAGAGAATTATCCAGTGCATGATCTTGAACTTGCAGCAGTGATGTATGCATTGAAGTTATGGCCGCACTACCTTCTGGGTAATCGGTGTGAAATTTATACCGATCACCAAAGTCTGAAATACTTATTCACTCAACCGGATCTTAATCTCCGACAACAACGATGGTTAGAAGCTATTGCGGATTATGACTGCGGTATTTCTTATACCCCGGGCAAAGCTAATGTAATGGCCGATGCCCTGAGTCGCAAGTCATATTGCAACAACCTCATGGTTAGGCAAGCTCAACCTCGTCTTCACGCAGAACTGACTCAGCTGAATCTGCGAATTCTTCCCCAGGGTTCTCTTAATAACCTTGTGGTACAGCCAGACCTTCTGAAGGCTGTTAAAGAAGCGCAAGCCAAAGATGCTGAAATTGACTTGATGAAGAAGGAGCTTCACCTTGCTAAGTATCGGGATTTCTCAGTTGCTGAAGATGGTACATTATATTTCAGAGACCGCATCGTAGTACCTCGCTTCGAGCTGATGACTGACAAAGTCATGAAGGAGGCCCATGATACACCGCTGTCTATCCATCCGGGTAGTACCAAAATGTATCGAGATATTCGTCAAAGGTACTGGTGGTCTAGGATGAAGCAGGATATTGCTCGTTATGTTGCCGAGTGTGACGTTTGTCGTCGCGTGAAGGCAGAACATCAGAAACCTGCTGGAATTCTTCAACCGCTCCCTATTCCTCTATGGAAGTGGGATAAAGTGCAAATGGACTTCATCACTGGTCTTCCCAAGTCTCAGAAGGGTCACGATGCCATTCTTGTCGTCATCGACCAACTCTCCAAGGTTGCTCATTTCCTACCTGTTAAGGAGACTATCACCGCTAGCCAGCTAGCAGAACTGTACATTGCCAGAATTGTTTCACTCCATGGTATTCCCAAGGAAATCAGTTCAGACCGTGGCAGTATTTTCACTGGCCATTTCTGGGAAAGTTTCCAGAAAGCAATGGGAACTCATATTACCTGGAGTTCAGCTTATCATCCCCAATCCCAAGGTCAAGTTGAGCGCGTTAATCAAGTGCTTGAAGACATGCTACGAGCCTGTGTTATATCCTTTGGTAAGAAATGGGAGGAATCTCTCCCGTATGCCGAGTTCTCTTATAACAACAGTTATCAAGCCAGCTTAAAAATGGCCCCATTTGAGGTTCTTTATGGACGTAAATGTCGAACCCCTCTGAATTGGTCAGAAACTGGGGAACGACCTCTTGTTGGACCGGACATTATTCAACATGCCGAAGAACAAGTCCGAATTGTACGGGAGAATCTCAAAGCAGCTCAAGACCGTCAGAAGAGTAATTATGATCGCAAGCGATTGGGTGTGATCTATCAACCTGGTGATCAAGCCTATCTTCGTGTCACTCCAATGAAGGGCACCCGTCGTTTCGGAATCAAGGGCAAGCTAGCTCCTCGCTATATTGGTCCTTTCCGCATCGTGGCTAGACGGGGACAGGTGGCATATAAATTGGAGTTGCCGCCACAGTTCTCTCATATTAATGATGTCTTCCACGTGTCGCAACTCCGTAAGTGCTTCAAGGAATCCCCGCACCGTGCAGTGGATCATGAGATGCTCGAGCTACAAGATGATCTTTCCTATAAGGAGCATCCGATCCGCATCCTCGACGAAGCTGAGCGTCGTACTCGTCAGAAGACGACCAAGTTCCTAAAAGTGCAATGGTCGAATCATACTGAAGATGAAGCCACTTGGGAACGCGAGGATCATCTTCGGGAAGAATATCCCGGACTCTTTCCTTCTACCTCCTAAATTCTCGGGACGAGAATTTCTTTTAGAGGAGGAGAATTTGTAACACCCCCTTGTAATGGCCACAGTGATCAGCTGTTAATAATGCCATGTCATCATCATTTGCAGTGCCAAATCATTTGGGTTAGTTATCCAATTCAAATGCAAATCTGAAAATCAACTCAAATTCTAAAGTGAAATATAAAGTTGTTCAAACTCTGTTGGGAAAATGTTCATTAAATGGCCAATAATCCAGGAACATTTCTAAAATCAACATCAAAATGTTTGGAGTTGGATAAATGGCTCAAACAAGTTGGAACAGACCCAAAAACAGGATATTTGATATATTTAAAATCATATTAAATTCAAACAAACTTCAAATCAGTCCAAACCACTTTTTGGTGAGAGATAATATTGCATTGCAATATTTGGGCCAACTCCCACATTTTTCAAAGGTGCACAAGTGCCCTAAACATTTTGAAACAGGAAAGGAATAAAAGAAAATGAAGAAGCTAAAGCAGAAAAACAAAAGCGGGACACTGTGCACTGGGCCTTAGTGCACAGTGCCCCGAGTCGCGGCCCAGCCCAGCTAGCTCTCTCCCTCTCTCTCCGATGCCGTGTCAGCGCGCGCATGGCTGCGCCGGCACCGACCGGCCGAACGGCGACAGCGCGACCACCCCACCGACGGGCGAGGAGATAAGGACGAGCCATCCATCTCCCCTGGTCGCCCGCGCACTCTTCCCCTCTTTCCCACACTCGCCTCGCCTCTTCTTCCCTCCTCAGATCCGGTGGCCGGACGCCACCGTCGCCGCGAATCGCCGCCGCCGTGGCCACCGAGCTCCTCCGGCTCCATCCTCGTGACCACGAGCTCCGGGTTCGTCGACTCCTTCGACTGGAAGCCAGAGATCGAGCCGGGGAGCACCACAACGACTACTACGCGCCGCCCCCTTTCCTCTCGGCTGGCGGCGATCTTCTCCAAATCCGGCGACGGCTGCTGCTCCTAAACCGTCACCGGCTTTTCTTAGCCACCCGGTGAGCTCCCCCTCGTCTTTCCCCTCTTCGATCCGCACCTCTCTGTCGCCGTAGTGGCCGCACCCGAGGAGCCCGAACCCGCTGCCGCCGACGAGCTCGCTGCCGTGGCCAACGCCGCCGTCATGCGCAACTGAGCCCAGCTTCGAGCTCCTGGAGCTCGTGCGAGTCCAGCAAAGCCTCTAGCACCTCTCCCCGTGCCGCATAGCGTCGAACCCGACGAAGCCCGAACTCCGGCGTCCGCCGCGATGCTCGCCGCCGTCGCTACACGCCGTCTCCGGCGACGCCACCGCCACGGTTGGACGCGGCGTTGAACGCCCGTTCGAAAGAACCTACCCACGGCTCGAACCGAGCTCTGTAGCGCAAATCCGAGCGGCTCCGGCGACGCACCGCCGCGATTTTGGTCGCCGGCGCAACTCCGGCGCCGGCCGCCGACGTGGCTGCCACGTGGGACACCCCTGGGTCACTGCCAGTGGGTCCCACGGGCCCAGTTGACCGCGTTGACCCGAGTCAACGCGGGCACTGTTCACCCCTGTAGCTGACACGTGGGTCCCGTTCGATAATTAGACTAATTAAAGATTTAATTAATTAGAAACTAATTAGATTAACCTAATGTCTCACTGACATGTGGGGTCCACCCCCTAATTAACCCTGGTAATTAAATTAATCCACTGATTAGCCTAAACAGAGGCTGACATGTGGGTCCCACTGGACCCCCATGTCATATTTGACTGGTCAACCGTCCTGTTGACTTGCTGACGTCAGCAGCGCGTCATGCTGACGTCATAATTCATTTTCTGATAAATAAAATAATTTCAGAAATTCGAATAATCTTTAAAAATTAATAACTTTTAAACCGTAGCTCGGATCGAAAAAGTTAAAACATGAAAGTTGCTCAGAACGACGAGACGAGTCTGATCGTGCCGTCTGTTTCTCCATCGGAACCTCCTACGTAGAAGAACTCGTAACTCCAGACCCGAATCCGGCAGATGAATAGTGCACACACGTCGGATATTAAATCCCAGAATAATTCTAAAAATAACTAAAATGACTTAGATGCATAATTAGGCAACCCTGCACTGCATCATAGCATCACACGCACCGTATTGCATTTGTTTGCATTATGTTTACCTGTTTCTTCCCCCTCTTCTCTCTCGATAGACCCCGACGTTGACGTAGCTCCCGAGGCAGACGCCGCACAGGAGTACGACTACGTCCCCGACGATACTACTGAAGACCTTGCCCTTGCCCCCGAGCAAACAGGCAAGCACCCCCCATTTTGAGCATTCCGATATCGCCTACTCTCTCCCCTCTTATGCTTGCACTAGATGTTACTGCTGCTATTACTATCCTACTCTGTTGCATAGCCTGTTTACTTGTAACCTACTTTTGATACATGCCTGTTATCCTAAACTGTTTAGCATAGGATGGGTAGAGTCACGACAGAGACCCCCATTTGATCCCGACTGCCCTGTTGGATATCAGAAGACCCGATCACCGGGAATGAAGACCAGACCCTGACACGACACATCACTTCCCCCTTAGTTGCCGACGCTACTGGGTTATCGTCGAGTGCCGAGGGTGATACCTCGTCAGCACTTCTGATGTTAACCTTGTAGGTTAGTTACTCGGTCGTGGTAAGCGAGGGTGATTCCTTCTACACCACCCCCGATAACGACGTCGTCGCGCAACTCCTCAAGGTGGACCTCGAGGGTGATTCCTCCTTCGTTCACCTTGATGATAACATCGAGCGGGAATTCCATCGAGGGTGATTCCTCAGGGTTTCCTTCGGTGTCAGACACACAGTTACCTTGGATATTATGACTTGCACTAAACTATGATACTAAAGACGGGTCGGCCCTGAGGGGTACCCGCGCGAGCTTAACGCGAAGTGATGTGGAGTCGGGTTGACCTGGATGGTGCCCGCGAGATAACTACGAGGCGTGGCCGGGCATTCTTAGCCCTTGCCACAAGTCCTCGAGATGGGGCGACGGGGTCACATCGATCGTGAGTCTCTTCTCGTTTCCGCGCGCTCCTAATCCACTACGGTTTGGATATTTGATCCGAGGGGCCTCTGGCCCGATAGCACTAACCATCACGTGGGCATAGTATGGGCGTTCTGCGTCGTACACATCAGCCGAAGCTTGTTTGACGTCAGTAAGGAGCGGCGCACGCCGAGTTGGACTGGTAACGCAACCGCGCTTGTATAAGGGGTTGCTAGGTCTGCTCTCGGTGGCCCCGTAACGTGCAGGAGTTCCCGGGGCGATGGCCCAAGACCCCTGGGGGCATAGGTTTAGTCCGGCGTGCTGACCTCTCTTATAAGCCTAGGTCGGGTTGCGGCGTGTTGCTTAGCCGAGGCCGGGCATGACCCAGAAAAGTGTGTCCGGCCAGAGTTAAGTGAGCGTGGTGGGTAAGTTGGTGCACCCCTGCAGGGAAGAAACTTCTATCGATAGCCTGTCCTACGGTAACGGACACTCGGAGTTGTATCCCGATCGGTACAACTAGAACATGTGATGAGAACTGGATAGTACGGCTCTGGGATTGCTTTCTCGCAGGGAGCCGAGAAAGGATCTCAGGTCGAGGTTGATGATATTACTACTACTACTTTACATTATGTTCATCTGCTCTCTCTTCTGATGCTGCAAGACTGTCGAAGATTGTTGAAGATGCTAGTCTTCGATAGGACTAGGCTTTCCCCCTCTACTCTGGCATTTCTGCAGCCCAGTCCACATATACAGCCATTCCTTTGACAATGATGCATATGTAGTGTAGATCCTTGCTTGCTGAGTACTTCGGATGAGTACTCACGTTTGCTTTATTTTCTTTTTCCCCCATTTTCCATTTGATGCCACCAGACGACGGAGCCCCTGAGCCAGAAGCCCCAGCCGACGACCAGTACTACTATCCGCCTGGCGAGTACTACTACTACGAGGAGCCGTTCGACGACCAGGAGTAGGATCGGAGGGTCCAGGGCAGGAGGCCTACGCCTTTCGATCATAGTTTTTATTTTCACCCCGCCTCTGTGAAGGCTTATCTCTCTCTCTGTAATATATCTGTACTCAGATATCTAATGCTTCCGCTGACGCTTGTATGCCATCGAGCTTGTATTCGAGCCCTCGAGGCCCTGGCTTGTAATATTAAGCTTGTATGACTTTATTTTTATGTTTTAGAGTTGTGTTGTGATATCTTCAAGTGAGTCCTTAGGCTTGATCGTGCGCATTTGCGTGTATGATTAGTGCACGATTAAGCCGGGGTCGTCACAGTGACGCACTTCATGATCCACTTAATCCACTGTGGGCAGAAACCAATTTTCCCTAGTACTTGCTCGAGATATCTCCAGTCCACCCGGTCATAGGCCTTAGCAAGGTCCAATTTGTACGCACAGTGGGTATCATGCTGGTTTCTACTATGTTGCATCTTGTGAAAGCATTCAAACGCAATGATTGCATTATCAGTGATCATTCTTCCCGGGATGAAAGCACTCTGGGTCTCAGATATGATATCATTCAGTACTGGTCTCAACCGATTCACAAGGCATTTGGAGATGACCTTGTAAGTAACGTTGCACAAGCTGATGGGTCGAAAGTCTTTCAGAGTCTGTGGGTTATTTCCTTTAGGGATTGGTACAATGACAGTATCGTTGATACCTTCTGCTAGAGCACCTTTCTCAAAGAAATGCAACACTGCAGTCACGACATCCTCTTTCATAACAGCCCAATTTCGTTGGTAAAACCGGGCCGGGAAACCGTCCGGGCCCGGTGCTTTTAGTGGGCTGATCTGGAAGAGTGCATCGCTCACCTCCTCGATGGTAAACTTCCTTGTCAATTGAGCATTCAGATCATCCCCAACAGATTTTTGTGTCAATTCTATGAGTTCGTTAGGCACCACCCCCGAGTCACTAGTATACAGGTTCTTGAAAAATTGAGCAGCAAGTTCCTTGATCCCTTTAGTATCCTCTACCCAATTTCCAAAGTCATCTCGCAGTTTTGTAATTGAATTATTTTTCTTTCTCCATGTGGCCTTTCTCTGAAAATATTTCGTATTGCGATCTCCTTCTTTTAACTCTGTGACCCTCGATCTTTGTCGTCACATCATCTCCTCCCTCAGCAGCAGCTCGTCCAACTCCTTCGACAGTTTTTTGATCATGCTCTGTTGATGCATGGAAGGGGGCGCCATCCATAGCTCACTCAACTTCTTTCTGACTGCTGCAGTTTCCTTCAGAATGGAGCCAAAATCCTTAGCTGCCCATTGCCTTAAGTCTGACTGCATAGTACCTAGCTTCGCCCCCAACTCCTCCAGGGAAGTTGCCGTTCCCTCTTTCTTCCAAGACCCTGCAATGTGGTTTATGAGAAGCCACCAAGAAACTGGGGATGAGCTAGCAGAGTAGAAACAAGATCACAAGGTCGCACCTCATGATACTGATCCACCGATGGAGGATGTGATCGCCGGAAAAAAGATGGCCTTGCTGGCGTTGGCTACCTGGATGGAGGGAGTAGTCTGTTAGATGCACCTTCTTCAGAACTTCAGATTGCGTGTGATGTGTCGTTGGTATCTCTGAACTTTTCTTCGAAAAAGGGTAATTTACTCTGAGCTTCTTTGACTGCGTCGAACCAACCCAAAATTTTGTGTGTTCCTGGTTTTGTGATTTGGTTTTGGAAACGATAATTTAATCTTCTGTTTTGGAAAATACGTTTGATGAAGCTTTCATATGCATGGACTCTGTCACGTGAGGATGGGATGTGGGACCAGGAGCAACATGGATGATGGTGTCCTATATTCATTACCACTTAATTGGTGTCCTTTTGGTTGCGTTGTGCAGTGCATCTACTCCCTCCGTTCCAAATTACTCGTCGTGGTTTTAGTTCAAATTTGAACTAAAACCACGACGAGTAATTTGGAACGGAGGGAGTACTTATTATTAGTTCACAATGCCATGCATCTCATCTGTTTTTGTAGGTATATATCTCTGAACTTGGTCTGCGGCAGTGGGTAACTCTGAACTTTTTTTTTGAGATGGGGTAACTCTGAACTTGACTGTGTACAAACCAAATCAAAATTTTGCATGTACCTGCCTTCAGGACCTGGAAGGATGGAACGAGTCTCCACGGGCCCTAACAGGAACTTCCTCTGTCATGTATGTTTCAGTGTCAATTCCTTTCGCTCCTCAGCTCATATGTCAATGTTGCACTGGACAATATAATTTGCTGTTAGAGAGAGAGAGAGAGAGAGAGAGAGAGAGAGAGAGAGAGAGAGAACCCTGCAGCTTTCATAATCGTATAACCGAAATGTCGGCTACAAGGTCAAAGCAAAACAAAGTAACCTAATAAATATATACTACTAGGAAGCGGATCGTTTTAGGTCCAGTTCCACAACGCCCACAAACGAGAAACGCACTGAAAAGAACAGGTTAGGATGCAGCTTCATCAAAACTTCAGATTGCGTCGGCCGTGCTGTGGGTATCTCTGTACTTGCTTATGCTAGATGCAGCTTGTTCAGTTCTTCAGACTGCCCGGCATGGGTATCTCTGAACTTCTTTTGGCAAAAATGATTAACGAACTCTTTACTTCTTCACTGCGTTGAAGCCAAACCAAAATTAACTAGTCACGAGTTACATGAGTAGATGCAAGTTTCAATCTTAAGTTCTAAACTCATTATATTAAATACTCGAGCCGAGCCAAGCTTTGATATAATCTTGTTATCTAGCTCTAGCTAGTCGAGTTGGCTCGTCTCGAATTCAAGCCATATATTTTCTCATCGGAAAGCAGGCATGGAACGTTGACCCCGACGGTTGTTCTGAAGCAACAAAGCGGCCGAGTGCCGCTCTGATAATGGTGGGAGGGATATCGTAGTCGACAGGATGGAGGAGGCTGCTCCAGAGGTCCAGTGTACATAAACTAGGCCCCTGAACAAAGTGCAACAGGACACCACTCGGCACTTTCACAAGACAAACAAAAGTTGAAAGTAAACAACATTTTCACCAAACCATCAAGTGCAACAAACATTACGAGGAACAAGTATGCTTAGACACAATTACATGAAGTCATAACCACTGGTCCATGAGACACAACGGATCAAGACACATATGCAACAATCCATTATCTGTACATGCATGGTTATCTGCTCTTGCCACTTGCCACAACGAGAGTGCTTACAGCGAGCGCACATGCATCTGCGCCAATGAACCTTCATGTCTGCGGCGGCGGATGGCCATTAACCCATCTAATGGTCTGATAAACAATTAATCCCTTTTAGGATCACAGTACCAACGACCAAAGGACAACCCAGCTTATAAGCCAAATCAAGAAGGATAACCACCCTTTCAGACCACACAACCTCACGCCTGCCAAAAAAGATGAGGCATTACGTCATATAATCAATCATTTGAGTAGTAGTAATGAACGGTACTAAAATGTAAGTTGCTGTAGCTTTTACCTGAAGTTTTTGAACTCTCTTGTCACATCGTCATAACGTGTTCGCTGAAACTCATACCAGTCTCTAGCGGCCTAGAATTCAACAAGGTAAAAAAAGCTGAGAAGGTAGTAACCAGTGCAAGATTTAGCCTTGTTATCCTTACATGTCATGTAGGGAACGAAAATATCACGGGACAGTATTTGCAGCGCTAAAAGCCATTGAAATCATACACCTGATAAGTTCAGATATTAGATTAAGTTCAAAACTTTCAACTAACAGCTGCAAAAAGGAATTCATTAAGGGAGCGTTCCGGTACTGTTGGTAACTCCAATGTCAGACCTTTGACTGTTAGTGCTCTGATTTCAGGTCTTAGAAAACTTACACCATACAAGACATACGATTTGCTATCCTCTCAAAACCCTATTGTCAATCTCTAGTTGGGGAAATTCAAGAGATCACCAATCTATTGGTCGATTTGCACTGCCGACTCCAACTAGCGATATACGAGAGAGAGAGAGAGAGAGAGAGAGAGAGAGAGAGAGAGAGAGAGAGAGAGAGAGAGCGGTGTGCAGGAAGGAGAAGGGGCCGGCATACCTGGGACCGGTTAATGGACGCCCGCGAAACGCTAGGGTCCGGTGGGAGCCGGAAAGTAGCTGGGTCGGGGGCCAACGGGAGCCGGGCAGCAGCAGAGGTGGGGATCCGCAACTTGGCGGCCAGGTTGCGCAGCGCCATGGATTGCCGGCCGGACGAGGTTTTGCTAGGGTTTGGGTTAGGCGTGACTTGTCTTCTCTCTCGCGATGAAGGCTTTGCGGGGGGTGGAGGACGTACGAGGCTTGCTAGGGTTTGGTCTAGGCGTGTCTTGTCTTCTCTCTGGCTATGAAGGCGCTCTCCTCTTCTTTTACGCCCTCCCAGCGCCGTATATGAATCGGGATCGGTTCAACTTCAATATCTTCCAAGAGACGTAGTGCGTGCAGAGATTGGACCACGCACAGCACAATTCGACCTTAGGCTCAACTACCAACGGACACGATTGATCGCACCCTATCCACTTCGTCGCTCTCCATAGGTGCCTTCCCGATCCGATCGAGTTGATCGATCTGCTAGCTGCACCCTCGCCGGCCGGCCAGATGGACGGGACCCACGGCAGCATTGACGGCAACGGCATATGCTTCCCGTACCACGTGTATCCTCCGCCGACTCCCATGGCGCCCGCTGGCCGAGTCCCGGCGCGTTTGCCGGGCGTGGCGTGAGATCGTCCACGCCCACAAACTCCTCTTCCCCTACTTCTTCCCTCGCGGCCCCTTTCCCCGTATCTTCTTCATCAATAACTTGGGTTGCCGCGACAAGTCATCCATGCCGCTGCCGCCAAGAAGACCAAGAGGAGATAGACATCAAAGAGCGTTTTGATTATGTGGGAGAGTCTTAGGCATCGTCGCCACCAGGACTAGAAGTGTTGACCGGGGAATTGCGAGAGCCATCACAGCAAGACGATGTTTCATAGTTGGAGCAACAACAGATGCATGTACAATGTCTGCCGGGGTCCGACGAGCCAGAGGTGATTTTTTTTTTAACACCGCCTCATATTAATTAATCAACCGCAACCATTACAATTGTTCGATACAAAATTCACCACACAGGGCAGAACATCATAACAAGAATACCATCCGATCTATTATCAAAGCTAAACTTTGCAACTAAATGGGCCACCACATTTGCCGACCGACATATCTTAGACATTTGAAAACTATTTATCAGCTTAGATAAACTCAACGCTTCCTTCTTCAAATCAACTAGCGCTGACCTGTCAGAAATCTCTTTTGCAAGAGTCGCCACGACAAACGCGCAGTCAGTCTCTAAAATAATAGGACTGTGAAGAGTTATACCTATGTAGAGACCGGTAATGCACGCCCTTAGCTCCGCTTCCTCCACACTCTGGCACGCCCCAATGAAGTCCCAAGAAGAAACAATGACGTCCCCAGCCGCATCTCTGGCCACCACACCCACACTAGCTGCTCTAATGCTCTCCACAAAGCTTGCGTCGACATTAATCTTTATATAACCTGCAGGAGGAGGAGTCCAAGCCATCTTAGCTTCCAAATTATTAGGAGCCCATCTTAATCCATCCATTGGACCTTTTCCTTTATTTTTCGAGTCCACCGGTGGCACAGAATGACACGTGACAAAGGACGCCCAATAATTCTCCACAAAGCTAGCAGAGGCTGAGACTGCTTCCTTTCCTTTACCAAATATCAAATCATTTCTCAAGTGCCAGGCTCTCCAGAAAATGAATATAATTTGGTCGCGCATAATAGGGTTCAGTTGACATAGAAGAACAATAAACCAATCATACCCGGTGTCTCTGAAGACCTCCTCTGCAGGCAATTCCCAAATGTCCCTCATGGCCATACGTAGGGCAAACGCCTTCGGGCACATGACAAGCGCATGAAATGTACTTTCATCCTCCATTCCACAAATAGTGCACATACTAACAGAGGCTTGGTGATGCACCACTCTATTAAACTGGACGGCCAAGCTATTGGAAGCAACCCTCCACACAAAAATGCGAACCTTTTGAGGAACATTGGCCTTCCAGATGACATCCCAAATTTTCCTCTCCCCCAACACAGCGCCACTATATTGCCCCTCGTCCTCTTTTTTATCCTTCAGTGTAAGCGCAAGCTTGTACGCACTTTTAACCGAGAACATCCCCGTCTTTTCAAAGTGCCAAGCAACAAAATCACCATCCCCATTTGACTGAATTCGCAGCCTTAGTATCTCCTCCGCATCATATGGATAAAACAGATGCCTAATCAAATTTTCATCCCACCTCCTAGGACCACTCAACATTAAGTCCGAAACCCATTTGACTCTAGTACTATTCTTTCTAGCAGTAATTTTCAGTCCGGAAGATCTTGGGAGCCAATTATCTCTCCAGATATTAATATTAGCCCCATCACACACTCTCCAAATGACTCCAGATTTAAGCAGATCCAAACCATGCAAAATACCTTGCCAAGTAAGTGAAGCCGACTGTGGAAAAACAGTATCAAGAATATGCCCCTGGGGATAATATTTTGCCTTAATCACTTTGGCGCACAGAGATTCAGGATTAACCACCAACCTCCAAGCCTGCTTAGCTAGGAGTGCCTGGTTAAATAACCTGAGGTCCCGAAATCCCATAAGTCATAATACCCTCACCTTTAGGCCTAGTCATCTTATCCCAAGCCAGCCAATGAGTCTTCCTCCTATATTCCTCGTCACCCCACCAGAAGTTCCTTATAATCTGCGACATCTCCTCGCACAGAGATGCCGGGAATTTAAAAATACCCATGGCGTACACTGGAAGAGCTTGCAGAACAGATTTAATCAAAGTTTCCTTCGCCCCACATGAAGCATATTTTTGTAGGAGATATGCCCTAGAGGCAATAATAAATGTTATTAATTATCTCCCTGTTCATAATTAGGTTTATGTTCCATGCTATAACTGCTATGGTTCTCGGGTCTGCAATAAAATGAGGCTTGGAGGAAGACTCATATGCACGTGCGGGATAATAAACGATAAAATGTATTCCTAGTCAAGCCTCTATGACTGGCTCAAGTGTTGCATGATGGTTCTGTTTTTCTGATCATGGGCATGTCTATGCCAGCAACTTTGAGGGCACAATGTTGTAAGAACATTTGTGTTGAATCGACCCGATTGATGTTATGCTATGAGATTCATTCGTCACAAGTTAATGGTTAATAACACAGAGATGGTTAACGTTTGCATGATTCCTTAGACCATGAGAGTATCGAGTTTCTTCATGCTTGCTTCATGAACTTTGGGGTTTGTTAAACGTCATCCGTAAATGGGTGGCTATTACGGCGGCTTACGGGTTCATGGAAAAGTATGTCAAGTAACTTGATAGCTCAAGATTGGGATTTGCTCCTCTGGCGATGGAGAGATATCTCTGGGCCCTCTCGGTGTTACGGTATCCATCATCGTCTGGCCAGACACTTTGTGATTTGATCACGGGGATGCCGGAACACGGTAACGAGAAAAGAGAATAATACCGGTAACGAGGTAACTAGCATAGTGGACAAGTTGTTGATCCACGGGAATGCCAACATGTCTCACCACGGGTATTTGTAACATATCGTGAAGCAACAGGAATAGCACACGGCAACTGGAGGTTCACTCGAATATTCATTCGTGTGGGTATAGGGGTCAATATGGGTGTCCACGGCTCCGATGTTGATCATTGATCGGAAGGGGTTCCGTGTCATGTCTATACTTCACCGAACCTATAGGGTCACACGCTTAAGGGTCATTTATCTGCTGAATACTAGATAGGGAGTCCGAGAGAAAGTCACTGGAAAGGTTTCAGAGACAACGGAAAAGTTCCGAAGAGAACACCGAAAAAGTTTTGGTAAAACTGAAAAGTTGTTTCGGATAAAACCATTGATCCAAAAAGGTTTCGGCAAGCACCGGGAATGTTTTGGAGGTTGACAGATTGGTCTGGTAACTTCTGGAATTTTTCTGGAGAAAAAACCGAAAAAAGTTTTCGGAGCTGCCGGAATTGTTTACCGGGTAAACGAAGATGGTTTTAAATTAAACCACCATACTGGAAATGTTCCGGAGCATGTCCGGATAATTTTAGAGGGTGCCGGAAATGTTCAGGGACCTTCGGGAATTTTTCTGGAAATTACACGCGGGAAAACATCTTGTCCCAGCGAGAGGGGACAAGATCCCACGTTTCATGGGGGCTGTTTTTGGGGGGGCCCCCTTTGGGGGCAGCCCCCTTGTTGGTGGACAAGGTGTTGGGGGGCAGCCCCCACAAATGGTGGAACATGTTGGGAGGAGGTGGCAGCCCCATGGTGGTGGCGCCATGGATGTTGGGGGGACCCCCCATGGGACATCTCCCCACCTTTGGTGGGTGCATGTTTTTGGGGAGGGCCCCCCTCATGTGGGCTGAATTTTTCAGCCCCCCTCCACCCCTTCCACCACTATAAAAGGAGGTGGAGAGGAGCTCTCCATCCCCACTCCAACTCTCACACACAAGCCATGCATGATCTGGCATTCTCTCTCCCTCCCACGAAATAGTTTCGTAGTGCCGAAAGGCTGTCTGGGTTCCGGTGAGAACTAGTTCTGGACGGCGAAGCCCTGCCGGATAGATGACACCGTATGTGTGCAACTCTGTAGAGAGGTCGTAGTTTCGATCTTTGTGCCCGTGGGGCTGTTCGTGAGTGCCTCCCGAAGGACTGTCCAAGTGACGGTCCGAGTTCTGTGAGTCCTCCCGAAGGGCTGTCCGCGACACCGTCCGGGGGACTGTCTGACCGCCTCCCGGAGGGCTGTCCGGGTGGCGGATGAAGGAGTACATCCTCGCGGTTGGGTGGTTGTAAATCCTAGCTGCGGGGATCTACACTGACGATCGTCATCGACTCTACTTCCGCTGCGCTACGAGTCGGTAACGAAAAAGATCAAAACCTTGTATGCAGTCTCCATAGTGGTCCTGGGCTGGTGCGTAGGTCGGAAATTTTTTGTTTTCTGCTGCGTTACCCTACAGTGGCATCATGAGCCGTGCTATGCGTAGATGCAGGTTGCGATCTAGAATACATGGAGATGTATGGGTGTTGCACAATATAATTAGGTAGTAGATGAGTTCTATTACTGAAAATTATTTGTGCGGGTAGCAGATGAAATCTATTACCCGATGTTCTTGTTGCTTCCCTCGAATTTGCGTAGTCCTGATCTTGACAGCATTGTGGAATCTGACAAAGTTCAGGCAATCCGCGATCCTTTCATGCTGCTCCTGAGTATGCTGATTGACAGATCAACGAAGTGCTAACAGTTCTTTGGGTTCCACTTTAGTCAAAGAAAGATGGATGTTTCACAGACAAAAGGGCAATGCAGATATGATCTGCACGGGGGTCATGCGTATGACGAAGTTCAGTATGGGGCTCGAGATTTTATTATCTCGTGTTTCATACACCCCGTGAAGTTAATCTAGCGACTTGAATAATCATACTTGATGATGGACGTTGGTAGCTTCGGTTTGTTTCGAAACCTTAGAAGCCACGTAAAACAAGTTTCTGCATGAACCGATTAGAGGCGTCTAACTTGGTTTTGCAGGAGGGTTTGCATGTGCATGTGATGTGGTATAGCAGTGCTCATATTAATTTGATTTGTATGAGATGACTATATGATGTAAATTAATTAACATGACCTGCGTGTCATGATTCGGCATGATGGCTGGAGCCATATGATTGCACTTTAATGACCTGCGTGTCAACCTTATGTAATGCACTTATTTTATTAGCTATAGAGATAGCAATATTATCTGGTGCATCAACAAGGTGGTGGCAATCTTCGCGAAGGCGAACACCGACGCGAATGCCGAAGACGAAGAAATAGAAGACTTCTCCGTCGGAAAGGGCTATGCCATATCATGCTATTATGAATTGCCTGAGATGTTTATCCCTTATGATGCACCCTTTTTGATTGCGCGGTAGTCGCTTTTATTAGAGTGATCTCTCACAAAAATATCAAGTAGTTAGTGTTCTCCCAAGTGTAGCATCGTCACGGCACCTAACTTTTCGGGGTATCACATGGATGCATGGGTACGAACGATTAGGGAAGTGCGAGGCGGGTGAGTTGAGACCTCGCAGCGTGATCACTTGGTTGTCTTGACGTTCAGGCATGAAAGTCATGAGCTCGGAACACACGCATCGAAAGATGAACAAGAGTCACATAGAGATGTGATTGGCAAGTTGGCCTACCAATTGCAATTCTCGTCACTTGAGATGGATGCATCCTTGGCGTTGAATTGTAATATGGATCTTGAATCACTCACAATCAATTTTGAGAGATATTGATTTGAGTGGGAGCGCACTGTAGAATTAAATTCTTTTAATTCTCAGTGCAATTAATTATGAACACTGTCTAAGTGTGGTTTGCATAATAGTTGTAGAATTATGGCTCGCGTTTCCACCTTCCCTATTAAAATTGAATAGCTGTTAAATATCTGATTAAAACTTTACGGTTGGTAACGTAATGTGAGGATTGTCCTCAAGAGTGCCGAGAAGGACTTTGTCCTATCGCATACTTTGGTATTCTCTCGCTTATGCTATGGATCATGTGACTCTCGTCCTTCGATCCAAAAGCTGGAATTCCGTTTCAGTCAAGTGCAATTGTTTGCTTCCATGAGACCTGGACTTCGAAAGTTTGGATAGTTATGTGATATTCATGGAATCTGAAAATCATTTTCAGACAAAGGCTAAAAGATATGAGATATCCAAAGCAGTGTTTATTTGCAAACTATTAGTAAAGGAGTTTACTATGCATTAGACTGATAAGAGAGGGATCCAGAAGAACGCCTGTCATATGATGAAAGGTGAATAAAACAACAACTTAAAGAAAAAGGAAGTGTCCGAAGGGTGTTAGTGAAACTTTCACGCCTAGGAAGTCCGGGGCTAACGCCACTCTTAAGTTGGGTGCTTCTTCTGAGAGTAGGAGAAATACTGAAAGTTAAACTGTTAGAAGTATAAAGGCAGAAAGAAAGAAGACTGGAATATCCAGCTCATGTATGAATGTCATACAAGTTTTTGATGTATAGAAGGCTGGTCAAAGATGTAGTTCTTGGGAATTATGGTTAAACATGTTAATCACTAATTTTTGGGTATTGTGAGACAATCACAAAGATACCCGCTCGATTGCATTCTGTTGCAACTCGATGTAAGAACTACTATGGCCTGAAAGAATAGCCAGGAATGAGGTTGAGATACACACATGGAACATAGTAAATGTTACTATACCTTCCATCGGTGTATTACCTATGTATTTACTTTCATAATTCATTTTAGAGTTTCACACTCTAGCCCTTTGCATAAGATATCTTGCAAGAAGGTTGTTCATAAGAGAACTTTTGATGTTCGGTGTTATGAACAACATAAGGGCCATACTTTCATTATGAATGAGATGTATGTTATGAATATTGATAATAATATATTACCTCTGGATTTATATTCATAATTCATTTTAGAGTTTTACACTCTAGCCCCTTGCACAATGTTTTTACAAAAGGGTTGTTCATAAAAGAACAATTGTTGTTCAGTATTGTGAATAACATGAAGGGCCATGCTTCCATCCAGATGGGACGTATGTTATGAATATTGATGGTAATATGATACATCCATAAACAATGACGCTAAATGTCGTAAGACTAAAAGAATACCACACAAGTGTGGCACTGCATTTGGTCACATTGGAGAAACCCGCATGGAAAATTCCATTATGATGGATTTTGAAGTCGTTTGATTTTGAATCATCTGACACTTGCAAATTTCCTCCGAAAAGTGAAGTGACTGAAATACCGTTCACAGGCCATAAGGAACGGACAACAAACTTATTGGTGATCATACATTTGATGTGTGTAGTCCGATAAATGTTGTCAGTAGTGGATTTATCTATCTTCAGAAATGACTCAAGTAGATATGTGGATATTTACTTGATGAGACGTAAGTCTGGATCTTTTGAATTCATTCGAAAGGTTTTCAAAAATGAAGTAGATGGTTATTGTAACAAGAAAATTATGTTTCTACAATTCGATTGCAGAAAGGAATTTTTGAGTTACAAGTTTAGCGAATGTCTGATGAGTTGTGAAAGTAGTTTCATAACTTGCACCTCCCGGAACACCATTGCATGTGGAAAGTCCGTGAAGATGTAATCGAACCATTTATGACATGGTAAGATCAAAGATGACATAAATAAATTTGCCATTATCCCTTTTATAGAGTGATGCTTTAGAGACTATGGCTTTTACACTGAAAAGAGCTCCATCGGGTCTGTTGAAATGACGCCATGGTATGGTACGCCCAACCATATTATATCTTTTCTTAACATTTGGAATATGGGGCTTGTGTAAAAGGTTACAAACCTATTCCAAATCAGACAAGTGCTACTTTGTAGGTTATCCCAAGCAATTGGGTATTCCTCCCTCACTATACCGAGGCAAATAAGTTTGCCACAAAGAACGGTATACTTTTTGAAGAAAATGGTTCTTTCAAAAAGGTGAGTGGGAGAACAATGCAACTCGATGAGATAACCAGTATCTCTGTCATCAGGTCAAAGGAAAGAGACCTTGGAAGTAATTCCAGAGTTTCCTACTACGACTGATACGGAAGTCTCTACAATAAAGATTGTGTAGTTCATTTGCTAGAGCTTTTCTAATGTCAAGTATCATTTCCTTAGACCATGAGATTGTGCAACTCTCGGATACCGTAGGAATGCTTTGGGTGTATCAAACGTCACAACGTAACATGGTGACCATAAAGGTGCACTACAGGTATCTCCGAAAGTGTCTGTTGGGTTGGCATGAATCGAGACTGGGATTTGTCACTCCGTATGACGGAGAGGTATCTCTGGGCCCACTCGGTAATGCATCATCATAATGAGCTCAATGTGACTAAGGAGTTAGCCACGGGATCATGCGTTACGGAACGAGTAAATAGACTTGCCGGTAACGAGATTGAACAAGGTATAGGGATACCGACGATCGAATCTCGGGCAAGTAACATACCGATGGACAAAGGGAATTGTATACGGGATTGATTGAATCCCCGACATCGTGGTTCATCAGATGAGATCATCGTGGAACATGTGGGAGCCAATATGGGTATCTAGATCCCGCTATTGGTTATTGGCCGGAGAGGTGTCTCGGTCATGTCTACATGGTTCCCGAACCCGTAGGGTCTACACACTTAAGGTTCCGTGACGCTAGAGTTGTTATGGGAAATTGTATGTGGTTACCGAAAGTTGTTCGGAGTCTCGGATGAGATCCCGATGTCACGAGGAGTTCCGGAATGGTCCGGAGGTAAAGATTTATATATGGGAAGTCCTATTTTGGCCACCGGAAAATGTTCAGGATTTTTCGGTATTGTACCGGGAAGGTTCTAGAAGGTTCTGGAGTGGGGCCCACCTGCATGGGGGGACCCACATGAACGTGGGTAGTGGGGGCAAGGCCCCACACCCCTGGTCAAGGCGCACCAAGATCCCCCTTAGAAGGAATAAGATCATATCCCGAAGGGATAAGATCAAGATCCCTAAAAAGGGGGGATAACAATCGGTGGGGAAGGGAAAGGATGGGATTTCTTTCCTCCCACCTTTGCCAACACCCCAATGGACTTGGAGGTCAAGAAACTAGCCCCCTCCACCCCTATATATAGTGGGGAGGTGCATAGGAGCTGCAACCCTTGCCCCTGGCGCAGCCCTTCCCCCTCCTACTCCTCCTCCTCCGTAGTGCTTAGCGAAGCTCTGCCGGAGAACCACGAGCTCCACCGCCACCACGCCGTCGTGCTACCGGAGATCTCCCTCAACTTCTCCTCTCCCCTTGCTGGATCAAGAAGGTGGAGACGTCCCTGGGCTGTACGTGTGTTGAACGCGGAGGCGCCGTCCGTTCGGCGCTTGAATCGGATCTTCCGCGATTTGAATCGCCGCGAGTACGACTCCATCAACCGCGTTCTTGTAACGCTTCCGCTTAGCGATCTTCAAGGGTATGAAGATGCACTCCCTCTCACTTGTTGCTAGCATCTCCTCAGATCTCTCATTAACCAGCGGATGCACATCATTGCTCTGCCATCCAGCGGCTGTGACTGGTGCCAACATGCCATGCCCCTTAAACCTGGAAAGGTCATACTTCCAATGTCAGTACAAGCTAGTAAACCATGCTACTTATTCTTCCCTGCGTCATCCATCTCTCTCCTCCCTTCAAACAGAAACCTGCTCCCATCCAAATTCATGGTGAGCAAGAGTGGATCTTGCCTCCAACCACCGAAGATTGAATCCTTATACTAACTGGTGGTCAAATGTTCATTTTTCCCTTTCGATTAAGCTCATGTACTATCTAATTTCTAAACCCTAATTTGACCTCGTGGCCAACAATGGAGATGGGAGAGAACAAGGGGAGCAGGCAGCGGGAAGATTTGTAGCTTACTTGTCGAGGTCTGGAGGTGGGGCAGCGCAACGGGGCTCAACCGGTACAGATTTCGCCATTGGAGGAAGAAGAATGGCGGGCGGCTCCTCAGCAGCGGACGGTGCTGCTGCTCCTCAGGAGTGGGTCGTGGGCGGACGATGCTCCTATGTCGCGGACGGCGCTGCTGCTACTGCGGGCTGAGGGAAAGGATGCCCGGGGTCCGATGAGGAGCGCGAGGGGAGCAGCGGGCGGGGTGGCGGCGGCGGCGGCGGCGCGCAGGTCGGAGGCGGCGGCGCGGGAGGGTTAGGTTTACGGGTGTGTGTTGCGTGTGGGCAGCGGGACAGAGGGGGTGAGATTGGGGAATGACCCCCTTCATTATTTGGGAATTGGCGTTTTGCGTGGCCTGTCATCTGCTCTCGGATGGACCCAACCTAAACAATCCCGACACTTTTTCAGTCGTAATGAATCGGCGACACACAGCCTATTAGTGAAGTTTGTGTCTACCGACAGAAATTACATCGGTGGTCTGATGATGCTTTGGCGACAGATAATGTGTCATGAGCCTACATAACACCGAGAATCTATGTGTCGGTATAGTTTGGGACGACAAAAGTGTCGGTGATGAACACTTTTACCAACAGATGCATGTCGTCATTGTAGTGTCGTGGTGTAGTGGAGCCAATATGGGTATCTAGATCCCGCTATTGGTTATTGGCCGGAGAGGTGTCTCGGTCATGTCTGCATGGTTCCCGAACCCGTAGGGTCTGCACACTTAAGGTTCCGTGACGCTAGAGTTGTTATGGGAAGTTGTATGTGGTTACCGAAAGTTGTTCGGAGTCTCGGATGAGATCCCGGATGTCACGAGGAGTTTCGGAATGGTCCGGAGGTAAAGATTTATATATGGGAAGTCCTATTTTGGCCACCGAAAAATGTTCGGGATTTTTCGGTATTGTACCAGGAAGGTTCTAGAAGGTTCTGGAGTGGGGACCACCTGCATGGGGGGGACCCACATGAACGTGGGTAGTGGGGGCAAGGCCCCAGACCCCTGGCCAAGGCGCACCAAGATCCCCCTTAGAAGGAATAAGATCATATCCCGAAGGGATAAGATCAAGATCCCTAAAAAGGGGGGATAACAATCGGTGGGGAAGGGAAATGATGGGATTTCTTTTACTCCCACCTTTGCCAACGCCCCAATGGACTTGGAGGGCAAGAAACTAGCCCCATCCACCCCTATATATAGTGGGGAGGTGCATGAGAGCTGCAACCCTTGCCCCTGGCGCAACCCTTCCCCCTCCTACTCCTCCTCCTCCGTAGTGCTTAGCGAAGCTCTGCCGGAGAACCACGAGCTCCACCGCCACCACGCCATCGTGCTGCCGGAGATCTCCCTCAACCTCTCCTCTCCCCTTGCTGGATCAAGAAGGAGGAGACGTCCCCGGGCTGTACGTGTGTTGAACGCGGAGGTGCCGTCCGTTCGGCGCTTGAATCGGATCTTCCGCGATTTGAATCGCCGCGACTATGACTCCATCAACCGCGTTCTTGTAACGCTTCTGCTTAGCGATCTTCAAGGGTATGAAGATGCACTCCCTCTCACTTGTTGCTAGCATCTCCTAGATTGATCTTGGTGACATGTAGGAAATTTTTGAATTATTACTATGTTCCCCAACAAAGAGAGAGCCTCGGCCACAAACAAGAATAAATAAGGTGATTTCTATACTTGTATTCTCATCACGGACCAACCGATGGGCGAGCCGAGAGTTTTTGCCAGGGCCTTGTGCCCCAAGACCTCTCTATGACATTGTGACTGCGCCACACCCTAGCTATTTGCGGATATGGAAGTCAGCCGAATACAGGCGGGGCTCACTCTACATACATCGTTGGAACGACATCATTATGATCCTGCGCAGCTCGAATGGGGTGTACGACATGGCTCGGCTGCCGGGGAAAGCTTACGATGATAAACGACATTTAGGTCCATCACACCTGCCCGATAGGTCCGTCTTAGCAAGCTACCATGAAGGGGTTTGTTATGTGGTGCTTGACAAATTCCAATTACAAATGTGGACACTGGAAGAATCTGCAAAAGATGGGGTGGATGCTTGCACACAAGGCCGACCTTAGTCCTTATAATCATGAAGTACAACAGTGGATGGAGCCAAGAGTGCCGTGGGAGGTTCCGAAGACAACAAAGCCTTGATTAGATTATTTGAACCTTGCAACATTAAGAAATGCATATATGACGAGGAGGATGACTAGAGTGACACTATCGGTGACTGTGACATCGTCAGTGAGGATGATCAAGAAGACATTCATCAGGTGTATGGGTTCGATGGCACAACCAATGATGGAGATGACGATGGTCATGATGAAGAAGGAGATCCACACGAATATGAAGAAGAAGGTGGATTCGAAAGCAAAGAGGGCTGTGTGTACTCTTGGGACTCGGACGAGGACAACTTCATTGACATAGATGAAAGTGCTGCATACCTGTGGGATGAAGAGTATTGCTTTTACAAGATCATAGGATTACATCCGCACTATAAAGTGGTGCTTTTCCAAACCAGTGGCGGCGTTGTGGAAAACCATCCTAGGACCTCGAGAATGCAATATTTAGGACATCAGGTTGTGAAAAATCCTCATTCATATGCTTATTGCAACAAAGCAGCATTCCCTTACCGCACTTGCTACGTCGACGCGCTTCCAGCAATAAAAATAATCTCCAATTTGTATGCATCATCTTGTGGTTGGTGACCCGTAGCGTGTAAGGTAACTCTTTGGGAGGAAGAAGAACAAGCATGACCAAGATAGAGCGTTCGGGTCCTTCAGTACGTTGCAGCTGTGCCATTTAGGAGGTGTTTGTTTCGGCGTTTTGTAACGTAACCTGATAACGACGGGATCGGAAAACGATTGTTTTTGTTTGGTTGGACTTCACCGTAATGAGATCCCGTGTAATCAGATTACACCGTTGTACAAATTTGATTCCACCCACATATCCACGGTATCCGTTCCCTCTCTCTGATGCAAAACTCTCGCCGCTGTTCGTTCTTTTACCCGAGGCTGGAAAAGCGGCCCCAATGGCGTGCGAAATTAGGGGCCAGCCGGCAGCACGCGAGATCGGAGCAACAGGCGGCGTGCGAGATTAGAGCAGTCAGCGGCCCGCATGCTTGGGGGTGGCCGGCTGCACTTGAGATGGCCGGCGGCCGGCGGCCCACATGCTTGGGAGCGGCCGGCCGCCCTTGAGATGGCCGGCGGTCGGTGGTGCACATGCTAGCGGAGGCTGGGGCTGAGCAGGCCGCTGACCGGCGGAGGCTGACCGGCGAGAGACAGGGCAAGTCTGGCAGTCAGGGAGAGAGAATCCTCATGCATTAGGGAAAATAGAGCAGATCAACGGTATCCAATTCCTTTACCTTTGACGAACCAAACAAACTAGGAAAGAAATCGTTACACCTCCTAAAATGCTGTGATCTGATTACGTTAACGTTGACGTTACCATTCTTGCAACCAAACACCTCCTTAGTTTCACGTGCTGTGGCAGCTGGATCGATCTCAATTTTGTACCGGTCTTCCATATTTTTTAGCAGACTGTCTGTGTGTTTATCAGCTGGGTTCTTACGATGGTATCTAAGAATTTATATAATACTACTTTCTCTATCCGGAATTAGTTGTCACTCAAACGGATCCATCTAGTAGCGACAACTAATTCCGGACTGAGAAACTAGTAAATAATTATGACTAATTTAAATTTTGCATGGATTTATATCCTCTCGTTGCATACAACATGTGTCAATCAGTAGCATGGATCATGTGCAAACTAATCAATTATTCTATATCGGTCTCATAGCTGGTCGTCCAGATCATAAAAAATATAAATATTTCAATTGTTGCTTATGTACACATGCTAAAATGTAATATTCTTCCCGGGCTTTGCGGATAATTGATGGTGCTAAAAGGTTCATCGGGAAACGTTAGAGGTTCCCCAATGAATAATGAATTACTTGTTTGTTTTGTCACTCGGAAACTTTTCTATCCTCTGTCTGAGTTGCCTGCAACGCTCCAATCTACGAAAAAACGGCCCCACTAGAGTAAAGGTTTTGTTTTTGCTTCTCAGAGACGTCATTTCTTCACGAAGGCAAAACAAACAACCATGTTGATTGTAATAGGGCACCTTGGCTCGCTTCAGTGTTTATAGTCATTGCTAGGTGGTGTACGGATCTAGATGCAATTTTATTATTTCTAGCGTTTGTTGTACTACCATAATTGAAAATGAATATATTAGAAATTTTCCCAAAAAAAAAAGAATCTAGAATTTTTTAGTTGTCTTCACTAATTTTTTCTGGATTTTACTCATGAGATGGGGTGCAAAACAAACCTTGAACTTCTAGGCGAAAGTTAAATCAAACCCTGAACTCCCAATCTCTGAAATCAGCACACCAAATTCTTAGATCCCGGTCTATATTGAACCTTGAGAGTGTTTTCAAACAAGGATTGCTGATGTGGCGGGTCAACCCAGGATTGTTGCCCGCATGGAGCTGCGATGGGCTAGCCCATTGGCGAATGTTGTACCACCAGTTTTGTGCTGGTTAAAATCTTTACGACCCCTCAAAAAAAGTTAAAATCTTTAAAACCAACACATACATGTTACCTCCGATTGCAAGATTGTGGTAGATGAAGTCAAGGGTGAAAGCGCTTGTGTCTCGTTGAGCAACGCGACTTATTGAAATAAGCTAACGGCAGTGCGAGATCGTGAAAACAAACGTGAAACATTCTGTTTGGTAAAACTGAATATTTTTATAACGCGAATATATTGCAAAGTTGACCACGAAAAAATTAAGCTCTAACATATTTCGAAAATCTTGAACATTTTTTGACAACAAACAGTTTTTTAAAACCTAGGTGGTAATGTAGCCATGTAGCAAACATTTGTTTAGAACACAAACATTTTCAAAATTTGAACAAGTTTTGAGGTACTGTAGCAAGCAATTTTTTATAAGCAGATTTTTTTAAAATTTGTGAGCATATCTTTAAGACACAATTATTTTTTGAATTTGAACATTTCTCGAATAATGTTTTAAAACAAGAACATTTTTTGAAAAATGGGAACGTTTTTTGAATTTTGGAAACTAAATTAATGTTCCGAACATATTTTCAAACCGCGAACAATATTTTGAAATTCTAAACATTTTTGGAAGAAACAAACATTGCAAAAAAGAAAAAGAAACGAAATAAAACATGAAAACCAGATGAAATCGAGAAAGAAATAAAAAAAACGAGGAAAACGAGTGAAGCAATTGAAAAAATAGAAGGAAATAAAAGAAGAATAAAAAAGTAAAAACCGAAACAAGCAGGGATCAGAACAGAGAAACGCACAACCTACTCAACGATAACAGTGTTTGACTTGCCATGTTAGCGAGTACCTGCTAAACGCTCTCAAGGTTGAAAATAGACCGGGATTAGAGAGTTTGATGTCCTAATTTCAGGGATTAGGAAATATCCAAATCATGTCGGAGGCCGAGTAGAGGACAAGGGCAAAGCTAGGGTTCCTCCCCTGCTCCCCCCCGC
Organism: Thinopyrum elongatum; assembly: GCA_011799875.1. Classification (NCBI taxonomy): domain Eukaryota; kingdom Viridiplantae; phylum Streptophyta; class Magnoliopsida; order Poales; family Poaceae; genus Thinopyrum; species Thinopyrum elongatum. Next base: position 559,323,037 of record CM022302.1, read on the forward strand.
CCCCCGCCGCCGGCAACCCTCGCTCTCCCCCGCCGCCGCCGGCCGCCGGTCGCGCCCCCCGGCCCGCCTCCCTCCCCCCTCCTTCCCCCCTCCCCCTGCGCTCCCGTCACCCCCCGAGGCGGCGGAGCGCCCCCTCTGCTCCTCCCGTCTCGACCCGCCCTCCTCCTCCTCCCCCCTTCGCCGACGCCGGCAGTGGCCTCCGGCGTGCCCGGGTGGCGCTGGCGGCGGCGGATGTCCCTTCCCCGCACGCCCGAAGGGGGAGTCGGGGCTCCCTCCTGCCCGGCGGCGGTGCTCTTCGGCTGATGGCGGTGGGGCTCGGCGGCGGAGTCCGGCGGGCCTCGGGTGCCCTCAACGCGGCAGCGTGGTTGTTGGCTGCGGGGCGGCGCTGTGGGCTGCTGGCCGGCGGCGCCCGCTCAGCCCAGATCGGAGCACTTTCGGGCCCCATCTGGGCTGGGGCGGGCCTGCGGGTCGGGGCACGGTGGCGTGGCTCTTTGGTGGTGTGGCGAGGCGGCGGTGGCTGCGGTGGTGATGGCTCCGGTGGTCGGCGTGCTGCAGCGCGGCTGCAGGGACTGTTCGGACCCGTTTGGGTCCGGCCGGGCCGGTGGTGACCTGGCAAGTCCCTGTCGCTACGTCCGGTCGGCTCCGCGCGGCGGTGGAGGTTGTTCCCTCCTGTCGGCTGCGGTGCAGTTGCCCCCAAGCCCGGTGTCTCCTTGTCCTGCCTCCAGGTCTCGTGTTGGTGGCCTCAGTGAGACGGCGAAGATGGTGCGATGTCCATGGCGGCACAGGCTGGTGGGCGGCATGTTGGGCGGTGCACTTCCGATCGTCTGGGGTGACGGTGGTGGGTTCGGGGCGGGAGAAATCTCTGGCGGCTCATTCGCCACCGGCGCAGCGGCGCCCGTGGGCGTCGTCGGACCCTCCTGAGGGGCGCCGGTGATACCCCTTCCCCACTGCCATCCGCGTACCGGGGGAAACCCTAGGACTTGTCCGGGCAGCAGCGGCAGCGTCGTCGCATTCCTTCATGAAGGTGTTGCTTGGTACGCGAGACTTCGAAGTGCTTGGCCTGCGGTGGTACTTCTCCGGAGGGTGCAGCGGGTGTCGGCCATCTTCACTTAGTTGGGTTGCCGGCGTCGTCATTTGTTTCTTTTTTCTTTCTCTTCCTTTTCTTTTGGGCTTGTTTGTGCTGCAGCCCCAGCGAGCTGGTTGTATTGGTTGGTTGCTTTATAGTCTAAAGCGGGGGTGACCCTTTTTCGTCATTTCGGGGATTAAGAGTTCAGGACTCCATTTAGATTTATATCTCATTTTTTTGAGCGGCTTAAAAAATAATCTGCCTCTACCAAGTTCAGAACCCGAAGGTTTGGTTTGGACTTTTTTCTTGAGAAAATAAATTACCAACGCAACCGGCTCCACCAAAAAAAAAAATCTGGTCCCCAAATCGCCTAAAAATTCCGGCCACCGCTCCCCGTCTTCTATGGATCCAGCCGCCGCTCCACCGTCCCAATCCCACCCCACTCATGCGCGACCGACTCCTTCGGGTTCCTCTGTCCGCGGCCATGGCGGAAGGCAACGATTCCTGGGAGGCGGCCGTGCTTCTCGGCTTCGGCTCCGGCTCCAGCCCTTGCTGCGGGGATCCGCGGCGCACGGCTAGTGTGCTTATGGGTCTTCTTCGCCATGGAGGCGATGAGCCGCGGACCGGCACCTCAGTCCTGCTCCAACGCCAGTGAGGTAAAAGCTGTGTTTTGAAATTCGGCTGAAAAAATTGGATTTCGGCCGAAATTCAGCCACGGCGGCCTGGGGCGAAAAGCAGTTTTCGGCGAAAAACATAGATTTTGGTCAAATTTTAGCCAAATTTTGGTCAAATTTCGGCCGAAATTTTTGAAAATGGCCGAAATTAGGCCATGTCGGCCTAGGGCGAAATTTTTCGCAAAACGAAAGTCAAAACGCTGGGTAAAAGTTGATGTAATGATGTTCTTTCGTCATAGATTCCAGCGAAATCAAAGGAAAGAAGGATGTCCTGTCCTGTGAAACTCACGTGCCACCATGCATTCCTTTGAAATCGAGAATATTATGTCTTCCTGTATGTCAAATAGCCCTACTAATTGTGTGAGTGAAGGCGTTGCTCTTCTCCGTGTCAAACATCCTGTGAAATCAAAGGAAGGGGCTTCCTTTCCTCTCCAAAAGTTCATTTGGCCATTCCTGCCATCCAAGCGACGGTGCCGCCATTCCGACGGAATTGAGAAGAATCCTATGACTTCCGTGTAGAAATCGCCATTCCTAGAGTGTCTTCCATCGATCTTTGATCCCCGCAGCAAAAGGAAAGGACCATATCCTCCTCAAAGTTGCCTCTCACCTTTGCTTGATGCCTTAACGTTGCAGCAAGAAAGAAGAAAGAACACCACGTCCTCAAAGCAGTCTCCCACCTTTGGTTGATGCCTTTGCAGGTCCCAACCACACCTTCCATACAGCGCGTTTCCTCTCAGTTTGCTTCCATTATTGTGCACACCACCTATTCCAAATCAAGCCAAATCAAGCACGATGGACGCCCATGGCGCCCTTGACTCGCTCCTTGGCCGCCTCACCGCCATCCTCGTCGACGAGGCAAAGCTGCTCGGCGGCCTCCATGGCGACGTGGAGTTCATCAAGGAAGAGATGGAGTGCATGAATGGCGTGCTCCTCCACCTCATGGAGGCTCAACACCTCGATCGCCATGTTCGTGCTTGGATGAAGCAAGTCGTTGGCCTCGCCCGCCACTGCGAGGGCAACGTCGAGCTCTACATCCACAATGTCACAGACGCTGGCCACCACGCCCATGGCTTCCTGAGCTACCTGCGCAGCATCGTCCGGTATGTGCGCACCATCCCGGAGCGGCACCGGATTGCGACACGGATCCGGGAGCTCAAGGTCAAGGCGCATGATGTGGGACACAGGCAGCTGAGGTACGGTATCACCGTGCCACCGGCTGCTGACCAGGACGGCGCTACATTCATGGACGACGACTTACAAGCCCCCGACGGACCAGAAGCCGAGCTGGAAGATGCTCGGAGACGCGCTCTTCTTGTCAACTGTTCATGGTCGGAGAACAAAGAGGCTTATGAACAGAGAATCATTGATGATACTATCAAGTCCGTGCTGCCGTCTGAGGAGGAACTTGTTGTTGAGGTAGCAAACGGGAAATCACACCCGAGGGTATTCCTGATGACCTGGAATATATACTATCGATGTGAGGATATGCGCAGAGCGGATAGTGATTTCACAATTCTTATTGTTGCTAAGAAACTATATGAGCAGGAAATCAGCTCATTTAGTTGCAAAGCCTGGGTCCGCTATTACAAATTGGATTCTGTGGTCGTATTACTGCGGGACATACTGCACCAAGTGGTGCCCCTTCCAGCTGAACAAGAAGACGTGCCCTCGGTGGAAGCGGAGAAGAGTACAGAAACATCACCGAGAAAAGTGGCAATGCTCAGGGTGGAAGAGGAGAAGAGTATGAAAACATCACCGGGTAGTGATGAGGCAATGCAACTCACCAAGAAACTTGAGGGGTTCCTCAAAGGTAAACGATTCTTGATCATTCTTGAGGGTGTCATTAAGAGAGAATGGAATAACATAAGGTCTGCTCTGTTACATGTTTCTACTCAAGGCTCTCCTGGTAGCGTTATAGTCATTACCACAGATGATGCTGATTTAGTAGAGGGATCCCCTTATAAAATCCTCAAACCAAAAAGTCTATTTGGTGATTTCTGCAGTAAAACCATGGAGCTTGCTAGATGTTCTGAAGATTCTGTACATCGTATATCGGAATTTTTAGAATTATGTCACCCCGATGTCTTTGCAATGAAGATGTTCCAACATCTTCTGTATGTTAACCCTGGAAGAGGTAAAACACAGCTAGACCAATTTACAAAAACCTTACAGGGTTGTCGAGATGCAAACAAAAGTGTCGCAAAGCAAATGGTGAAGATCTCCTACAATGACCTGCCTGCCAAGTACAGGAGCTACTTGTTGTACCTGACCATCTTCCCAGAAGGTGACCCCATTAGGAGAACTACCGTGTGTAGAAGATGGATAGCTGAAGGGCTGATAACCTCAAGGGAGAATCATGCAGAAGATGAAGCCAATTCTTGTTTCGATGCACTCCTCTCAAGGGGTCTCATTCAACCTGTGGAGATTGGTGACACGGGCAAGATCAAGACCTTAACTTTGCATCGTGTTGTTCATGAAGTCATCAACAGGATTGCTAGAGATGTTAACTTTCTGGACACGGACCTACCACCCAATTTGGCTCGCCACCTCCCCGTTCACAGTAGAACTGGGGTGCAAACATCTCATGCCGATCATTCCGTGAAAGCAGCTGATGGCAATGGCATTGTAGCATTTCTTCCAGACTTGGCAAAGTCATCTCAGTGGAAGCTAATGAAGATGCTGGACCTAGAAGGTTGCAGGGGCTTAAAGAAGCAACATTTGAAGAGCATCTGTAAAATAATACTGCTGAAGTATTTGAGCCTCAGGAACACAAATGTCACTCAACTACCCAAGAAAATCGAGAAACTACAGTGTCTGGAGACATTGGATATCCGGCAAACAACGCTAGTCATTTGCCACAAAATCGGTCATGCTTCCAATGCTAAAGCTTCTGCTTGCTGGCCAGGTTAAGTCTCCAAGCAACGGCTCTGAAAGGTCTCGGGATTTGCTTACGGCGGTGCGCCTTCCCAGCCGCATCAGAGGAATGAAACAACTCGAGACACTGTCCCACGTTGAAGCTTCCGACAGTTTTAATGATTTAACTGATGTTGGTCACCTGTTACGCCTGAGGAAACTGGGTGTGATTCTTTCTGGTAAGCAAGGTGGCTTGCGTCTTTTGTTCCAACAGATTGAAAAATCACACGGTTGCCTCCGCTCTTTGTCAATCCAGATCAACCAACCGGTTTCCAAAACTGATGATACTCCTTGTGCGGAGGAGATGGTCATATTAGCCTCGCCTCCAAAACTTCGAGCCTGAAAATCAACGGCATCACAAGTGGGTTTCTCACCTGGATTGCAGAGCTTGATCAACTTACGAAGATAACATTGACAGAGACTTACCTAGGGGAACATTATATAAGCATCCTTGGCAAGCTTGCCACCCTATGTTGCCTCAGGCTCCGGCGCAATTCATGCGCTGGAAGCAGGCTCAAATTCAAAGGGGAAGAGTTCAAGAGCCTAAAGTCTTTGGTCATCGATGACAACATCATCACCAACATTATCGTCGATGCTGGAGCAGCTCCCAAGCTCGAGACGATTGTGTGGTGCTTCATGAAAATGGAGTCTATTTCTGGATTGCTCTGCCTTCCCAAGCTGAAGAATGTCGAGCTCAATGGTGACTGTGACCCAGACCCAGTGAAACAAGCACTTCGAAAGCACCCCAACCATCCTGATTTTAAGCACAAGCCACGCCATGGATACCAAGAACATGGAGCTACTGTTGCTGCCTCCACCTCCATGAGCAAGTGACCGATTACCACCCATCAACTAGAAACTTGCTTCGATCAGTGTTTGACCCACTCATGTACCATCCTGAATAAAGAGGCACTTCTTTCAGACTGTAGGAGTACCTGGCTATCTTCTTTCAGTCCCGCGCCTCGTTGTATCTGGATTCTATCTGTTTTGTGTAATTTGTGTGCCTTTCGTGAGTGCACTTATGTGTTTGGTTTTAATTCTTTGTACTCTCCAGACCTGGATTGTATTATGTGTGTGCATGTTTGTGCGCGAGCTGCATGCTGTGGTATGTAGTGTGGTATTGAATTTTCATTGTCCTATCTTGGTTCACCGCGCGCCAAAGCTATATCTGTTCTGTTTATTTTGATTGGTGTTTAGTTCATAGTTGTTCAATGAAGTCGGGAGCGCAGAGTTGTTGTGCTAACTGTAAGTTGGTTATGTAGTATGTTGATCTCTGTTCCTTTTGTCAATCAGAAACTTCTATGTTGTTGTGCTAACTAGTCATCTTACGCTGTTAGATTGATATTCGATCAGACAAAACTATTGCGATCTGCTACCCTAATGTGGTGAGAGTCTGCTGTCCTTGATCAGATTTGTCTTCGTCAGTCATTAAAATCACTAGACCAATATAATGCACAATGACGATGTGGGCAGCTTAATGTTCAATAGCCAGCATGGCTGTCCAGAGGCCGTGAGGCAGCATCCCCTAGCTTCGGCATATCGGATAGAGGAGACTAGCGAGCTTGGAGACAGATGAGAAACATCTAGGAGTGTCAGGAGAATCCAAATCATTCCAGCCTTGTATGGTGTTTGTCTATGTGCGCACATGTTGTATGCTTTGGGTGCATAGTGTGATACTGGACTTTATTTTTCGATGTATTATCGTCGCACCCCCTAATCGACCAGGACAAAAATACATGTCCCCTCCATCCATTTTTGCACTATTAATGGATTATCCTTTAGTATTTGACTAAAAATGGAAGGAAAGAGTTTGGATTGTTCCCCAGTTGAAAAGAGATATGCCTTGACCAATCAGGTAAACAATTTGATAAACAGTGTGTCAGGCACTCAGGCAATCAGGATTCAGGAGTACTTAAGATAAGTAGTTGTGTTTTTTTTACTTGAAGATAAGTAGTTGTTGTACTAACGTAGACGGAAGAATTAGCACCTGCGTTGGTGAAAATATTTGACGTTCCAATGAATCACTCACTGTTCCTTTTGTCAAGGTATAAAAACCAATTGCATTAAAATTCTTTTGTGTGGCCACGCCAGCCTATTGTGGCACCGGAATGGAGGAATCCCGTCTGGTCCATTCTTGCCCCAACTGGGCATTGGCTGCCGCAGTGAAATGTGCTGATGACCTCCGGAAGAACCTGGCGGGTGAGCGGAATCCAGCCGCCACTGACTGCTCGGCTGTGATGGCCATCTCCGGTGCTCTGCTTTCTGGGCCGCTGCGTTCACTGGTGGATTCCATCGCGGCCGATACCTACCGGCTACTCCACCTCGTGCAGTGTTACCCAAGGTTTTGGTTACCGGTCAAAATTTCGAGATTTCCCATGGTTACCGCGTATTTCCGCGCCCCTCGGTAAATCCCCATACCAAGCAAAAAATACCAAATTTTTGAATTTTTTTAATTTGAATGCTCGATTTATAGTAAAGTACGTAGGATCTAATTAATGCCATGAGATTTGGTTCCGACGTGTTGGTAGCAACCTACTTCCTGTTTTGAGTGGTTTCTGGTTCGAATATTTGTTCATTCACTTATTTGAATTCAAATTTCAACTATAAAATTCGTTTGAAATATTCTCGGTATTTTTCGGTAACCGTGGTAACCACGTTCAGCGCAAAACACATAGTTCAGGTCAGCGGAGCGAGAAACTTGCTCTCTGTTCTTCTATATGCATATTTGAGTACGCTCATCGTCATGTATGTTTGAGGCTTTGAGGTAGTGTTCCACTATATTCAGTTAAGAAGTGTCATAATGTTTGTAGAGAGTTTCTAATGGCTTCTGTGCAGTGAGACTGGTTCATGGCGATGTTCAGCTCAGTCGTGTGCATGTTCACTGAAGTTGCAGTTTCTTTTGCTTCTCAGTTCAGATGTCAAGTTTGCACCCATCATCTGCTAAAATGCTATGTGCAGTTATCATCGGATTGTCTAAGAACTCACAGTCGTTCGTGAGTTATTCTAGTTTACGCTGCCACTAATAGGACAAATGATTAAATGTTGGTATTGATCCCTTCTACGCAACAACAAAACCATGTGAAGCGTTATAGACTTATAATGCACCTGGATACAATTACATATACAAGAACTGGGAGTGCCTCGACGCATCTTATGTTCTTCCATTGGCATCGGGAAGTACTCCCTCCGGTCCTTTTTAGTTCGCGTATAAGATTTGTCTGAAGTCAAACCTCGTAAAGTTTGACCAACTTTAGAGAAAAAATACGAACATTCACAATATGAAATCATTATCATTAGATGCGTCATGATTTAAATTTTCATATTGTATAACATCAGCATTGTAAATGTTGATATTTTTTCATATAAATATGGTCAAACTTTACAAAGTTTGACTTCAGACAATTCTTATATGCAGAGTAAAAAGGACCGGAGGGAGTATTTTCTTCATCCCATAATATAAGAGCATTTTTGTCATTAATGCAGTGACGGAGGGAGTACAAGTTAGTCTTCCCAAAAAAAACCATCTCACTACTGGAAAAAGACTTATAAATGAACTCACATTAGTGACAGTCGCAAATCTAGGCATCTAGCGCCTGCTACTGCCAACGGGCAGAAAAACAAGCCCACCACTGCTACCGGCTTACGAGTGGTGGGCATCAGTTTGCGCTTGCCACTGGTAACAGTTGTCCAAATTTGTCGTGGGATAAATGTTATCATTTGTGCCCGCCATTGATACTTAATTTATCAGTGGCGGTCCGAAATACGTGCCCGCCATATGTATTTTTTGGTCCAGCTTGACTCCCAAAATCTTGCTATTCTGCCGTTCCCATCAGTAACTGATACGTCCCAAACATATCTATTTTTCCAAACACTTTTGCTCTAGTTTTAGATTCTAATTATGATTTGAATGAAACTAACCCGGACGAACATTGTTTTCAGCGAAACTACCATGGTGTTGTTTTTGGTGCAGAAATAAAAGTTCACGGTTTGACATGGAAATTTATGAAGAATTTTTCTGGAATATATAAAAAATATTGGTGAAAAGATGTACCGGAGGGGGGCCACCAGAGGGCCACAAGGTCAGGTGGCGCCCCCCAGGGCACGCCACCCGGGCTTGTGGGACCCTCGAGACTCCGTTTGCCCTACCTCCAAGTTCAAAAATACCATTTCGTGGAGAAAAAATTAGAGAGAAAGTTTCATCACGTTTTACGATACATAGCCGCCGCCACCTCCCTATTCTTCATCGGGAGGGCTGATCTGGAGTTCGTTCAGGGCTCCGGAGAGGGGGATTCATCGTCATCGTGATCATCAACCCTTCTTCATCAGCAATTTAATGATGCTCACCGTCGGGAGTGAGTAATCTCTTCATAGGCTTGCTAGACGGTGATGGAGTTGGACGAGATTTGTCATGCAATCGAGTCAATTTGTTAGGGCTTGATCCTTAGTATTCACTATGTTCTGAGATTGATATTGTTATAACTTTGCTATGCATAATGCTTGTCGCTAGGGCCCGAGTGCCATGATTTCATATCTGAACCTATTATGTTTTCATGAATATAAGTATGTTTTGAATCCTATCTTGTAAATTGTATGCACCTATTATGTGTTATGATGCGCAGACCCCAAGGTGACAATAATTGAGATTCACTCTGATGATGACTGTAGTATGTGGAGTTCATGTATTCACCATGTGTTAATGCTTTGTTCCGGTTCTCTATTAAAAGGAGGCCCTAATATCTCTTAGATTTCGATGGACCCCGCTGCCACGAGAGGGTAGGAGAAAAGATTTCATGCAAGTTCTTATTATAAACACGTATGACTATATATGAAATACATGCCTACATTGAATTGAAGAATTGGAGCTATTGTGTATCGCTCTAGGTTGTGTCTGTTACATGATGAATGTCATCCAACACAAATATCCATCGCTCATACAATGCCTACGCTTTGCTCATATTGATCTTTGATAAGTTACTATTGTTGATGTTGCTGATACAATCACTCTAAAACTGCTACTGTTCCTGTTACTGCTGCTATCAAAAGTATCAAACTACTGTGCTACTAAACACTTTACTGCAGATATTTAGTTCTTCAGGTGTGGTTGAATTGACAACTCAACTGCTAAGGGTTATAAATATTATTTGACTCCCCTTGCGCCGAATCAATATATTGGGTGAAATATTACCTGTGAAGACTGTTGTGGTCCCCTATACTTGTGGGTCAGTAACTGGTGTGCTTGTTCTAAAGAGCTACCTGTCATTTGCATCACATGGTGTTTCTACTCCGATCCATGCCTTTTTATGGTCTGTCCACTCAAACCACAGCCACCTCAACTGTAGGGCTCTGCCAAAATATTCAAGATGATGTATTCCAAACCCTCCCAACGACTCTAGTCTTATCACCTTCCAATTCACTAGGCAGTGCCCTCCGTTTGCCTTCACTTCCTTTCCAAAGGAAGTTTCTTCTTATCTTATTGATTTTTTTTCTGGCCCACTTCTTTAAGGGGAATATTGTCATGTGGTAGATTGGTATAGATGATAGAACTGAATTCACTAATCTGAGCCTTCCATGTTTATTCAGAAATTTTCCTTTCCACGTTGGCAATTTTGCTGCAACACGGTCCACCAATGGTTGTACGTCTCCCATTCTTAGTTTTCAAATAATTAATTATTGGCAACCCAAGGTACTTGCATGGGAAAGGCTGCATTATATCTTGGAGATCAATTCTTCACACCTGATTGGGTATACTGCACATTTGTGTATGTTTATTTTTAGTCCTGACACATCGCCAAAGATTTTGAGAATGTGGTGGAAATCCTGTATCTCCTCTTTATCTGGATAGCCGCATCATCAGCATACATGCTAATGCGAAGCTTGGCAGTCCTGTTGTTTATGGGCTTGAGGATGGAAGCTTCCGTTCCAAGATGTAGCATTTTTTGCAGTGGCTCCATCGCAAGAATGAACAGCACGGGAGAGAGGGGGTCGCCCTGTCTTAGGCCGTTTTTGTGTCTGAAGCTTTTCCCTCGAACTCCATTTACTAGGATAGATGAGTTAGTTGATGCTAACAAGGCAGAGATCCATTCTCTCCATCGAAGACCAAAGCCCATTTGCTGCAGCACCTCCAACAAATAGTCCCATCTCACTGTACCGAAGGCCTTTGCTATATCTAGCTTCAGAAACAATGTTGGTAGCTTTGCCTTGTGTACCTCCTTAATCAAATTCTGAGTGTATAACAAATTGTCAAAATACTCCTCTTCTTGATAAATGATCTTTGGTTTCTTACCACTAGCTTCTCTAACTCCCCTGCCAGCCTATTTTCTAAGAGCTTTGAGATCAACTGTGCAATGCTGTGTGTCAAACTAATGGGTTTGTAGTCAGCAATAATGCTCCTTCCTGTTTTGATATTAGAACTATCAAGCCCGAGTTAAGCAAATTGAGCTGATGCCGCTGGTGATGGAAGATAAATTAGAAAATTTACGCAATCCTGCAGGCAAGTTTGAGAGAATGATTGGCTATACAACAGTAAACAAAGAAAACAGATGGAGTCCGGCACAAATAACTCAAATATCTCACCCAATAAAACCATTTTTTCCTTTTATATGTGTGTGTTGAGGGTGAGGGGAGGGGGGGGGGGGGGGGGGGGGGGTATCTGTTGAGCAGGCTATTTATATGCAGAGGGGAAAGGAGCCGGGGAAGATAATTCTGGCCTAGTGCATGTCAGTTACGGATTTGTACATAACGGAGAGCCAAGAAATTGCTGCTTTTATATTCAGTTTGCTACTGTTTCCCTAGTTGTTGACTCATGGGTGCAATTGAAAACAATTGATATGTCTTTATTAATACAAACTCGGCAGATATTTTGTACTGGGCAATGAGTGTTGGCACGTGGATAATTTTTATTGGCCTAACTTTGCCGAGTTGATCTAGAGAAAACTCAGCAAACTGTGGTGCCACGTGCCACTTCCGTTAACGGCCTGTCCCGTCTAACTATGCGGTTCACCGAGTTTTTTCTTTCAGGAACTCGGTAAGCATTGTTTAAATATTCACTGAGTTCATGTTCTCCTTCCCGTTAAGCAAAAGCTTTAATTTGCTCCAACTCGCACATGCATAAAGCTTAAGGTGCAAGGCAACATAAAGATTTCTTGCATCCACGACTTGCCCTTGCTAATTCAAACATGACTTGGTCTATTACGTACGGTACATATGACATACTTTATTGGAAACACAGGTGGTGTGAAGGACAAACTAACAAAAATAGTGGTACACAATTCGGCGTAACATTTTATTTGGATACAACTATTTTTATCTTGAAGTTATTAAACTCTAGAGAGCTGATAGATCAAGCAAGCTAGCAGCATATTGTATATTGTATGTAGTTACTCCGATGGGACAATGATGGAAGACGACTGAGAGTTGCTAGCTAGTAGCATGGCATGGCACGACCTTGGCACGGAGTGGGCGCTTCATGACTATGGTGAGCTCCAGCGTCTCAGTGAAGTCCACCGGCTCGCCGGGCACCTCGCTCCACTGGAACGCCCTCACCATGGTGGCCACAAGGAGGTTGACGTGCAGCAGCGAAACGTCGATGCCAGGGCACATCCGGCGGCCGGCACCGAACGGCATCATTTTGATCTCCTTGCTCCCCGTGAGATCCAGGTCCTCCCCCTCGCCGCCGGGTAGGAACCGCTCCGGCCGGAACTGCGTGGGGTCCGGCCACACCTTCCTGTCCATGGCCATGTCGCCCAGCGTGAAGTTCACCGACACCTCTTTGGGCACGGTGAAGCCGTCCAGCACCGTGCCGTTCTCCCCGGCCGCCGCGTGCGGCAGGATGAAGCGCGCCGGTGGGTGCCGCCTCAGCGACTCCAGGACCACCGCCCGGAGGTAGGGCAGGTGCTCCTCCTCCCGGACCTGTAAAAGTTTATGTTTTTTAAGAAAAAATAAAAGAAATTCAAACGTGTTTTTTGAATTCGCACAAAATTTGCCCGAGCTGGACCTGGCCGTCGGGGACGTCGTGTATTTCGGCGCGGAGCTTCGACTGGATCTCCTGCCGTGTGACGAGGTTCGCCATGGCCCACTGCAACATGTTGACCGTAGAGTCGACGGGCCCGGACAAGAGTTCCGTGCACAAGGCGACGATCTCGCCGTCCGTCAGGTGCCTGCTGCTGCCATCTTGTTCCGGGATCCGGAGGCCGATGAGCGAGTCCACGTAACAATCCATTTCAAAGCTCTTGCCGGAGGCATTGCGCCGCGCACGGCACGCTCGTGTCAGCGGGATGAACACCTCCTCCTGCCGCCGCCGCATGGATAGCATCCTCTGGTACCGTCGCCAGAAGAGGAGCTTGCTGACCTTGGGGCTCGACCCGAACACCTGGAACCCCACCACCTCCTTGAGAAACTGCCTCTGCAGCGACGTCACTGCCACGATGGAGGCGTCATCGAGCGCCTGGCCGAAGCACATGCAAGCAATCACGTGGAAAACAGCGTCATGCAGGAGCCCCTCGATGACGACGACCCCTTGGCCGCTTCGCATCTGGCGCGTGATGCCGTCGACGAGGCCCGAGGCGGCGCGCTGGCGGGCGGCGGCGTACCGCGGGATGCTGGACGGGTGGAGCGCCCGGCCGGTGAGGTTTTGCCGGAGCGCGCGCCACAGCGGGCCGTACGCGGCGGACGTGATGTTGTGCTGGTCGCTGGAGAAGATGCGGGTGGCGAGGTTGGCCGGAGGCCGGTCGGCGAACGCCGAGCCGAGCTGCACGAGGACGCGGTGAGCCACGGCCCGGTCGGCGACGAACACGACGGGGAAGGATGGGAGGAGGTAGAGCGTGAACACGGGGCCGTACCATGACCGTGCCACGCGGACTACGGACTCGATGTTGACGCTTGTCCAGGCGAGCAGCAGCAGCGGGCCGAAAGCCGTCAGCGAGGTGGGCCCAGGCGGGAGGAAGGACGAGCCCGCCGCCTTGGCCTTGCACAGGGACGAGAATACAAGGGATAGGGTGAGGCACAAGGTGGTGGAGAGGGAGTAGTACACCCAGTCCTCCATGGCTCCCTCAAGATGCCTAAGCTAAGCTACCTTGAGTGAATGGCTACGCTTGCTTCTTCATCTTTCTTTATAGTGTCGATCGATCGGCAGCGGGTGAATGAGTGGCCGGTGGCAGGTTCGGTCATCAGCACATACGTGTACGTCCTCTGAAACATGTAGGGCAGTTTAAAATTAAATATGTCCACAATCACGCTGATACGACAATCACGCTGATAGCTCTAACCATGGGTACGTACGTAAATGATGATTCAGCTAACGTTGGTCCGCCATTACCACTGGTCGATCGCATCTCACGTCTGCCATCACAAGGGGAAACAGACACATTCCTGACGCATGGGTCTAGGTTATTAGTTTGGCATGACCCCACAGCTAAGTTTTTTTTTTTGCAAGAAAACTTTTATTCATCAACTGTCATGACAGTACGAAGAACACTAAAAATAATAAAAATTACATCCAAATCAATTGACCGCCTAACGACAACTACAATCACTGGAGGGACCCGCAGCTAAGCTAACACAAGGGAAAACTAGGCAGGTTCACCTGGCGTAACCACTGCATACTTTAATAATGTAGTGTATAAATTTAGGGACGCGAATTTTTGGGACATGGTGCCACGCGATGATAAAATCTGGGTTGTCCGTCTATGCTACGAGATTAGCACTTAATATAGCGATTTAAGAGATACTAAAATGATACGATGGGTTAGTTTGACGAATACGCATTTGTGATACCCTAAGTACGTGGGTAGGTGGGATAGGCATTAAACCCATTAAGCATCGCGAGATTGACGGCCAACCAACTATGCCACGTGGTGCAAGTTGGTTGGCCGCGATGAGAAAGCTTTTGAAATATTTTTTAGATAGAGGTGAGGATTTTATGTTTTTTAGATGGTGGTTAGAAACCCACATATTTTTTTTAAATGGAGGGTTATGCAAAGTGGCGCTCGCCGGTAGGCTACGGTGGTATTTTCTTTTCATTTCCTTTTTTAGATGGAGGTGAGGATTTTTTCTGAGATGTTTTTTAGATAGAGGCGAGGACCACATGTTTTTCTAGAATAAAAACGTGCACACAGCTTTCTCTCAAGCGGCGCCACAGGGTGGCGCCCCAACCACTAGTCTATATAATGGTGTTGTCCTTTATGACTAGTCTGCCAGTTGGAGTGAATGCACACAAATGGTAACAACAAGTGATGCTGTGTAGTGTATTCGACTGCTCTCAATTACTGAATTCTAGTTGCTGTGAATGAGGCATTTTTTCGTTGATGGATATGTTGTTCAGTGCATTCACACATCTGGAGAGATTAAGTTGTGAACTATATAAAAAATAATGAAAAAAAATCACATGAAATACACTATTAGCTACGAGTAGGAGAAACAAAGTTCACTCAGTGAGCAGTTGGGATGGGGGTACCACGTCTTAATAGTCCACTAAATGCACATGTAGTCTCATGTGATTATTATCACATTTGGTTTTGTTTTCTTGGCTGTAACATTATTGATGTCTGTTTAAACAGTACTTCGTCTGTAAAGAAATATAAGAGCATTTAGATCACTACTTTAGCGATCTAAATGCTTTTATATTTATTTACGTAGGGAGTACTTCAGTTTCGCACGCCTCGGTCAGTCGCCACCTCTCACTTCTCGAACAAAATCAAGCTTGGCTTAAGAACATATTCATCCTGTGCCTTGCTAATCTGCTGGCCATCGCTTTGCTGTTCGTCCATAAACACAAAAGCTCAATTCCTCTACAAAGGGAGCCTCGAGGTTGTCAGCATCTACCAATAATCTATTGCACTGCTATCCCATACGTAATTTCTTTTCCCTACTCTCCATGCATTGTATGTACTTCTATCTACTAGCTAGTATGTGTTGTTGTTTTTTTCTATTTTTGCAGCGATAGTACGTGTTGCTTGCTCACCTAGGATGCAGGCAGAAAATGGTCTACTAATAATGTATCTGCAACGGTTGCATGTATGCACCACTAAATGGCCCCTGCACACCCATCATGCCACCGCCAGCCCCCTGCAACCCATCAAGCCACCCAGCTGAAAATGCACACCGGCGGTCCATGTTGTCGTTAACCACCCGCTACTAATAAATGAGCTGCTCTAGTCTGCCTAGTGAGCCACGGTCACTCATTGATGTTGGGAATACATCATTTATTAGAAATAATTCATCCTAAGAAATCCATATAGCCAGTTGTATCTCTGAAATTGACCAGGACGGGGCCCCTCATGTGGCCCCCTCGCGACGCCTCCCCGGGGCGCCGCCAGGGGGCGATCTCAACGCCGCTAGAAGCCAACAACGACGCGGCCTCTCCTCCGCCGCTGCCGCCGGCTTAGGCCGGGGTGGCGGCTGGCCCGGTGCAAAAGGGGCCAGGGTGCTGGATGCGACGGCATCCCTCATGGATCGGCTGGGGCGAGTCCAACGAGGAGCACATGCGCAGCGGCTAGGGCGGCGCCCCTGGTCTAGCGGCAGTGGTGCTAGCCCCCATGGTCGCCGGGAACCGGTAGGTTCTCTTGTAATGGTGGGCATGGCGGCGGCCGCGGATCTGGATCCCACCCAGATCCATCGTCGATTCTTCACATGGATGGTCGGCGGCGCGATGAGGGTTCCGGTGAGGGGATGGAAGATCTCCGCCGGAGTACCGGCGATGGCATACGTCTTCATGGCGAGGCTCCGCTCGGTTTCAGCCAGCCGCGAGATCGGGATGACGCGGCTTCCGGTGAAAATCACGCCTGGCTGCGGTCTTGGCGGACGATGGCGGCGTCTCTGACGTCGTTTCCTTCTCGATGCATCGTTGTTGCAGGTCACATCAACTCGATCGGGATGTTCCAGTGGAAACCCTAGATCTGGGTCTACCAGATCGGACGACGACGGTGTCTTGGGTGTCGTTCTCCCTCCCGGGGGCGTCGTTTTGGAGCAAGTGCTGGCTGGAGGGGACAAGAGGAGGAGCGGTGTTACATCTACCGCAAGACCGACGGCGGATCTCAGCGGCATGGCGCTGCGGAGTTTCGGTGACGGGCGTGTTTGGATGGATGCGTGCAGGATGGTGGCGTTGTCTGGCGCCGTGGTGGCGACGAGGGCATGCCTGGCAAGGTCAGTGCATCAGTTCTTGTTATGGAGATGAATCGGTGGAAGCAGTGGCGGCGCCAGGTGTATGCACCTGCATGCAAGTGAATACCCATGATTTTGACAAAACCTTGGAATTTTTTGGTAGATCAGTGAAAATTTTAGCAAAAACGCCGAGGATTTTGACAAAATGAATACCCAGGTTCAGAATGAATACACGCCACTTGAATCCTGGCGCCGCCACTGGGTGGAAGACGACGGCGGCGGCCTCTGAGAATGTGCCGGACCGGTGTGTGCCCCAGACCCAGCAATGCGGCTTGGTTGGGGCATCCGGCTTTAGATGTTAGACTTTGGTGCGATGTCTGTTTAGTATTCGAGTCGGACAATCGGCACCTCTTCATCAAGTGGATAGGAGTAGCGACAGATGTTCTCAAGATGATGGCTTCAGACTTACTGATGTATTACTTTGTAAGGCCACGAGAATCACGCTGATAGCTCTAGCCATGGGTACGTAAATGATGATTCAACTAACGCTGGTCCTTAACCATTACTACTATGGTCGATCGGTAGTCAGATCATGGATCGCATCTCACGTCTGCTATATATGTAATCGACATATACACAACACAAGGGGAAACAAACACTCCTGATGCACAACATGGGTCCAAGTTATTAGTTTGGCATGACCCCGCAGCTACGCTTTTTTTTTTTTGCACAAAACGAACCTTCCATTACATAACCAGAATCGTTACAGTCCTGTTGACATAAGATGTCAACCTCATCAGGGATACTACGCAGCGAAACAGCAGTTTTGGGTAGTAAACAACCCCGCAGCTAAGCTACGACAAGGGGAAACTACGCAGGTTCGCCTGGCCTCATCATATCATGTCGAGTATTTCTTGTAGCGGCATACATGCATAGGCGATGTTTTATATAACCACTACATACTTTAATTATGCTATCTTACAAAAAAAAATTGAACAACACATTTTTTGAACAACATTAGGAAGATATCAAATATTAAATAAAAAAAGTAAGGTACCACTAAAGCAATAGTACAACAATAAACTGACGACCTTTCGTTCTACTGAAAAGCATCATCCTTTTAGTATTTCTTCAAGTGAAATCTTCAATTATATCATCATACTTCTTCTCCAATATATCATTTTCAAGTGTTATTGTCGCCACGCCAATGCATTGGTTCACCAACTTGAGTTTAGAGACGCTCCTTTTCCGCAGAAGCAACTGTCATAGTGTGTTCTTTTCTTTGGCTTTGCATAAAGAAGAACCGTGAGGCAACTATGTTTGTGAGCTGTGCATAACATGAGGGTTCGATTTTTTTTCCAGGTTCGTGAATAATACCCAGAAGTTAGATACGTAAAAGGTGATATTGGAGTTAGTATGCTCACCAGATTGTTTTACTTTAGCTCTTGCATGGGTCTAGCTCCCGCAAATTGTTGTTGTGTTTGTAGTATTTTTTATTTATTACGATTCACCTTTAGGTTGCGCTTCAAGGCTTAGAGCTCAGCAAGGTACATGATATATCCTCATCCTTTACGTCAACCAATGTCAACGGTGCACCACTGTGGGTGCTAGGAGGTGCATATGCCCACTCCCCTGCTCTATGCTTTTTGCGTCAATGAAAAATTTGAATTTGTTTCCTGTGGCAACTGACTATTCTGCATAACGATTCACAAAATTGAATTTGTTTCGTATTATGATTTTGCTTCCGTCTTGTGGCTTTTTTGAGGCTGTGATGCACTTTCCTCTGCTCCCTCTGTTTTTACTTTTGGACGTTAGAACAAAGGAGCTAGTTAAAAAAACAAGAAAATAAAATTGGAGATAGTAATTTCTGTGCTAGTGTATACTGTATATACCAGTCCGGGATTATGCTGGAAATATTAGCACATTATCGATTAATGTAATCCATGAGTAGATAATAAACATGGCAATCAAGGTATGCAACTCATACCGACACCTAAGCATGTGAGAACATACAGGTGATGGCCAGGGTTGCGCACGGAGATAGTGAGTGTCTACCGGCTGCACTGGCCAACTGGTAGGAGCGCGCGTGTACCACTATTCTTTTTTCTAAGCTTTTAATGACAAGTGCTAGAGCGGTCCTTATGAAGGGGTCTCAACTTTTCTCAACTAGTAAGGTGGTATTAAATTTGTCACCACCCGCCGTACATCTACATGAATCACAAGATTAATTAGGAATCATTGTTCATACGGGGCACAGAGCTCATCCATGATCCAACAGATTAGACGGTGTTTAATCCGCACGGCCCCTGCGCTAATGAAGTCCTGTGGCGTACTCCTGGCGCTGCCATGTGCGTCGCGGTTCTCTGCCGATCCGGTGCGATCGATCTCGTTTGTATTCCTCCGATCCGACAGGTCGGCCACGCCTTTTCCTTTTTCTTTTTTGGAATCTTCCGCAGGTCGGCCACGCCTTAATTAATTGGGCGTGCTGCACGTGGCTCACGGCCTGTCCCTGTTAGCCAAGGAATACTGTACTCCAGTCAACAACATCATTTAAAACTGTGAGGTGGGTATCTCATCTCCGTCATGCTTGACAAGTCTGAGCCTGCACCGGTACAGAATCAAGTCTGATAGATGCAGCTTGTTCAGATCTTCGGACTGTGTCGGGCATGTATATCTCTGAGCTTCACTCCGCAAAATTGGGTAATTAACTTCCAACTTTTTGACAGCGTCCAAGGCAAACCATAATGAAATTTTGCGTGTACCTGATTCTCTGATTTGGTTTTGGAAATAGATAACCTAATCTTTTATTTTTCCACTGTACGTTTGATGAAGCTTTCATATGTATCAACTGTGTGGGGATGGGATGTGGGACCAGGAGCAACATGTCACATGGATGGATGTTGGTGTCCTATATCCATCACCACTTAGGCACTTACACTTAATCGGTGATCCTTTGATAGCTCAGTGCCCAGTGCATCCCCTCTGTTTTCTCAGGCATCTCTGAACTTGTTTTTGCGTCGAAACCAAACCAAATATTACACGACTCGGAACAAGTCTGTGCGGACTCATCATGTGCTCAGATCTTCCCTGCCAAAATTATGCTCCAGTCAGCAATAATATTTTTTTGCGGGAAAGTTCATCTTTAATCATGGTCATACAACAAACACCCGGAATGATAAAAAATACATTTAAATCCGTATACCACCTAGCGGCGACTACGACCACTAAAGCGAGACAAATGCGCCATTGTTATCGCTCCTCCCTCGCAGGAACCAGACAAAACTTGTTGTAGTAAATAGTCTTGAAAGCCATCTTGCTAGGTCCTCATAGGACCAGCGCACCAGAACAGTAATTAACCGCCGTCGATGAAGAAAAACATAAAACGACAGGATCTGACCTGAAGACACGGAACTGTAGATGAACAAAGATCGGATTCGAGAAGATCTACCAAAGACGAACATTGACCAAAATCATGTGAGATTCTCCACAGAAAAACATCCACACACTCTCTGACGATGCTAGACACACCACCAAGATGGGGGCTAGGCTGGAAGAACCTTATTCCATCTTCACGGAGCCACCGCCATCTCGCCTTCCTAAACAGGACACAAGACTAAAAAACGCAAAGAAACTCAGTTGAAAAGTTTATTATTGTGCCATTTCAAACGTAATTCCAAAGTATAAATATAATAGGATACAAAAGCTAGAGTGCATAATATGAATAACTTTTACTCATAGCCACCCATTTCACCTTGGGCCAGATAATACATATGCTTGTGGTGGAACTGAACATGTTGATGCATTATGTTGAACAGGCATGACTGAGTTTGCATCGAAAGTTTCTACACTCATAGAACCTTCCAATACCTTGATCACTACTGACATTGACGGCCTTTCAATGCTGTTGTTTTGCTGGCACCATATCATCACTATGCTTGTCAATCAGATCAACCAATTGGTTGTTTTGAGCTTTTTCTCGCAGTACATTTATAAACTGAAATTCCTCTTCGGACTGAGAATGGTCAATATTTTTTCCCACTTACTATTTCCATGACAATAACTCCAAAGCTGTAGACATCAACTTTTTTAGTGATCCATGATGTCAACCATGCAGGGGCCAGATACTCAGTGCGGTAACCGCAAGCGGACGGAGCCGATCCGGAGCAACCAGACGGTGATGGAGGGGCGGGACCTGCAGTTCTACACAGCGCGGATAGAGGAATACCACGCGGCGGAGAAGGCTGGGCGGGTCAAGGGGCTGCAGACTGATGACCATGGAGGCGCCGCTCCAATAGTTTCAATGTAAACATTATTTTATTTTATCATTTCAACGAAATGGACATGTACTGCTATTGAACATGCTATAGGCACTAGTAGAAAACATGGCTTTTGTCCCGGTTCCAGAGGGCCTTTAGTCCCAGTTCTGGAACCGGGACAAAAGGGTCGGGACTAAAGCCTCTGACCTTTAGTCTCGGTTCGTAAGGGGGCTCCACGTGGCCGCCTGCTGGAGCGGGGCTGGAGGACCTTTAGTCCCGGTTGGTGTTACCAACCGGGACTAAAGGCAAAAAAAATTTGAATTCTTTTTGAATTTTTAAATCTTTGAATTATTTGACAATTTAATCTCTAATCACCCCTCCCTCCTCACTGCTTCAGAATTTAATCTCTAATCTCTAATCAGCACTCATTCCAAATCGTCTAACTTCCCGGCCGGTCACCCATCCTCTCACTACTCCAGTCTGAGCACGCTTAACTTTCGAGTTCTATTCCCCCTAGTTTTCAAGTCTGCACTTATTGTTTCCTGACAATACTAAGCTGTCAATCCTATTAACCCTTACGAGTTGAACTTGAGTATTAAGCACCGTTTGAGTTTGAAACTATTATTTTAAAAAACAATAATTATTTAGTAACACTAATATTTCATGAATAAGTAGTTTGGCCATAGTTTGACCAGATTTGACCATAGTTTGACCACAGTTTGATCAAAATTCAAAAAAACTAAAATAATTATTTAGTAACACTAATATTTCTTGAATAAGTAGTTTGACCATAGTTTGACCAGATTTAACCAAAATTCCAAAAAACTGAAATTTGAGCATAACTTTTTTTCCTTTAAGAATTTAAGGATTCTAAAATTTGCAACACGGCCTACGGTGGTCGAAATCGGATGCGGATTTTCGTGCTGATATTTTTGATATATTATGCGTTTTTTTCCGACATCGTATGCAAAAGATATGGCCGTTTTACTTTTTCATAACATTTTTTTGCGAAACATGTCCAAATTTAAGTTTTTTAATTTTCCTAACTAGTAGATGTAGTAACATAACTACATCTCGAAGGATTTTAATTTTTGAAGTTTTTATCATTTTCTTTTGTTTTTTACAAAACAGAAATGGTGATACACGCGGGGGGGGGGGGGGGGGTAGAGTTTGAACCTCTTTAGTCCGGGATGGTGTCCATCCAATCCTACCGTCGACTACATCTGCTAGCACTGTCCCAGCCAGAGTCACAACTAAGGTTAACCAAGCCAGAGTCACGTTCTATTAAAGTGGCAAAAAGAATTACTTTTAATATAGCAAAACTAATTCTATCAACAATTATTAAAGGCTAAACAACTACTAATACAAAACTTTACCAAAACTAATATTAATTAATTATAAAAATTTATCTACTGTTGTCTAACAGAAGCATACTAAAACATGTTAAAATCTACAGAAAGAACTAACTAAAAATAATTAAAAACAACAATTAAAGGACTAAAACAACTATATAAGCAAAATAGTACTGTTTTAATTAAAATCGTAATATAAATTATTCTAAAAATAACCAAATAAATCTTACTGTGACAACAATCTAACATGTGACTAGGAGCAAAAAGAGTTAAATTTAAAACTATTTTAAAACTCAAATTATTCACAATCTAGGGTTTGAAGCAAATTTGAACAAATTCATATTTAAATCATTCAAATTTGAAAACTAATGGCACAAACAGAAACTAGACAAAATTCAATGACCTCCTCATTTTCATGGCACAAAATAAGTATTAAAAAATGAAATGCATTTGTAACAGATGAGTTTTTTACATGAAGTGCATCCAGTTTTTGCCGTAATCCTCTCAACTTTTTTGCACATGCTATGTGGGTGAAATGATGATACTATGCCAACTTTCAACCTTTTCAGAGTTCATTTGTAGTGCTTTTCAATTTCAGGGTCATTTAGCTCAAAAAAATAGTAAATGCATGAAAAATAGCAAATGAAGTCAGAAAGGGTTGAAAATTGATGACGTGGCTTCGAATGGTGCATACTGAACACGCAAAAAGTCTGGAGTTGAAATAAGTTTTAAAAAATGAAATGCCATTGTAACAGATGAGTTTTCGTCCGAAAGCCTGATACTTCTAAAGAGATTGTCCATTTTGTACACGAAGTGCATCCAGTTTTTGCCGTAACCCTCTCAACTTTTTTGCACATGCTATGTGGGTGAAAAGAATCTAACATGTGACTAGGAGCAACAAGAATTAAATTAAAAACTATTTTTAAACTCAAATTATTCACAATCTAGGGTTTGAATCAAATTTGAACAAATTCATATTTAAGTCATTCAAATTTGAAAACTAATGGCACAAATAGAAACTAGACAAAATTTTGAATCTAATGCAAAAAGAATCACTCAAAAAATCAAATATCCTAAAAGATATAAGCAATTTAAAACAGAAACTAAACACAAAGAACAAATAGAAAAACAAAAAACAAATTTCAAAACCCCTTTTGTCCCCGGTTGGAGCCACCAACCGGGACTAAAGCCTCAACCCCTTTAGTCCCGGTTCGTGGCTAACCTTTAGTCCCGGTTCGAGCTACGAACCGGGACTAAAGGGCATCGCACCCTTTAGTCCCGGTTCGTGGATCAAACCGGGACTAAAGGTCCCATTTGAACCGGGACTAATGCCTGCCCAGCGCCCTAGCCGCTCGAACCGGGACTAATGCTCACATTAGTCCCGGTTCATAATGCAACCGAGACTAATGCTCCGATCCGGCTGTGACGAAAGCCCTGTTTTCTACTAGTGAGAAGTCCTTAAAAACATACTATACAAGAATTTAGCTACAAAGTATTATCACCCATCAAACACTAGTTCAGCGGTAAAGCTCTTTTTTTTATGACCTCACCACCGGTAAACCTCTTACTATGTCTACGGAAGCGAGAGCTCGCGGGTTCAAATCTCAGGGACTAATTTTTTTTACTTATATTTCCTACAATAATCCGTTCAAGATTACTGGTGACAGTGAAAGTTTTCTGTAACACTAAAATCATACCAGAAAATACACATGCACAGTGACAGCAAAAAAAAATCGCCTAAAATTGGTCCAAAACGTCACCAAAGTTGCCGCAGAGAGCCATGCTGGGGCAAAATTAGCTAGTGGTGACCGTCACAGATAATGATTTTAGGTGACGGTTCTGGTTTTGTCGCCAGATTTTTTTATCACTAAATAGACGGAATTTTGTAGTGAGCCGGTGCCGCGTCAGCACCAGCCCCGCACCGCTAGCCCATCACCGGGAGAAGGGAGATCACTTCCATGCCGCAGCGCTGCCAGTAGAGACCAATCACGCACCAACGCGGCACCGAGCCTCCCACCTGCCCGCAACCCCCGCCGCCGCACCTCCGCACGTCGGCCACTACCGCCCATCGACGGATGGCACATCTGGGAATACAAGCACAGAAGAACCGCACGCACCACCAGCTTGCCCTCCATAGCCGCGGATAACACCGTAGTGCAGCCACCCGCCCTGGACTACAGAGAGCTTGCCATCACCCCTTCCCCCCCCCCCTCCCGCGTTCCCTGTCACTCCGCTCCAGGTACCACCATCAAGCACTACAGGCCGCCTCCACCCCCGGCTAGCCCAGCAGGTGGGAGGCCAGAACCAGGCCGCGAACGCCAGCCTCCCACAGGAGCGCAGGTGAGCTCCCCCAATGCCCAGCGCCGCCAGCCGGTTCCTCGGTGCCAGATCCGAGGGGATCTGGCCGGATGTCCGCGTGCACGCCATCCCCGCGACGGAACCCCACGCAGCTGCCCCACCAAGCCCGGGGCCTAGTCTGCTACCGCGCCGCCGCCCGACACCACTGTCTCCGTGCCGTTGGGCCCTGCCGAAGCCCAACACCACCACCCGTGAACTTAGTCCTGTATTCGGATCCCAATTGACAGAGGAGAAGGAAAGGCCCCGCCGCCACCGCACTGACCGGGCTTTGCCCGTCAGTGCCTGCCGGCGGCGGTGGGGGAGGGAGGGAGGCGGGGAATGTTGGTGTGGCGGCTAGGGTTCCCTCCCAGTCACTCGCGGGAGCGACGTGGGAGAGTTGGGAGGGACTGTCCGCATATCTAAGAGCATTTTCCCCTTCACGCAGGAAAGGGAGCCTTAGGTTCTTTTTAGATAGTAGAGAAACTGACGAATTTGATACACCGGACATGTTCAAGAATTCTATGAGTAGTTCGGTTGTAGCAGTTGGGGCAGGCTAGTTGATCATGTGGCCCTCATATTCTGGTCGACGATCTAATGGCTAGCGATTCTTAGAAATGATGGTAATCCCTAACATCCAATCTTCATCTAACGGGTGAAATTATTTAAGACGATGTGGTGAAATGTGAAAGCAGACAAATAGCAATTAAAGACCCTTATTGGGTTGCATCTTCTATATATATATGGGCAGGCGATCGACCAGTAGTAAAGAAGGACCATCATTAGCTAAATCATCATTTACGTACCCACACGTGGCTAGAGCTATCAGCGGAGTATATAGCAAAAAACTACCACATCACGGGCTAGGTCAACAAAAAACTACAACTTTTCTTCCTGTTTCAAAAACCTACCATTTTTTTTGTTCGTTGTTCCAAAAAACTACCATGTCGCACTGATGACCATGTTGATTAACTATAAACGTTATTATGACAACTCGGGTCCACTGGTCAGGTTTACTGCTAGGTTTGACCGTTGGGTTGACCATTGGCAGGTTATGACAGGTGGGCCCAAATGTTTTTTGAAAAGCAATCAAGTCCCTGAAAAAATATAAAAGGAAATCGGGTCCCTGAAACATAAATTAAAAAAGCAATCGGGTCCTTGCCGGCGAGCTCGTCGCCGAAGCCGACGAAGGGACCTTTGCTGGTCGGCCGGCGTTACTCTGGCCGTGGCTGCGACAGCCGTGGCCGGCGGGAAGCAGAGGCGGCGGCGGGCTGCTCCCTGCCCGTTCTCGAGCCCGTGGCTAAGCTGGGTGTGGTCGTGGCTGGGGCAGCTGGTGGCGTCCGGCCCCGGCGTCAACGAAGGCGGAGCAGGCGGCGGCTCACCTTCGCATTCCCCGCGTAATACCGAGCTCTGGCATGGCGTGTCTAGTCGTGTGGCGCTGTCCGGCGTGGCGCCCCGGTGCCCGGCTTCGACCTTGCCCTGGCAGCGCCCCCACAACTCTGGCCTCGCCCTGGCAGGAGCTCCGGTGCGGCGTGTCCAGTCGTGGACCATCCAAAGGCTAACTAGAGCAGGGCGGCAACGCCGTCGGCAATGTCCATGGAGAGGTGGCTCTCAGGGGCGAGGCTCAAGGCGTTCATCCATGGAGCAGCGGGAGGAGAGAGGAGGGCTGGAGGTGTGGGAACATCTCGGGACGACGGCGGCGTTCGCTGGTGAGTAGGCGCCGGGTCCAGACAGCAGCAGGACGGCGAATTTCTTGCCGGGGTCGCCCATATGGCTCGGGGGAGAGAGGGAGTTCAGGGAAGGAGGGGGAGAGAAGAAGGAGAGACCTTACAGGTGGGTACCACATGTAAGTTAATGGTCAACAACGGTTTGCTTAGGAGCGGGCCCGACCTGTCATAAACCAAATTAATTCTAAATCACATCGTCAATTGAGTTTTTTGGAACAGTGAATCAAAAAAGTGGTAGGTTTTTGAAACAGCAAGAAAAGTGATAGTTTTTTGTTGACCTAGCCTGTAATGGGATTGTTTTTTGCTATATACTCCTGTCAGCTTGATTGTCGTGGCCATATTTAATTTTAAACTGCCCTACAAGTTTCAGAGGACGTACATGTATGTGTTGGTGGCTAATTCAAACACGACTTGGTCTATTACCGTACGTATGACATACTCCCTCCATTCTTAAATATAAGTCCTTTTAAATTTTTTAATATAGACTACATATGAATATATATGGACTTATTTTAAGTGTAGATTCACTTATTTTGCTTCATATGTCGTTCATATTAGAATATCTAAAAAGACTTATATCTTCTCCCACTAAACACGCATCACCGGAAATTCTGATATAAATCCAGGATAAATACGAGCATTAGGATTTGAACTCTTATGGGATGGGGATATCACTGTCTAAAAAGACTTATATCCTCCGTGACCGCCTCAAGATGCCTAAGGTAGCTACTTTCATCTTTTCATATAGTATCGATCGATCGGCAGCGAGTCAATGAGTGGCCAGTGGCTGGCAGGTTCGGTCACCAACACATACGTGTACGTCCTCTAAAACTTGTAGGGCAGTTTAAAATTAATTAAATATGGCCACGACAATCACGCTGAGAGCTCTAGCCATGTGTACGTAAATGGTGATTCAGCTAATGCTGGTCCTCCGATCCATTACTACTGGTTGATTGGTAGTCAGATCATCGCATCTCACATACGTCTGTTATAATTAATTTAAAATGAGTAAACATAATTTCATACTCGATCTCATAGATTTCTATAGAATTTTGTGCAAAGTCGTATTCGATGAAAGTCGTATGTATGACTTGGAGTGAGATGTTTCCTATTTTTCGAGTTCCACCCTACAATATGGGATCAAAATGCAAACAAATAAGTGATTTTAGCCCTTATATAAATAAAACAGATTCTTGAACCTCTTTCACGCTAATGTCACGATGAGTTACTGTAGAAAAAAGTACTGCAAAATCTAATCGATTAGTTAACATGGTATATAAGCATATAGTTTTTGTTATATTTGTGAAATACATATATATTTACACGAAAAAAGAGCATATTCAAAATATGATATATATTATCAAAAAGATACTCACTCCGTCCCAAAATAAATGACTCAACTTTGTACTGACTTTGTATTAATGTTAGTACAAAGTTGAGTCACTTATTTTGGGATGGAGGAAATAGTATATATATTACCTAAACATTCTTGTATACCACATAGGCACATACTACGCGTACGTACTCTCTGATTTGATAAATACTATATACAACAAACAAATTGCAAGTGATGTTAACTATCACCAGATGGTAGAAACATATATATGAAAAATACATCCTACCACCTAGAGGTAGTTACAGCACATGTCTCATATATTATCATGTGATACTATATATACTATTTTATCATTCTAAATATGTTCATATACTATATATAAGATAATTCAAAGTGAGTTAGATGAAAAAAATTGCAAGTTGGCCCGAGATTTTTGTTATATTTGTGAAATACGTGCATATTTGTACGTAAAAAAGAGCATACTTAAAATATGATATATATACTTTCTAAAAAGTATTATATATAGTACCTAAACATTCTTATATATTATATAGTACGCGTATATACTCTCATATTTGATAAATACTATATACAACATACAAAAATCAAGTGGTGGTAACTACTGATTGCTTGTATCTGCGTTGGTATTTCGCCGAAGAGGAGAGGATGATGCAGCACAACAACGGTAAGTATTTCACTCAGTTATGAAACTAAGTTTATCAATCCAGTAGGAGAACCAATCAACAAAATGTAAACAGTACCTGCACACAAACAACAACAACTTGGAACCCAACGCGTAAGAGGGGTTGTCAATCCCTCCTTAGTATTGAGATTGATTAAATTGTATGAGATTTGATAAATAGATCTAACTAAGACAAAAAATAATATAAATAAAGGAAAAACGCAGCAAGATATTTTTGGTTTCATATGATAGGAAAATAGAGCCGGGGGCCGTAGATTTCACTAGAGTCTTCCCTCGAGAAAATAACATACGGTGGGTAAACAAATTACTGTTGGGCAATTGATAGAAAAGCGAATAAGCATGACGATATCTAATGCAATGATCATTTATATAGGCATCACGTCCAAGATTTGTAGACCGAAATGATTTTGCATCTACTACTATTACTCCACACATCGACCGCTATCCAACATGCATCTAGTGTATTAAGTTCATGGAAAAGCGGAGTAATGCAATATGAACGATGACATGATGTAAAAAAGATCTATTCATGTAGGAATAGACCCTTCTTTTTATTCTTAATAGCAATGATACATGCGTGTCATGTCTCTTTCTGTCATTCAGATTAAGCATCGTAAGATCGAACCCATCACAAAGCACCTCTTCACATGGCAAGAAAAATCAATCTACTTGGCCAAACCAAACCAAAATTTTGAAGAAAAAATATGAGGCTACAATAAGCATGCATAAAAGAGTTTAGCAAAGTCTCAAATAATATTCATGGATAGAACTGATCATAAATTCACAATTCATCGGATATCAAGAAACACACCGCAAAAAGCCATTACATCAAATAAATCTCCAAGAACATCAAGGAGAACATTGTATTGAAGATCAAAAAGAGAGAAGAAATCATCTAGCTACTACCTACGGACCCGTAGGTCTGAAGTAAACTAGTCACGCATCATCGGAGGGGCAAGGGTGATGATGAAGAACCCCTCCGTGATCGTTGACCCCTCCGACAGAGTGCCGGAAAAGGCCTTAAGATTGGGTCTCGTGGTTCTGGAATTTGCGGCGGCGAAAACTGTTTTCTCTCGACTCCCTTAGGGTTTTTGGGATTTTAGTGTATTTATAGAGCTGAAAGTCGGTGGAGGGGGTGCCTGTGGGCTCCACTACCCACCAGGGCGCCTGGGAGCCCTGGCACGCCCTGGTGCCTAGTGGGCCCCACAGGCCCCCTTTGGTGCACTTCTTGGGCCTCCTGGATGTCTTCTAGGCAGAATTTTTTTTCTAAAAAGTGTCGTGGCATTTGGACTCCTTTTGATATTGATTTTCTGCAAAGTAAAAAACAAGTAAAAACAGCAACTGGCACTGGGCACTATGTCAATAGGTTAGTCCCAAAAAATGATATAAAGTTGCTAATAAATGAGTATAAAACATAAAAAAAATGATACTTTAATAGCATGGAACAATAAAAAATTATAGATACGTTGGAGACGTATCAACTGCCACCGATGGTCGCAAAAATTTGTCCTACATACATGTGTGTGTGTGTGTGTGTGTGTGTGTCTGTGTGTGTGTGTGGTGTGATTGTGTGTGTAATTGACATGTACACATCACAAGGGGAAACAAACACTCCTGATGCATGGCAACATGGGTCCAAGTTAGGGCCAGTTCTTTTGCTAGCTTTTTTGGACTTCCAGAATAATCTGCCCCCTACCCAGTTTATTTTAGAAGCCCAACCAAAAATTTCTTTTTAGAAGCCTACTAGTCAAGTCTTAACTATTAGGCTTCTAAAAAAATAAATTTGGTTGGGCTTCTAGAATAAGCTGGGTAGGGGGTAGCTTTTTGCAGCTTATTTTAGAAGTCACCAAAAGAACTGGCCCTTATTAGTTTGGCATGACCTCATATCTAAGCTAGGGGAAACTACGCAGGTTCGCCTGTCCTGATCATACGGTCGATGTTGAGTATTTCTTGTAGACATGTATAGGCAATGGTTCATATAACCACTACATACTTTAATTATGTACTTCCTCCGTTTCTCAATATAATTCATTTTAGAAATTCCAATATGGATTGCATATGGAGCAAAATAAGTGAATCTACACTCTAAATCAAGATTCAGGCAAGTCTCTGGCACTACATCAGTACATCCACCAAGTTTAAAAAAAGGTTCCCAACTCACCTCTATGGAAAACTCAAAGAAAATAATGGATTCACACATCTTTAAAGTTGGCTTTTCTGAAAAGAAAATCTAAATTGAATTAGAACACAATTTACAATATTAAGGTAACTGAGAGAAATATATCACAAAATTCCTGAAATTCTCATAACATTTTTACTCTGATTGACAACAGAAAAAAAGGATCTGAATAACAATAATTGGGAGGATAAAATAACATTTGCTTAAAATAAAATTAGCTAGTAGAGGCTGCAAGAATAACAGGCGAAGATTTCATGGTCACATGCACCAATTGAGGGCGACCTCCCGGTTTAATCAGTTTCAGCTGGTCATGATGATCGACAAACTAACTCCCTTAAAGCAAAAAAGAATGGATTATATATAGTATGATCAATCAGAATGTCAGTTTTTCGACTATTGATTATCATTTACCCTATTCCTGTAGGGTTAGATAAATTCAGATCGAAACGTACACACACACCCCTATGAACGTACACACATTACCGACTCGATGCTGACGCTTGTCCAGGCAAGCATCAGCAGCGGGCCGAAAGCCGTCAGCGAGGTCGGCCCAGGCGGGAGGAAGGACGAGCCCGCCGCCTTGCACTTGCATAGGGACGAGAATACAAGGGACAGGGTGAGGCACAAGGTGACGAAGAGGGAGTAGTACACCTAGTCCTCTATGGCCGCCTCAAGATGCCTGCCTAAGCTACCTTCTTCATCATTTTTTTGTAGAGCAAGTGTCGATCGATCGGCAGCGAGTGATTGAGTCTCTTTTTTTTTTTGCGGGTGAGTGATTGAGTCTCCAGTGGTAGGTTTAGTCACCAACCCATACGCGTACGTCGTCAGAAACTTGTAGGGCAGTTTAAAATTAAATATGTCCACGACAATCACGCTGATAGCTCTAGCCATGGATACGTACGTACGCTGGTCCTCCAGTATTACTGGTCCATCGCATCTCACGTCTGCTGGCACAAGGGGGAAACAAACACTCCTTATCAATCTTATTAGTACCACGTCTTAATAGTCCACTAAATGACGTAAATGATGATGATTCAGCTATCACTCGCTGGTCCTCCGATCCATTACTACTGGTCGATCGGTAGCCAGATCATTAATGCATCTTCAACGATTGTGTGCATCGAGTTTTACATGATCAGGTGAACCCTAATCGCGAGATACCATGCAAAACAAATGTAAATACACAATCAAGCAGGGACGGCAGTAATACCCCGCAATAAAACAAAATGCCACGTGCTACGCCTGCACCACACCCGCACGAACACAATAATTTAGCACTGGGTAGCGACTTCTTTTTTTGAACGGGACTGGATAGCGACTGGAGTTAATTAAAACAGCCCAGGGCGCATCAATTACACCCAGCTGCCCTGCAGCCCATGCATGGGTAGGGCAGTTTAAAATTAAATATGGCCACCGCCATCACGCTGATAGCTCTAGCCATGCATGGTTAGGTAAATGATGATTCGGCTAACTCTGGTCCTCCATTACTACTGGTCGATCGACGGTCTGCCCTGGCTATATATGTAATCGACATATACACATCACAAGGGGAAACAAACACTCCCGCTTTCATATGTACAGATTTCAACATACACTAGATATGAATTTATGTAGACATATTTTGAAGTGTGGATTCAGTCATTTTGCTTCGTATATAGTTATTATTTAAATCGCTAAGAGGTCTTATATTTAGGAACGGAGGGAGTATGTGTCGTGTCTTGTGTAGGGTTGGGATGTGGGATCAGGAGCAACATGTCACATGGATGATGGTGTCGTATATCCATCACCGCTTAATCGGTGATCCTTTGGTAGCTCACTGCGCAGTGCATCTCATCTGTTTTCTCAGGCATCTCTGAACTTGTTTTTGCATCGAAAGCAAACCAAATATTGCAGGGCTCGTAAAAAGTCTATGCGGGTTTGTCATGTGGTTAGATTTTCCTTGCCAACAATATGTTCCAGTCAACAATAATATTAATTTTTTGCGGGAAAGTTCCGATCTAGTATTCATCTTTAATCAAGGTCGTACAATGAACACCAGAAATGATAAAAATTACATTTAGATCCGTAGACCATCTAGCGACGACTACAACCACTCAAGCGAGATGAAGGCGTCATTGTCACAACTCCTCCCTCGTTGGAACCGAACAAAACTTGTTATAGTAGGCAGTCTTGAAAGCCATCATGCTAGGCCCCATAGGACCAGCGCACCGGAACAGTAATTAACCGCCGCTGATGAACAAAAATATAAATCGGAAGGATCCGACCTGAAGACATACAACCGTAGATGAACAAAGATCGGTTTCGAGAAGATCCACCAAAGACGGACACCGACCAAAATCAGGCGAGATTCTCCGGACAAAAACATCCACACGCCCTCCGAGGATGCTTGACACACCACCAGGATGGAGACTAGGCGGGGAGAACCTTATTCCATATTCACGGAGCCGCCGCCGTCTAGCCTTCCTCACTAGTAGAGAACAGGGTACTAGTCCCGGTTCTAGAGGGCCTTTAGTCCCGGTTCTGGAACCGGGACAAAACTGACGGGACTAATGCCCAAAACCTTTAGTCCCGGTTTGCTTACGAACCGGGACCAAAGGAGCTCCATGTGGCCGCTGTTGGGCGCCTAGGGAGGAGGACCTTTAGTCCCGGTTGGTAACACCAACCGGGACTAAAAGGCAGCCACGCGTCAGCAACTCCCAGGCGCTGGAGTTTTTTTTTAAAAGGGGGGCTTTAGGGGTTTTGGAGGGTTAATTTAGGTGTTTCATATTGTGTTAGCTATAGCTACTACATATAGAGAGAAGTGACCTCTCTTTCTCCGTGCTTGGTCGACGGTAGCTACTACATATATAGAGAGAACTTGACGCTAGCTAGTAAGCAAATGAAGGAACCATTAATCATCATCATCATCATCATTATAATAACAACTCATCATCATAGTCATATATATAGGAACTAGCTCATCAATCTAGGACAAAGATATCACATAACTCATCATCATGATAACAAGTCATCATCATAGTCATATAAGAACTAGCTCATCATTCTAGCACAATGTAGCACATAACTACCTAAGACCTCCTACTCTCTCAAAGGTAAAATAGCATAAAACAGGTAACCCCTTGATTCTCCATTATGGAGAATACAGATGAATATATCTCCCATTTGTGGGCTGCGCTTGATGTTGCCCTCAAGTAGTTCTCTGCGATCTTTCAGAACTTTTCTCCAATCTTTGATTGTGAGGATGTCATCGCTTCGACGAATCATGTATGCACAGCGGTGGTACGTAGGCCAACTTGGCCGTAAGCTAACAATCCTCATGTCACCTTTCATTTCCATAAATCTAGGTATACAATCTGCCGGGAGTTTCTGTTGAAGAACATCATAATAACATACTTAGCAAAATATAGTTTAGCTTAAAAGAATCTATGCAAAAAATGCACTGATGACATAATAGGAAAAATCTTACCATCATATCTCGATGGATGTTACCGTAGTTCAACACATGCACTAGTGGCACGTATTGAGAATAACTTGGAGAGATATGATAATTCGTCTTAAAAGTCTCAACATCATTAATCCATGAAACAAAATGATGTATCTCCTCGCAATTTAGCTCAAACCCATAATTGTAGTAGGTTTTGTCTATTACTTTCCGTACATTTCTTGAAGAATGGAAATAAGCTGTCAATGGCAATAAGCTGTCAACTATTTTTATAAATACAATATAAATTACTTATTGAATATGTTTGAGAAACTCACATAGAGGTAGAAGTGGAAGCGTATGAACATCGACCCAAATGGAGATATTTTCTTCAGGATCATCACCCAGATCGAAGGTGACGTACATACCCTCTTGAAAACCATACGCCTTGCCAAGTGCTGCCCAATTGGCGCAACCAAAATGGGAGTAGGTCACCGCATTGTATAGCTTGACAGCAAAAGTATAGCCATGATGGGTCCTGAGGTGAGCTCTCTTTATCTGCATATTCTCATGATCTTCGAAATCTAGCTTTTCCAAGACATAACGTCTTGCATGGCATGGGATACACTAGTTGAATTATAGAAAGCGGAAAGTACACATTGAAGAAACATAAGTCATGCTTAATTACGGAAAAAGACTTGTCGTCGTTGCGTACCGTATAAACATCGAAGGTCTCATCGAGCTTAACACTGAAGCGTCGACCGCCTTCTAGGTGAGGCCTGTCGCACAGACCCCGGTTGTCGCCGCAATACTCGCACTCTTGGATCCTATCGTCGTCAGACATTTCCTATGTTCATAATTCAAAGATATAACAGATCTCAGACTTAGTGAAAAGCTGACAAATATAACATGATAGCAACTTAAGAGCAACAATTAAACATGCTACAGCAAGGTAACATAGCAACCAAAATCATGGCATCAAAGTACACATCACAAACACCAAATCACATGAAAGAATCATATCCATATGAGGTCTAGATTGGTAGCAACCAACAAGCAAAGTTGGCAAGTTTTATAACAGACAGTTTAGGACAGTGAAATTAACAAGTCTGAAAACAGAAACAGTGACTAGGCATGTTTGCAAGCTCATAGCACTCACATCAGGGCATATCACGGCATGACAAAATTACTAGCAGCAAGTACACATAAAAATGATCCAATGTCATGTTGACAAGTTCCTCATATGGTGCATGCATTAATTCACATAAAAATGACAAAGTGACAAACATCAACAGCTTTCTACAATAGACTTTTTTGTTCTTTGATTTGCAAAGGAGCTATATTCTCCAAAATTCTTTTGCACCCACAAAAATTACTCCACCTATTTGACCGTACCCACAACCCATTCCACCAAAAACATTTGGTTCCATAGTTCAAATTTTTCAAATTTCATTCAGTTCAAATTTGGACCAGATTCAAACTCCATGGTCAAAGCCCAATTTAAATTGCTCCAAAAATTCTGAAACTTTGTCAGATTCCCTTTTGTGCATCAACACCTCACCACAAACATTCTCAAAAATTCCTAAAATTCCTAGAGCCCTCTGGCATTTCATCATACACTTGATGTGCACTGTCAAAAAATTCAGAAATTTCTAAACTTTGCTACAACATGCCACAAATTGCCCAAAAGATGATTGCCACAATATTACTTTGCCACATCAAATTTGCCATATTAATATTTCTACAGAAATTTGAGAGAAACTTGTTGAGTGACTACCCTAACCCAAAAATTTGTAACAGAGAAATTGAAGGGGGGAAGAGTGCTCACCGAGGAGCTCATGAAGGCTCGCTGAGTGACTAGTAGCAGCAGACGAGGATGGTGGGCGACGAGGTCCTGCCGGCGACGAGGACGGGCGGCTCACGGGGGCGCGGCGCTGCTCGGGGAGGTTCGGCCGGCGACGAGGAGCGAGCGGGCTCGGGGACAGCGTCGGGGCAGGGAACAGGGACGACGTCGGAGGCGGCGACGAGAAGCGGGCTCGAGGAGGCGACGGGGAGGTCCGGCAGCCTAGCGGCGTCGTGCTCTGCTTCTCGTCGTCGGGGGAGACTGGAGAAGTGGTTTGAAATTTTCTAAGTGTTTGCTTATATACACAAAGCATTGGACCCGGTCCGTGTCACCAACCGTGACCAATGCCCACCTTTCGTCCCGGTTTGTGCCACCAACCAGGACTAAAGGTCTATTTTCAGCAGTCCAAAGGGCGGGAAGCAGAGACCTTTACTCCCGGTTGGTGCCACCAACCGGGACGAAAGGTGGGCATTGGTCCCGGTTGGTGCCACCAACCGGGTCGAAAGGGTGGCATAGGTCCCGGTTGGTGCCACCAACCGGGACGAAAGGGTTGCGGCTGGCACGGCGTCGGGCGGGTGGATCTTTAGTCCCACCTCGCTAGCTGAGAGGAGTCGAGAGTGGTTTATAAGCGCGGCTGCGCCAACCCTCTCGAGCTCCTCTCTAATGCAGGCCTACGGGCCTAAACACGCTCTCTCTGCCTGTGGGCCTACAGGGCCTGCTGCGGGCCTGCATCCTGGCCCAACTAGCGGGTTGGGTTTCTAGTCGTATGGAGGCCGTGGTGGCCCTGTAGGCGGCATTTTAAAAAAAATCCAGTATTTTTGTTTTGTTTTTTGCTTTATTTAATTTTTTAGAGTTTTTGAGTGATTCTTTTTGCTTTAGGTCACAAAAATTATAAACTTTCTGTTAGTGCCATTAGTTTTCAAATTTGAATAGTTTAAATTTGAATTCTTTAAAATTTGTGTGAATAACTTTACTTTAAAAATAGATTTTTGAGTGATTCTTTTTCCTGCTATTTAATATTAGTGTGTTTTATCATTATATTCGGTTATTTTAAATGGGTGTTTTAATCAAAAACAGATTTTCTTATTTTAGTTTGCTATTAAAGTTTCTAACAAAAAATTCTTTTTGCTATTAATATTTTGAACCAAAAATACTTTGATAATTTTAGTTCAATAATTTTATATAATTTTAGTTTAAAAAATACTAGAGGTTTATAAAAGCTTTTTAGTTGATTCTTTTTGCTGTTGAAGAATATTATAGTTTTGTTTTAGTTGATCATAAAAAAATTAATTGATTTTTTTTAGTTCATTCTTTTTGCTATTAGAGTTTTGTAAAAGCTTTTTAGTTCATTCTAATTGCTATTAGTTCATTCTTTGAGCTAAATGACCCTGAAATTGAAAAGTACTATAAATGAACTCTGAACAGGTTGAAACTTGGCATGGTATCATCATTTCACCCACATAGCATGTGCTAGAAAAGTTGAGAGGGTTACGGCAAAAACTGGATGCACTTCATGTACAAACTGGACAATCTCTTTTGAAGTATCAGGGTTTGGGACGAAAACTCATGTGGTACGAAGGCATTTCATATTTTTTAAACTTATTTGAACTCCAGACTTTTTGTGCGTTCAATATGCACCATTCAAAGCCACATCATCAATTTTCTACACTTTATGACTTCATTTGCTATTTTTCATGCATTTAATCTTTTCTTTGAGCTAAATGACCTTGAAATTGAAAAGCACTACAAATGAACTCTGAACAGGTTGAAACTTGGCATGGTATCATCATTTCACCCACATAGCATGTGCTAGAAATTTGAGAGGGTTACGGCAAAAACTGGATGCACTTCCTATACAAACTGGACAATCTCTTTCGAAGTATCAGGGTTTCGGACGGAAACTCATGTGTTACAAAGGCATTTCATATTTTTTAAACTTATTTGAACTCCAGACTTTTTGTGCGTTC
Source organism: Thinopyrum elongatum (assembly GCA_011799875.1). Taxonomy (NCBI): domain Eukaryota; kingdom Viridiplantae; phylum Streptophyta; class Magnoliopsida; order Poales; family Poaceae; genus Thinopyrum; species Thinopyrum elongatum. The sequence goes on from CM022302.1 coordinate 559,360,904, forward strand.
AATATGCACCATTCAAAGCTACATCATCAATTTTCTACCGTTTATGACTTCATTTGCTATTTTTAATGCATTTAATCTTTTCTTTGAGCTAAATGAACCTGAAATTGAAAAGCAGTACAAATGAACTCTGAAAAGGTTGAAAGTTGGCACCGTATCATCATTTCACCCACATAGCATGTGCTAAAAAGTTGAGAGGGTTACCACAAAAACTGGATGCACTTCGTGTACAAAATGGACAATCACGTTCGAAGTATCAGGGTTTCGGACGAAAACTCATATGTTACAAACGCATTTCATTTCTTCACATGTAACTGCAGTGATATTCTAGATCTAAGGCATCATCAGAATAGTTGTGGAGAGAAAGTCTTCACTTTTCTTCGTGTGTGTCCCTTGCTTATTGCGCCGTAACCATGGATAATATTCATCGTTTAACAGGGTGCTTGGGTCAGCCTTGACTTTGAAGGGAGGAATTTCATGAAACTTTTCATAATCTTCAAACATGCCTGTCTTGCCCTCCACTTGCATGATGTCTCTTTTTCTTGAAAGAATTATGTGGCGCTTTGGCTCATTGTATGATGTATTCGCTTCCTTATCTTTTCTTTTTCTCGGTTTTGTAGACATGTACTTCACATAGAAAACCTGCACCACATCATTGGCTAGGACGAATGGTTCGTCTGTGTACCCAAGATTGTTGAGTTCCACTATTGTCATTCCGTACTGCAGGTCTACCTGTACCCCGCCTCCTGACAGATTGACCCATTTGCACCAAAACAAAGGGACCTTAAAATCATGTCCATAGTCAAGTTCCCATATGTCCACTATGTTTCCATGATATGTGTCCTTTCCCCTCTTGGTTGCTGCATCAAAGCGGACACCACTGTTTTGGTTGGTGATGTTTTGATCTTGGGCGATCGTGTAAAATGTATTCCCATTTATCTCGTACCCTTTGTAAGTCAATACAGTCGTCACACTGCTCCAGGTGTTTGGAGCGCATACTATTCTTGTGTTCGTTGACATACAGGGTCACCAAGGTAGAATTCTGTAGAAATATGTAGTGTGCTTGAGACCAAGAATGCCCGTCCCTACATATTATTGAGTCCGCTGCTAGCGTGCCTTTTCCAGTCAATCTCCCCTCATACTGCGATTGAGGGAGACCAATCTTCTTAAGGTCAGGAATGAAGTCAACACAAAACCCAATGACCTCCTCTGTTTGATGGCCCGTGGAGATGCTTCCTTCTGGCCTAGCATGGTTACGAACATATTTCTTTAAGACTCCCATGAACCTCTCAAAGGGGAACATATTGTGTAGAAATAGAGGGCCCAGAATGGCAATCTCGTCGACTAGATGAACTAGGACATACGTCATGATATTGAAGAAGGATGGTGGGAACACCAGATCGAAACTGACAAGACATTGCACCAAATCACTCCTTAACCTTGGTAGGATTTCTGGATCGATTACCTTCTGAGAGAATACATTGAGGAATGCACATAGCTTTACAATGGCTAATCAAACGTTTTCCGATAGAAGCCCCCTCAATGCAACCGGAAGCAGTTGCGTCATAATCACGTGGCAGTCATGAGACTTTAGGTTCTGAAACTTTTTCTCTGCCATATTTATTATTCCCTTTATATTCGACGAGAAGCCAGACGGGACCTTCATACAGAGCAGGCATTCAAACAAGATTTCCTTCTCTTCTTTGGTAAGAGCGTAGCTGGCAGGACCTTCATACTGCTTTGGATGCATGCCGTCTTTTTCGTGCACACGTTACTGGTCCTCCCGTGCCTCCGGTGTATCTTTTGTCTTTCTATACACGCCCAAGAAGCCTAGCAGGTTCACGCAAAGATTCTTCGTCACGTGCATCACGTCGATTGCAGAGTGGACCTCTAGTTCTTTCCAATAGGGTAGGTCCCAAAATATAGATTTCTTCATCCACATAGGTGCGCGTCCCTCAGCGTCATTTGGAACAGATAGTCCGCCAGAACACTTTCCAAAGATTACTTGTAAATCATTGACCATATCAAGTATGTGATCACCAGTACAGACGGCGGGCTTCTTCCGGTGATCTGCCTCATCTTTGAAATGCTTGCCTTTCTTTCGACATTGATGGTTGGTCGGAAGAAATCGATGATGTCCCAGGTACACATTCTTCCTGCATTTGTCAAAATATATACTTTCGGTGTCATCTAAACAGTGTGTGCATGCGTGGTACCCCTTGTTTGTCTGTGCTGAAAGGTTACTGAGAGCAGGCCAATCATTGATGGTTACAAACAGCAACGCATGTAGGTCAAATTCCTCCTGGTCGTGCTCATCCCACACACGTACACCTTTTCCATTCCACAGCTGTAAAAGTTTTTCAACTAATGGCCTTAGGTACAAATCAATGTCGTTGCCGGGTTGCTAGGGCCTTGGATGAGCACTGGCATCATAATGAACTTCCGCTTCATGCACAACCTAGGAGGAAGGTTATAGATACATAGAGTCACGGGCCAGGTGCTATGATTGTTGCTCTGCTCCCCAAAAGGATTAATGCCATCCGCGCTTAAACCAAACCATACGTTCCTTGCATCACCTGCAAAGTCCCCCCACGTTCTCTCAATTTTTCTCCACTGCGACCCTTTAGCGGGTGCTCTCAACTTCCCGTCTTTCTTACGGTCCTCTTTGTGCCATCGCATCAATTTGGCATGCTCTTTGTTTTCTGAACATACGTTTTAACCGTGGTATTATAGGAGCATACCACATCACCTTGGCAGGAACCCTCTTCCTGGGGCGCTCGCCCTCAACATCACCAGGGTCATCTCGTTTGATCTTATACCGCAATGCATCGCATACCGGGCATGCGTTCAAATCCTCGTACGCACCGCGGTAGAGGATGCAGTCATTAGGGCATGCATGTATCTTCTGCACCTCCAATCCTAGAGGGCATAGAACCTTCTTTGCTCCGTACGGACTTTCGGGCAATTCGTTATCCTTTGGAAGCTTCTTCTTCAATATTTTCAGTAGCTTCTCAAATCTGTTGTCAGATACACCATTGTCTTCCTTCCATTGCAGCAATTCCAGTGTGGTACCGAGCTTTGTGTTGCCATCTTCGCAATTTGGGTACAACCCTTTTTTGTGATCCTCTAACATGCGATTGAACTTCAACTTCTCCCTTTCACTTTGGCATTGTCTTTTTGCATCAACAATGACCCGACGAAGATCATCATCGGGCACATCGTCTGGTTTCTCTTGATCTTTAGCTTCCCCCGTTGCAGCATCACCGTATTCAGGGGGCGGATAGTTGTCATCATTCTCTTCTTCATCGTTGTCTTCCATCATACCCCCCCTTTCTCCGTGCTTGGTCCAAACATTATAGTGTGGCATGAAACTCTTCTAAAGCAGGTGGATCTGAAGGGTTTTCGAGTCAGAGTAAGACTTAGTATTCCCACAGATAGGGCATGGACAACACATAAAAACCATTCTGCTTGTTTGCCTCAGCCACTTCGAGAAAATTATGCACGCCCTTAATGTACTCGGAGGTGCGTCTGTCACCGTACATCCATTACCGGTTCATCTGCGTGCATTATATATAATTAAGTGTGTCAAAAACCATTACAGAACATCATGAATAGAGAAGTGACCAAATTAATAGAAGTTCATCATCACATTAAAACCAAAGTACAGTAGTGATCAAATGTTATTACTGAAAAAATAAATACATAAAGTTCATACATAGTTCTCATTGAACAACATATAGCTCTCTAGAGCATCTAATTAAAACATACATTGAAACTATGTAAAACATCTAAATGCAACAACAAATGCTCACCACGGTGGTGCTGGCGATGAGATCGGCGCGGGCGATCGACGGCGGTGAGGACGGGGACGGGACAAGACGGACCGACAAACCTAGACAAATCTTGAGGAAAATGGAGCTTGGACAAGGAGCTTGGAGAGGAGAAAGCTTAAGTGTGGCTCGGGCATTTCATCGAACACCTCATGTGCATAGGAGGTGAGTTAGAGCAACACACACCTCTCCCACGGCCGGCAAAAAAAAACAGAGCAGTGATCGAACAGAGCAGTGAGCGAGCAGAGGTATATATAGGCTTATCTTTAGTCCCGGTTGGTGGCTAGAACCGGAACAGAAGACTGACCTTCGGTCTCGGTTCCAGCCACCAACCGGGACTAAAGGTGGTGGGCTAGGAGCGAGGCCCATTGGTCCCGGTTCGTGTCTGTAACCGAGCCCAAAAGTGTCAGACGAACCGGGTCCAATGGCCCCCGAGGCCCGGCCGGCGCCCTGGCCTCACGAACCGGAACTGCTTTGGTCCTGGTTCGTGAGTGGACTGGTATAACTTTTGCTCCCACCGCAGTCGGTCTCGTTGGTTAAATTTATGGTCAAAGTTGAAGCACGGGAATAGAGGAAGCATTATATTTTGGAACGGAGGGAGTATCAGACTTGGTTTTGTTTCCTTAGCTGGAACATTGTTGGTGTCTGTTTATACAGTACTTCTGTTACGTACGCCTCGGTCAATCGCCACCTCTCACTTCTGGAACAAAATCAAGCTTTTTTTTTAGAAAAGGAGGATGACCCCCGGCCTCTGCATCTGGGCGATGCATATGGCCACTTTATTAATTATTATCACAAGACCTTACAAAGCCATACAACAGCAAGACTAAAGCCACCGTCTAAGCAACAACTGTCGCTACACCTATCCAATTGATGAAGGGGCGCAGATAGTCTGGGCCTAATACCAAACAGACATCGCAGCCAAACCTAAACATCTAAGACCTGAGGTCCCAACCAGGACGCCTGCCGGGTATGGGGCACCTACCAGTCCGGCGCCTCCTCAACCAGGACGCCTGCCGGGTATGAGGCCGCCGCAGCCACCTGCCACCAAACCATCTTCAGAGCTGAACTGTTGCATGTACCGTGCCAGGTCTCTCTGCCATCGACGCCCGACAGCGTCGTCCTCCTGCGCGAGTCCATCCTCCCACAGCGAACTCCGAATCTGCACCGCGCCACGCCGTCAAGATCCGTCGCCATCAGTGTGTAGGATGAAGCACCGCTCCACCAAAGAATCCGTCCTCTGGTCCCTCGATCACGTGTGTACCTCCAAGAATGACGCCCCCAAGGGAGGAACGACACCAGAGCGCCGTCGTCATCCGATCTAGGGTTTCCCCCGGAGGTAGCAGAGAGTGGCCTTGAACTTCTCCACGACGATGCCTTCAAGAAGGGAACGACGCAGATAGCGCCGCCACCGCCGGCCTTAGCAGAAGCCGAAGGCACGTTTTCACCCAGATCAGTTCGAAGGGATCCAACTCTCGTGCACGGGCCGCCATCACCGCCAGCACCACCAGGCAGACCCTGGAGTACCGGCAGATCGGCGAGCCGCCGGCACCACCGCATCCAGATCGCCGGCCACGCCGGGCCGCCGCCATCCCCCGCGCCATCCGGGTCAGAGACGGAGCCGCCGACCGCGCACAGGGACCGCCGTCGCCTGCACACGCCGGAGTGCCGCCGAGAGCCCAGTGCCCGCCACCGCTTGCCGAAGCCAACCGCCGCCCGAGCACTGGCGCCACCGTTGAGCCATCAGATCGGGGAGGAAGACGTCGCGCGCCGACCACCCTCGCGGACCCCGCCGCATGCCCGAGCTGTGACGACCTCGGCTTAATCGTGCACTAACCATACACGCAAATGCGCACGATCAAGCCTAAGGACTCACTTGAAGATATCACAACACAACTCTAAAACATAATTAAAGTCATACAAGCTTTATATTACAAGCCAGGGCCTCGAGGGCTCGAATACATAGCTCGATGGCAAACAAGCATCAGCGGAAGCATCAGATATCTGGGTACCAGATATTTTACAGAGAGAGAGAAATAGGCCTTCACAGAGGCGGGGTAAAATAAAATACTATGATCGAAAGGCGTAGGCCTCCTGCCCTGGACCCTCCGATCCTACTCCTGGTCGTCAAACGGCTCCTCGTAGTAGTAGTACTCGCCAGGCGGGTAGTAGTACTGGTCGTCGGCTGGGGCGACTGGCTCAGGGGCTCCGTCGTCTGGTGGCATCAAATGGAATATGGGGAAAAAGAAAATAAAGCAAACATGAGTACTCATCCGAAGTACTCAGCAAGCAAGGATCTACACTACATCATCAACATTGTCAAAGGAATGGCTGTATATGTGGACTGGGCTGCAGAAATGCCAGAATAGAGGGGGAAGCCTAGCCCTATCGAAGACTAGCATCTTCAACAATCTTCGACAGTCTTGCAGCAATAGAAGAGACCAGATGAACATAATGTAAAGTAGTAGTAGTAGTATCATCAACCTCGACCCGAGATCCTTTCTCGACTCCCTGCGAGAAAGCAATCCCAGAGCCATACTATCCAGTTCTCATATCAAGTTCTAGTTGTACCGATCAGGATACAACTCCGAGTGTCTGTTACCGTAGGATAGGCTATCGATAGAAGTTTCTTCCCTGGAGGGGTGCACCAAGTTACCCACCATGCTCGCTTAACTCCGGCCGGACACACTTTTCTGGGTCATGCCCGGCCTCGGCTAAGCAACACGCCGCAACCCGACATAGGCTTATAAGAGAGGTCAGCACGCCGGACTAAACCTATGCCCCCAGGGGTCTTGGGCCATCGCCCCGGGAACTCCTGCACGTTACGGGGCCACCGAGAGCAGACCTAGCAACCCCTTATACAAGCGCGGTTGCGTTCCCAGTCCAACTCGGCGCGCGCCGCTCCTTACTGACGTCAAATAAGCTTCGGCTGATGTATACAACGCAGAACGCCCATACTATGCCCACGTGATGGTTAGTGCTATCGGGCCAAAGGCCCCTCGGATCAAATATCCAAACCATAGTGGATTAGGAGCGCGCGGAAACGAGCAGAGACTCACGATCGATGTGACCCCGTCGCCCCGTCTCGAGGACTTGCGGCAAGGGCTAAGAATGCCCGGCCACGCCTCGTAGTTATCTCGCGGGCACCATCCAGGTCAACCCGACTCCACAACACTTCGCATCAAGCTCGCGCGGGTACCCCTCAGGGCCGACCCGTCTTTAGTAACATGGTTTAGTGCAAGTCACAGTATCAATGGTATCCGTGTGTCCAACACCAAGGGGGAACCCTGAGGAATCACCCTCGATGGAATTCCCGCTGATGTTACCGTCAAGGTGAACGAAGGAGGAATCACCCTCGAGGTCCACACTTGAGGTGTTGCACGACGACGTCGTTATCGGGGGTGGTGTAGGAGGAATCACCCTCGCTTACCACGACCGATTAACTAACCTACAAGGTTATCATCAGAAGTGCTGACGAGGTATCACCCTCGGCACTCGACGGTAACCCAGCAGTGTCGGCAACTAAGTGGGGAAGTGACGTGCGGTGCCGGGGCCTGGTCTTCAATCCTGATGATCGGGTCTTCTGATATCCAGCAGGGCAGTCGGGATCAAGTGGGGGTCTTTGTCGTGTCTCTACCCAGCCTATACTAAGCAGTCTAGGATAACCAGTAAGGTAGCAAGGCAGGTTACAATAAACAGGCTATGCAACAGATATAGGAAACAGTAGCAGCAGCAGTTCTAATGCAAGCATAAGAGAGAAGAGAACAGGCGATATAGGCATGCTCAAAATGGGGGTGCTTGCCTGTTTGCTCTGGGGCAAGGGCAAGGTCGTCGGTGGTGTCGTCGGGGACGTAGTCGTACTCCTGAGCTACGTCTGCCTCGGGAGCTACGTCAACGTCGGGGTCTACCGAGAGAGAAGAGGGGGAAGAAACAGGTAAACATAATGCAAACAAATGCAATACGGTGCGTGTGATGCTATGATGCAGTGCAGGGTTGCCTAAATATGCATCTAAGTCATTTTCGTTATTTTTAGAATTAATCTGGGATTTATTTACCGAAGTGTGTGCACTATTCATCAGCCGGATACGGGTCCGGAGTTACGAGTTCTTCTACATAGGGGGTTCCGACAAAGAAATGGACGGCACGATCAGACTCGTCTTGTTGTTCTGAGCAACTTTCATGTTTTAACTTTTTCGATCCGAGCTACGGTTTAAAAGTTATTAATTTTCAAAGATTATTTGGATTTCTGGAATTACTTTATTTACAGAAAATGAATTATGACGTCAGCATGACGTCACTGTGACGTCAGCGGTCAACAGCGTCGCTGACCAGTCAAACATGACATGTGGGTCCAGTGGGACCCACATGTCAGTCTCTGTTAAAACTAACAGTGGATTAATTCAGTTAACAGGGTGATTAGAGGGGTGGGCCCCACATGTCAGTGAGACATTAGCCTAATTAATCAGTTTTATATTTATTTAAATGTTTTTCTTAATCTAAAAAGTGGTGGGGCCCGCGTGTCAGCCTTACTATACGGCCACGTCAGCACGTTGACCACGGTCAGTGTGGTCAACTGGGCCCGTGGGACCCACTGGTAGTGACCCAGGGGTGACCCACGTGGCAGCCACGTTGGCGAGGCCGCCGGAGACCAGCCAGCGAGCGCTCCGCGGCGGCTATCTCGCCGGAGAGGGCCGGAAATCGTCTACGGTTAGCCAAAACGCGCGATTCGGCTTGCGTTCGAAAGCTGGCTCTCGCGCGCGTTGCGTGGTGCTCAAAGTTTCGCCGGAGGTGACCTAAAACGACGGCGGCGGCCGTCCTTGCGGCGGCCGGAGTTCGGCCCTCGATGGAAACGGGGCTGCGGGGCACAAGGAGGCGCGTGCGCGTGTGCTACGTGCTCATGGGAACGCCAGAAGCACATGGCCGTGCTCAGGCAAAGGCTGCGACAGCGGTGGCCACGGCGACGAAGCAGAACGGCGGCGATGAGCTCGGCCATAGCGGCACAACAACTAAGGGGCGCGCGCGAACTAAAAAGAGGGGGAAGGAGGATCGGTTGCTCACCTAGCAGGCGCAAGATGGCCCGACGACGGGTTAGGAGCAGCAGATGCGGCGAATTCGTCGGAGGAACCCGCCGGAGTTGAGGGAGAAGACGAGCTCGCCGAGCTCGAAGCAGTGGCTCCCGGCTCCAATGGCTCGTCGTAGTCGACGAAGAAGACGACGGCGAAGCCTTACAACATGTCGGTGAGGTGCTTTGATGGCCGTGGCCACGGCAATGGCGAGCGACGGCGATGACCGCGTCGGGCGCCGATCGGGTGAGGAGGAGAAAGCGAGGGGAGAAGGGAGGAGTGGTCGAGGAGGACCAGGGGGATGGCTCGGGCGTCGCCCTTATCCTCTCGCGGCGCCCGCGGCATCGCGCTGTCGAGCGGTGACCGGCGCGAGCGCGCTCGTCCACGGCGGCATCGACACGGGGAGGAGGGAGAAGAAGGGAGAGAGAGAGAGGTGGGCTGGGCCGTCCAGCTGGGCTGCCAGGCGCAGTGCTCGGCTGGGCCTGCCAGGTAAGTGGCTTCGGCCTTTTTCCTTTATTCTGTTTTCTGTTTTTCTTTTATTCTTTTAAACAGAGGGCAATTGCATTTATTTAAGTCTCCAAATCATTTTGCAAAAATGTGGGACTTGTCCATTTAAATATGTTGCAATATTTGCCACTGTCAGAAAGAGTTTGGGGCCCAAAAGACTTAATTTGAATTTATCACAGAGGCAAAGGCTTTTAAATTGCTGATTGGCCACTGTTTAAAATATCCAGGGGTAATTTGGGAGTTTAAGTAATGTTGATTATATTTTTATAATTGTTCTGAGAATATTTGAGACATTATGAACATTTTACTTTTGTTGTTTGAAGAAATAATTATTTAACTTGCATTTGGAATTTGGAGTTTGAAGTTGAATTTCAGAATTGAATTTGAGTTGTTTCTTTAATCCAAGTGACTTGGCTCTGCTAATGGTCATGACTTGGCATTATCAGTGAGAAGTTACTGTGGCTAGTGGCATGGGGTGTTACAAATTCTCCTCCTCTAAAAGAAATTCTCGTCTCGAGAATTAAGAGGTGAAGTGAGGGGAAGAGTTCTGGTTACGAAACTCCAATGAGTCTTCTTGTTCTTGATTGATCTTCTCAAAGAAATTGATCCCTTGGAGTGATGCCTTCATTTCTCTTCCTCGAGGTGTCTTAATGAAGTTGCCATTCTTCCTTCGTACTTTTCATCGTACTTATGGAAGGACAATGGGTATCTCGGTATTGATGGAATTTTATAAGGGGAAATCAGCTGGGGTTAACTCAAGGTGAAACGCATAGGTATCTCTCGAGTTTTGGAACTCATGAAATTCGTCAGAAGCAATAGGAGAAGGTATGAGAAGTTTTCAAGCGGGCAGACAATCATTCGATGCCTGAATCAGGATGTGAAGGAATACAGAGCATCGGGAACAGATCATCTATCGGAGGTTGGCTCGTGACAACTCACAAATCAAAAGCAAAGAATACTTCAAAATCAAGAATATACACGAGAGTCAGGTTCCAATCCTGTGGAACTGTGGTGGGGTGTCGATCAAAGGTAGGGAGAACGGTGGCATCTTACCGATCACGACAATATTGTATGTCAGAGAATAGCCTGTCAGTTATGTCGGTGGCAGCATCGGTACCAAGGGCGAGGGACGAAGAGAACCATTTTCCTGCTCGTTGAACGAGGCAGACCAAAAGGCAAAGTTCTCGTCCATCGGGGGTTACCGGAATGTCATCAACAATAGTAACAGGATCACACGGTCAGAGCTGTTGACCGAGGTGTTTTATAAGCAGGGATTCATTTCTGCTTACATTATATAGAACACAGGAAAGGTTAAACATAACAATGGAAAGGAAAATGAAATTATCGGATTCAACAGACCAACGAAAAGGATAGATGTGCCTATACACAAGAATTAGGGGTATATCCATTCCAGGGAAAAGTAGAACACGATATACCTGAACAGTTCAGCCGATACAAAACCATTTAGATAAAGGGCGAGAGAGAAATCAAGATGTTACCCGCACAATGGTGTCCGGATAATAGATCCAGAAGCATTTGGCAATGTGCCTCCAATGTTCTTGTTGATATTCGGAAGTCCACAGTCATGCTTCGTTGCGGCAATGATATCGTGTCAAGTAATAGATTGGGTTCGAAGATATCCAGAGGTACCGAAAAACATTTACAAGGGTATCTCGGGACGTAAGGAATAACCATACACGACCAGGTTTGTGTCGGTCGGAAGTCAAGATGTCATCGGTGATATCACAAATCATCGAGGGGCAGGGATGGTATTTCTCAACATGAATTCGCTCGATATCCTGAAAGAGCTCGGAATGTTGATGATGATCACGACACATTTGTCGAGAGGTTTCAAGAAGATGTAATCGGTCAGCGATGACATCAAGAGAAAGGAATGCCGAGGCGAAAGATTATTGGATCCACGGATATGACACAAGCTCGAAATCAAGCTTGTTGTTTGAGGTGATATGACAAGATGAGGAAGGCCGACGTGAGCTTAACTCATCATCGAAAATTGTGCTCCGGGATGAAGGGCCAGGTAGTACAGTTAAAAGTTAGCACGATAGGGATATAGCTGATCCGGCTAGGAATGTTGTGATGGGGTGTTAGACTTCCCAGTAACAAGTACTAGGGGTAACACCGGAAGGTAAGTCGGAGCAGAGGTTGGACGGGGAAAATCATCTGCAGAGGACAAGTATTTTAACTTATCCGGGAAATGAACCCAAAGAGGAAATATGGTCGGAACCATGTTTGCAAAGGATCAATTCTTAGATACAAGATGAACTTGTACCAGGGGAATAATTATTCTTACGAGCAGCTTCCATGATAAGTTCTACATCGTTTCCATGGGCATGAACACAAAGGTTCAAGGTCGACCCCCACTTCTTCAATGCACAACCTTTCATTCACTTCTCGTTTTCAAAGAAATTGTAGTGCTGAGAATTTATCTGGTGAAGCACCAGAAGAGTATGACTCGCATAACCTTCGAGTTCACACGAATTAGGGAAAGCATAGGTTCAACCCATCGGAACATTTTACGAATCCATACAACCAACAACCAAAGTAAGGGTTGCAAGTTCGAAAGCAGAGTATCGAAGTCAAAGCAGGTGATACAATTTACCGGAGGTATCAAGTACCAAGAAAAGAGCTCACAGAATGTTTGAGTATGAAAGATACTATCGGATATTAATCTAACAGAAGATCAGGTAGACGACATAGGATCTGGCGTGAGTAGCGGCACTCAACCATAAGAGGAAGGATGTGACGGCATAGGATTATAGAAACATCGAAATAATCCGACGTTTAAGTACAAAGGATTCATGGTTCAGAAATGAAGGATCGGAACCAAAAGCTCTGATCAAAAGATGAGTAGGTTGGACAGAACTAGATGGACAACTTTGGTATTCCGTCTTGGAGAGATCTTCAACCATGTTTACGGGACATGTCCTGGTCAGAAGTCAGTCCCAAGTCAATAAGGAGAAGGAATACACTACCTCTTCGTGCCATGCAATCTGGGCGGATGTACAGTCGGCAAGAAGTAGAGAATGATTCAGTGCCAAAGGCAATGTCAACGGGGAAGGAACCGATAAGGTTCTTAAATTAGAAAAGAATCGGTCGGATAATTGTCCACAGAAGGAATCAAGTGATCCGTGAGAACTAACGGATAAAGTTTAAATAACTGGTTCCACCTGAGAGTTCTCCGAGAAAGGACGGAAGGTAAGCCCAATGGGTTTAAGGAAAACACTAGAACAACCTAAGTATGAAATTCAGAGGGTTCACGATTTCCAAAGCCAGAAGTGACAATTAGTTCACTTGGGCAGAGGGACGAGTGAATTGTACATGCTTAGTTGGACAATCAATCAATGCTTGAATGGCCGAGATCCAACTCATGTCCGAAATGATGACTGGGCCGGAAGGATGATTTAGTAGGGAAGAGCTGATGATTGCGAGTATTCGCACACATGTTGAATCAATAGGATCGAAATGATAATGACAAGGGATATCAACAACAATTACTTGACATATGGAGCTAACCATAATATAAGCTAGGAAGAATTTCAGTAGTAGTAGGATGCATGGGATTCTCGGAAGATAAGATGATATTTCAAAGTGTTTTAGGAATCACAGGAACAACTGGGGATGATCGGATCCCCGGTACTGTGAGTAATTAACCGCAGTGCGAAAGAAGCTGCACAGCAGTAGATTCAAAGGATTCCCGGTTTAACGAGGAGTATTAGGGGTACCTCGTACAGGCATGATTGACTGGCCATGATGATACAATGGCAAGGATGTGTAGATATCCACGGGGATTATCGGTGTTAGTAAACTGCAAAAGCAGTGGGTAAAGGGGTCTCGGAAAACTTCGGGAAGTATCTTCGGAGCCTTCTGATGATGTCACGTCATCTTCTAGAATGAGGGGGCTCTCCGGGAGAAAACGGTTACGAGATCCTAATGTCGGAGTTAGTAAAATCTTTAACCTGAATAGGAGAGAGATCAGAGTCCCAGAGTATAGACGAGGAATAAAAGATCCTAATACCACCCAGTTGGCGATGTGGGCCCGTAAGCCACACAGCCAAGTTAGTAAAACAGTTTTTGACCACTAGACTCAACTTCGGCCAAGGAATTGGAAAGGGGGATTCCTAGAGGCAGTCGGCTCTGATACCAACCTGCGACGACCTCGGCTTAATCGTGCACTAACCATACACGCAAATGCGCACGATCAAGCCTAAGGACTCACTTGAAGATATCACAACACAACTCTAAAACATAATTAAAGTCATACAAGCTTTATATTACAAGCCAGGGCCTCGAGGGCTCGAATACATAGCTCGATGGCAAACAAGCGTCAGCGGAAGCATCAGATATCTGGGTACAGATATTTTACAGAGAGAGAGAAATAGGCCTTCACAGAGGCGGGGTAAAATAAAATACTACGATCGAAAGGCGTAGGCCTCCTGCCCTGGACCCTCCGATCCTACTCCTGGTCATCAAACGGCTCCTCGTAGTAGTAGTACTCGCCAGGCGGGTAGTAGTACTGGTCGTCGGCTGGGGCGACTGGCTCAAGGGCTCCGTCGTCTGGTGGCATCAAATGGAATATCGGGAAAAAATAAAATAAAGCAAATGTGAGTACTCATCCGAAGTACTCAGCAAGCAAGGATCTACACTACATATGCAACATTGTCAAAGGAATGGCTGTATATGTGGACTAGGCTGCAGAAATGCCAGAATAGAGGGGGAAGCCTAGTCCTATCGAAGACTAGCATCTTCAACAATCTTCGACAGTCTTGTTGCAATAGAAGAGAACAGATGAACATAATGTAAAGTAGTAGTAGTAGTATCATCAACCTCGACCCGAGATCCTTTCTCGACTCCTTGCGAGAAAGCAATCCCAGAGCCACACTATCCAGTTCTCATATCAAGTTCTAGTTGTACCGATCGGGATACAACTCCGAGTGTCCGTTACCGTAGGACAGGCTATCGATAGAAGTTTCTTCCCTGCAGGGGTGCACCAAGTTACCCACCACGCTCGCTTAACTCCGGCCGGACACACTTTTCTGGGTCATGCCCGGCCTCGGCTAAGCAACACGCCGCAACCCGACCTAGGCTTATAAGAGAGGCCAGCACGCCGGACTAAACCTATGCCCCCAGGGGTCTTGGACCATCGCCCCGGGAACTCCTGCACGTTACGGGGCCACCGAGAGCAGACCTAGCAACCCCTTATACAAGCGCGGTTGCGTTCCCAGTCCAACTCGGCGTGCGCCGCTCCTTACTGACGTCAAATAAGCTTTGGCTGATGTATACGACGCAGAACACCCATACTATGCCCACGTGATGGTTAGTGCTATCGGGCCAGAGGCCCCTCGGATCAAATCTCCAAACCGTAGTGGATTAGGAGCGCGCAGAAACGAGCAGAGACTCACGATCGATGTGACCCCGTCGCCCCGTCTCGAGGACTTGCGGCAAGGGCTAAGAATGCTCGGCCACGCCTCGTAGTTATCTCGCGTGCACCATCCAGGTCAACCCGACTCCACAACACTTCGCATCAAGCTCGCGCGGGTACCCCTCAGGGCCGACCCATCTTTAGTAACATGGTTTAGTGCAATTCACAGTATCAATGGTATCCGTGTGTCCAACACCAAGGGGGAACCCTGAGGAATCACCCTCGATGGAATTCCCGCTGATGTTACCGTCAAGGTGAACGAAGGAGGAATCACCCTCGAGGTCCACACTTGAGGTGTTGCACGACGACGTCGTTATCGGGGGTGGTGTAGGAGGAATCACCCTCGCTTACCACGACCGATTAACTAACCTACAAGGTTATCATCAGAAGTGCTGACGAGGTATCACCCTCGGCACTCGACGGTAACCCAGCAGTGTCGGCAACTAAGGGGGGAAGTGACGTGCGGTGCCGGGGCCTGGTCTTCAATCCCGATGATCGGGTCTTCTGATATCCAGCAGGGCAGTCGGGATCAAGTGGGGGTCTCTGTCGTGTCTCTACCCAGCCTATACTAAGCAGTCTAGGATAACCAGTAAGGTAGCAAGGCAGGTTACAATAAACATGCTATGCAACAGATATAGGAAACAGTAGCAGCAGCAGTTCTAATGCAAGCATAAGAGAGAAGAGAATAGGCGATATAGGCATGCTCAAAATGGGGGTGCTTGCCTGTTTGCTCTGGGGCAAGGGCAAGGTCGTCGGTGGTGTCGTCGGGGACGTAGTCGTACTCCTGAGTTGCGTCTGCCTCGGGAGCTACGTCAACGTCGGGGTCTACCGAGAGAGAAGAGGGGGAAGAAACAGGTAAACATAATGCAAACAAATGCAATACGGTGCGTGTGATGCTATGATGCAGTGCAGGGTTGCCTAAATATGCATCTAAGTCATTTTCGTTATTTTTAGAATTAATCTGGGATTTATTTACCGAAGTGTGTGCACTATTCATCAGCCGGATACGGGTCCGGAGTTACGAGTTCTTCTACGTAGGGGGTTCCGACAAAGAAACGGACGGCACGATCAGACTCGTCTTGTTGTTCTGAGCAACTTTCATGTTTTAACTTTTTCGATCCGAGCTACGGTTTAAAAGTTATTAATTTTCAAAGATTATTTGGATTTCTGGAATTACTTTATTTACAGAAAATGAATTATGACGTCAGCATGACGTCACTGTGACGTCAGCGGTCAACAGCGTCGCTGACCAGTCAAACATGACATGTGGGTCCAGTGGGACCCACATGTCAGTCTCTGTTAAGACTAACAGTGGATTAATTCAGTTAACAGGGTGATTAGAGGGGTGGGCCCCACATGTCAGTGAGACATTAGCCTAATTAATCAGTTTTATATTTATTTAAATGTTTTTCTTAATCTAAAAAGTGGTGGGGCCCGCGTGTCAGCCTCACTGTACGGCCACGTCAGCACGTTGACCACGGTCAGCGTGGTCAACTGGGCCCGTGGGACCCACTGGCAGTGACCCAGGGGTGACCCACGTGGCAGCCACGTCGGCAGGGCCGCCGGAGACGCGCCGGCGAGCGCTCCACGGCGGCTATCTTGCCGGAGAGGGCCGGAAATCGTCTACGGTTAGCCAAAACGCGCGATTCGACATGCGTTCGAAAGCTGGCTCTCGCGCGCGTCGCGTGGTGCTCAAAGTTTCGCCGGAGGTGACCTAAAACGACGGCGGCGTCCGTCGTTGCGGCAGCCGGAGGTCGGCCCTCGAGGGAAACAGGGCTGCGGGGCACAAGGAGGCGCGTGCGCGTGTGCTACGTGCTCATGGGAACGCCAGAAGCACATGGCCGTGCTCAGGCAAAGGCTGCGACAGCGGTGGCCACGGCGGCGAAGCAGAACGGCGGCGATGAGCTCAGCCATGGCGGCACAACATCTAAGGGGCGCGCGCGAACTAAAAAGAGGGGGAAGGAGGATCGGTTGCTCACCTAGCAGGCGCAAGATGGCCCGGCGACGGGTTAGGAGCAGCAGATGCGGCAAATTCGTCGGAGGAACCCGCCGGAGTTGAGGGAGAAGACGAGCCCGCCGAGCTCGAAGCAGTGGCTCCCGGCTCCAATGGCTCGTCATAGTCGACGAAGAAGACGACGGCGGAGCCTTACAACATGTGGGCGAGGTGCTTTGATGGCCGTGGCCGCGGCAATGGCGAGCGACGGCGACGACCGCGTCGGGCGCCGATGGGGAGAGGAGGAGAAAGCGAGGGGAGAAGGGAGGAGTGGTCGAGGAGGACCAGGGGGGATGGCTCGGGCGTCGCCCTTATCCTCTCGCGGCGCCCGCGGCATCGCGCTGTCGAGCGGCGACCGGCGCGAGCGCGCTCGTCCACGGCGGCATCGACACGGGGAGGAGGGAGAAGAAGGGAGAGAGAGAGAGAGGTGGGCTGGGCCGTCCAGCTGGGCTGCCAGGCGTAGTGCTCGGCTGGGCCTGCCAGGTAAGTGGCTTCGGCCTTTTTCCTTTATTCTGTTTTCTGTTTTTCTTTTATTCTTTTAAACAGAGGGCAATTGCATTTATTTAAGTCTCCAAATCATTTTGCAAAAATGTGGGACTTGTTCATTTAAATATGTTGCAATATTTGCCACTGTCAGAAAGAGTTTGGGGCCCAAAAGACTTAATTTGAATTTATCACAGAGGCAAAGGCTTTTAAATTGCTGATTGGCCACTGTTTAAAATATCAGGGGTAATTTGGGAGTTCAAGTAATGTTGATTATATTTTTATAATTGTTCTGAGAATATTTGAGACATTATGAACATTTTAGTTTTGTTGTTTGAAGAAATAATTATTTGACTTGCATTTGGAATTTGGAGTTTGAAGTTGAATTTCAGAATTGAATTTGAGTTGTTTCTTTAATCCAAGTGACTTGGCTCTGCTAATGGTCATGACTTGGCATTATCAGTGAGAAGTTACTGTGGCTAGTGGCATGGGGTGTTACACGAGCGCCGGCGCCACCGCGGCGCCATCAGATCGGGAGGAGGAGGAGCCCGCGCCTCGCCGCCCCGCGCAGACCATGCCTCCGCCATCGCCGCAGCGCCACCAAGGGGAGCCCCGCAGATCCGCCGGCGGCCCGACCCTGTGGCTCCGCCATCTCAGGGTGGCCGCGGCCCATCCTAACCACCCTGTGGCTCTGCCATTGATTATGAACATAACTTAACTTAAGGTAGCGTGTATGTTCTAATGTAAGTTACTCTTCACTATGACTAGTCTGACTCGTTCCAAAGCGTCACTGACTGCTAATTGCTGGCATGGACCCCGGGAGTGTCCTTGTCATGTGGCTGACCGCCATGATGTACTCCTGTCGATAAAATCATTTAAACAGTAACGTGGGTATCTCGGCCATGCTTGACAAGTCGGAGCCTGCACCGGTACCCACAAGAAATCAAGTCTGCTAGATGCAGCTTGTTCAGATCTTCAGACTGTCGGCCATGGCTATCTCTCAGCTTTTTCTGCAAAATTGGGTAATTAACTCCGTAACTTTTTGACAGCGTCGAAGCCAAACCCAAATTCTGCGTGTACCTGCTTCTATGATCTGATTTTGGAATGGATAATGGAATCTTTTATTTTTCCAAAAATATACGTGTGATGAAGCCTCCGTATGTATGAACTGTGTCGTGTCTCGTGTGGGGATGGGATGTTGGACCAGGAGCAACATGTCACGTGGATGATGGTGTCCTATATCCATCACCACTTAATCGGCGATCCTTTGGTAGCTCAGTGCCCAGTGCATCTCATCTGTTTTCTTAGGCATCTCCGAACTTGTTTTCGCGTCGAAACTAAATCAAACATTACAGTACTCGGAATAAGTCTGCGCGCGCTCGTCATGTGGTCAGATCTTCCTTTCCAACAATATGTTCCAGTCAGCAATATTATTATTATTTTTACGGAAAAGTTTCAATCTATTCATTTTTAATCATGATCGTACAACGAACCCCAGAAATAACAAAGAATACATCCAGATCCGTAGACTATTTAACGACGATTATAACCACTGAAGCGAGATGAAGACGCCATTGTCATCGCTTGTCCCTCGTTGGAACCGGACATAAATTGTTGTACTAGGCAGTCTTAAAAGCCATCGTGCTAGGGCCCCATAAGGCCAGCGCACCAGAACAATAATTAACCGTCACCGATGAAGAAAAATATAAATCGAAAGGATCCGACCTCAAGACAAACAACCATAGATGAACAAAGATCGGATTCGAGAAGATCCACCAAAGACGAACACCGACCAAAATCATTCAAGATTCTCCAGAGAAAAACATCCACACGCCCTCCGAGGATGCTAGACACACCACTAGGATGGGGGCTAGAAGGGGAGAACCTTATTCCATCTTCACGGAGCTGCCGTCGTTTCGCCTTCGTAAAAAGGACACAACCCGAAATAAAACTCAAACAAACTTCTAAAAATAGAGCACCTCTGTCGGCAAGAGGTGAGACCTACCACGCTCCATGACCCTAAGAGCATCTACAACCAGGCGCCCTATGCCCAACCCAAACTCACCCAACAAGGCTCCCCAAAACCAGCCTGAATGCCCAGACTAACCGGCACTCCCCATATTCGCCCCATATATGGGGCGAATAAGGGGAGGTTCGGACACACCCACCACGTAGGGTTGGCCCGCTATGGCCCACATAAGGATGCATGGCTCACCAGGATATGGGATGAGGGAGTGCCTAGTCAGCGCTTTAAGCGCCAGTTTCGCCAACTGGTGCTCATGTGTCGGCTCGCCTGGGCCGGTCCAACAAGAATGCCAGATTTCCTGCGCCGATCGCTTCGTCGACCACGTTCGCTCACTCGGCTGACCAGGTTTTGTGCAGTTGACGAGATGACATGGACCGTTTGACTAGTTGACAGGTCAACCATGAACTTTTTGAAAAATACCAAAAAAGGGGATAGGACCAAAAATAGAAAAAACTACATGAGTTTAGAAATATCATGGATTTTGAAAATAACTTCACAAACTTAAAAAAAGTTCCCAAATTTTGAAAAAGAAATCATCACATTAGAAAAAATTCATCCATTTTAAAAAAGTTCATAATATTAAAAAATCATCAATTTTGTATAAAACTTCACAAATATAAAATAGTTCATTAATTTCTAAAAGAAGTTCATTGATTTTTAAAATGTTCACAAAATATGAAAAAATCATCCATTTTCAAAAAAGTTCAATGAATTTGAAAAAAAAAGTCAACTTTTAAAAAAAATCATCAGGTCTGATATAAGTTCACCAATTTTTTTTAAAAGTTCGTCTATTTGAAAAAAAGTCCACTGAAAAAAAACAAAAAAAATATAAAGAGAAAGAAAAGGCCTAAGAAAATCGGTCTAGAAAAAACCAAAAGGAGAAGAAAAAAATGGTTGGGAAGCTTCTGAAAGCTTCCCAAAACCAGCGATCTTGCTCCCTCGTATACCTGTAATGGGCCGGCCCATGAAGCATCGGGTGTGCGCTTGTTTGCGCCGATGCCTTTAACCGGCGCCACGTGCGTCGAATAGGGTTCGCCAAGGGATGATGAGGTCAGGAGGAACTGCTCGGCGGCCACGCCTCTGCTGCTCTGCTTGTTGGGTTCGCCTGTGCTTCAGTGGCGGCCAACCCCTCCAATGCCTCTGAATTCGATCTGCTGTTTTTTAATTTTCGCAACTAGATTGCGCATAAATAGATGGATGGACGCAGGCGGATGTATTGTACGTTATGAAGCTCCGATGAGTCTGATTAATTCATCTGTTCATTTCCGGCAAAAAAAAAAAATTCCTCTGTTCATGGTAGTGAACTCGAAGTGTATGATTTGTTCTTTCGGCCATGTACGGTTTCAGCGTCGAATTTCACCTGCTACTTCAGATGTCAAAGTTTGCACCCATCATCTTAATGCCTCAAGGAATTTTTACGGGTAATGAGGTGCTTGCCTTGGCATTATGAACTGCAGGTTAGTCTTTGGGCAATGAAAACTAACCATTTTCTTAACTGTGATGGACATTACCACGACTTTCAGTATGAAACCAACCATTTTCTGGCGTACTTATCAATTTATTCTTCCACTGTAATTAGTTATTTATCCTTGTTTTCCTTCCTTCATTAAATGGCTGGTTGGTGCTCTCGATCTCCGGTGCATTTGTGTAATTCAGACTCCGTATGTTTTGTAGGATCACTTCGTCTTCGGTAAAACCCCCTGGACACTTCAACGGCCCAGATTAGAAGATACCCCTTCATAAAGAAGATCAGGATGGAAAATCCAGTGCGCGCGGCGTACCGCGGCGTATGTGGGCGCGCGGACGTACGATGTGTTGTACGCCCGTACGTGGCCCTGTACGCCTTGTCAAAATGGGGCGCGGCCCACGCGCGTCATTAACCCTAAACCGCCGCTGCCCGCCCTAATTACTTCGGCGCGGACTACAGAGAGGCCATAACGCCGCTGCAGCGAGGAGTCACATCGAGCCGCCGTAGCTGGGTGCGGCGCAGCGAGGAGTCGCGTCGACCGCCGTAGCTGGGGGCGCGGCGCAGTGAGGAGTCGCATCGAACGCCCAAGCTGGCGCGTAGATCCGCGTGCGGCGTTGATTCACGCGCCTTGACCGCCTGCGCACACCACCGGGGGCGCCATTAATTGCCGCTACCTGCCCCGCCCTGCCCAGGCCGCTATAAAAGCAGACCAGGGCGCCGTCGCTCGCAGCACCCTCGCCTCCCCCCTCGCCTTCGTCGCTCCTCTGGCGCCTCCCTCTCCCTCTCTCGACGGCGATGGCGCACTACAAGAAATCTGTTAATCCATGACGGATTTCTGATGACGTTCTTCGAAACCCTCACGGATGGGTGTCATCCATGACAGTTTGGTGGATCCGTCATTGATACGCAGGAGGCTGACTGCCCCCGCGCGCATCTGTATCTTTACGCAGTGCCCCGACCGTCACGGATTAGCTATTGCACACGTGTCATCCTAGGATTGGACCACGCCGTCGAACAGAACATGGGCGTACTGACGGTTGCCGTGGACCGAGTTGTTATTCCATTGTGGACGGAAGTATAAATAAAAAAATGGCTCGCGTGCAGTTAACTCGAACCCGAGACCTCACTCATAAACAGACAGGTCGTTCCACTGAGCTACGGTCCAGCTACGGCGCTGTTTTGTAACAGGAGGCTTACTCCTTATTAGTACTATATACAACAAGCCACAAATTTAAGTTAAAAAATTATGGCCACGGATAGAACCGGGGACGCTAGCTTTAGTTGTTACTTGCTGACCAGTTGACTTTGTTGAAAGTTGACGTACATCCAGTAGTACCATTCTCTCAACACTATATGCGTGTAGCGTATTACAATATTTTTTAAAGAGCTTCGCTTCGGTACATCCTCACTAAACGTATAAAGGGCAATATGGACCTTTAGCAAATCGTACCCACTTTCGTATGTACAGTGGGTCGTCCGTCGGAACGTATACGCGGAACCTCGTATACGAATTGCACAGGCATGAGTGACTGGGCCGGCCCATTAAGCCATGTCCGCGACGTAAAAATATAGAGAAAAGGGACAGCTCGCGGACACGACGGTGAGAACTCAAGGTTATGGCGCGCGCTACTAGCCACTTCACCTCACCGCTGCTGGTATTGTTATATAGCGTGAAATATATAAGAACACACATCAACGTTCATATATAAGAAAACATTTCTGAAAAAATTTGAAACTTTTATTGAAAAAATGTGAACAATTTTGAAATGCCGAATAGTTTTTGAATTTATGAACAAAATTTGAAAACACAAACATTTTTTGAAATTTGAACAAAATTTAAAACATGAATATTTTTTAAAATTTCCAAACATCTTTCGAAACATAAACAATTTTTAAGAAACAAGAACAATTTTTGAAATTCCCGAACATTTTTTGAATTTATAAACACAATTTGTAAACACGAACAATTTCAAAATTTCATACAAAATTTTAAAACCAGGAATATTTTTTTGAAATGTGCAAATATTTTTCGAAAAGTGAACATTTTTGAAATTCCCCAAACATTTTTTAAATTTGTAAACAAAATTTGGAAAACATGAACATTTTTCAATTTGTGAATAAATTTTAAAAAAAGGGGGAATATTTTTTGAATTTGTGAACAAATTTTGAAAACATGTATTGATTGTGGCTAGGCCACCGCTATGTAACAAACATTCAACCATTTTATTAAAACACAAGATAATAAATTACTTTAAATCTTCATAATAAAGTAGATTAAATCTAAAAAATTCATATCTTATCCATGTAGACTGAGAAAATAATAATAATAATATATCAAATAATAGAAAAAATATGTTGCCCATTTATTCTAATGATGTGATTAAGATTTAACCTATTTGGGCTAAATAACTTAGATAACCCTTTTACCATGCATAACTTTGATGTGAACAATCTAATGCAGTATTTGCCATGTAGAAAAAGTTTGGAGCACCATAGATGTTTGTTAGGAAGTTTCAATACGAGGTAGCTCAACTTGGCATTTCCAAAAAATTACAAACTAGTATTACATAACAAAATGCATGAGGTGCAAAGCAATTTACAGTCGGAGTATTTTGAATTTATCTAGTATTTTAAAAACAATGTCGTGACATCATAGCAAACAAACCCTAAATAATGAACATGGAACATTTTTTCGATAAGATGCAAATACAAGTTTGAATTATACCTAACAAACAAGTCGTAACTAGTTATTTGGCATTTTCAATAAACACGTGGAAACTCATTTGAACAATAGAAAAATATTATACCATTTGGAAAATTGTTGACACTCCTACAAAACAATATTAATACGAACCCTAAAAATGCCAAATTTTCATATATGTTCAGCATACAATTATTGTGTATTTTAAATCTCTATTTTTTTGCACATTATTGTATACCTTGAAGAGGTAAACATGCACTTTTTCTAAAATTTACATTTACTTAAACAGTTCAAAGTGTATTAAAAATTATTGTGTAAATTTCGTATCCTCATTCAAGACCAAAAGCACGCAATTATTGTATAATGTTCAACTTGTATTAAAATTTATTGTGTAATAATAATAATTTTTAGAAATGTATTAAAAATGCTACACATGTGTGTAGTCTATAGAAATGTAAGAAAAATCATGACATTTATGAAAAATATTGAATGTGTGTTGAAAATATGTTCACCGTTTATTCTAAAAATGTTCAACATGTGTTCGAAAAATGCTGAACATGTATCTGAAAAAAGTTTAACGTGTATTCAAAAAATGTTCAATGTGTACTCAAAAAATGTTTAATGTGTATCTGGAAAATGTTAAATCTGTACTCAAAAAATATGTTCACCTTTCTTTTTCATTTTACTTTTACTTTCACTTTATATATTTAGTTAATTCTAAATAAACCACTTTTAGCAAAATGTACATGAATTTGAAAAATGTTCGCAAATTTGATAAAATGCTGGTGGATTCAAAAAAAATCATGAATTTGAAAAATGATCGTGATTTCAAAAAATGTTCGTGAATTTGGGAAAATGCTTACAAATTTTAAAAAGTGTCGTGAGTTTAAAAAATCTTCACGGGTTCAAAAAATGTTCGTGCATTTAACAAATGTTCACTATTTAAAAAATGTTCACGGATCAATGATTTGCATGTTGAGAATTTCAGATTGATATGAGCACATACTTTTTGTAGAAAAATGTAAAGGCCCCTAGATAAAAAAATCTCACATATAAATGAATTAAGTTTGTTTATAGTTCCAAAGTTTTGTGAAACAGGCAACTCATATGTGAGCCGTGAAAAAATACAACTTCAAACATGTTTTATCAGAATCTAAAAATGCTACCCTGGCTCTGCACTTTTTTTTTCACCCAGACGGGAAAATCAATTAGTAGTTAAAAAAAAACTTACTCACACACTACTCACTCCAATATTTATACACCTTTTTTTTTAACTTCTCAAGTAAGTTTTAGAACTTTATGAAGTAAAGGGAGCATATATGCTCACCTAGAGCACATAAGCAACATTTCCCTTAGCGGTATAAATTGAAATCCGAATTCAGGACCTGAACTCGGATCGCAGTGTATGTCGTGAAATTGTTTTTAGATGCACCATGTTCCACTCCCTTTTCCATCCAACTTAGTGTGATACAAAACTAATGTCGTTGGGTTCTTACACATTAGAATTTTTATTTGGTATCACTTTTTCATGAACAAATCCACTTATATTAATTAAGCGGATCATTCATGATTTAAAAAAATGTTCATGAATTTAAAAAGTGTTCATGAATCCTCAGAGATTTGGAATCCATTTTTGGTGTGTATAAACTTGAAAGTTTGCATTGAGTTATAGGAAACATCCTCAGAGATGTATACATTTGTGAGCAATGTATAGTCCAACTTTAGTGAAATCTTCTAACAACATTATGTCAAACTTATGAACCCATGATACGATTCCACCAAAAACTATAGTACTTTTCTTGATTGGTTGTCAATAGAAGTTTGAATTATCCCGAACATACCATTGATCTTTTCAACTATTTTAAGGGTATGAGATAGAATAACACATATGTTCCTAAATATAGGTTTGTGATTTTTTGTTAACCTTATTTGATTTACATGTAGCTCAAATTGTAACTTATCCAATAAGGAGAGATAAATTCATTTAAACTATAGAAAATATTAAACAAATTCTAAGTTTATTGAAACTCCAATGAAATGAAAACAATGCATGTGTTAAATCACTTTTAAAATATTGAAACTTCTAAAAAATAAAATATATGTAGTATATTAGAGGTAAAAAGTGTGCTGAGGTATATACGGTAAATGTTTTTTGCAAATTACTTTAGAAGGGTGCCTTACTTAGTTATTTGCAAAACAGAAAAAAAAACAGTTCAAAATCTGGGTTGCCTTGCTCGCTGCTGGGTTGAGGTCAACAAGAGCCCATCCTAGCTGAGTAAGCATGTATCCTGGGTGAGGAAAACCTTGGCTTCTGATTGGTTCAATCTACCCTCACACGGATCGCCAGTCACAGCCGTCAGATCCTCTCCAATCCAACGGTGGTAGACTGGTTCCCATCTCCCCTGTTTCTTCTCCACCCACGACCACGAGGAGACGTCGCCTTTCTTCCCCTTTTTCTTCCGCCGAGCATCCCGCCTGTCGATCCTTCCAGATCCTCCCAGCGCCTTCCTTCCTCCATCCCCTAATCCACATCTTCCTTCTCCCAGCAACTCCCTTCCTCCATCCCCTCACCGGGCAAGCACAGCCCCCACGAGTCCACGACGCCCAGGCCGCCATCAAACCCTTTGCGGGTGCCGCGCTGGTCCGCCGAGGGGTCTGCATCGACCGGTCATCGGGGAGCAGTGCCGTGGCGGACGCTGCCACCGAAGGCCAAACGGTGCGGCTGCCTCCACGTCCCGAGCTTTGGCGGACGGGGTCTACGGCGCCAGCGAGATGGCTTCCCGTTCAGCCGCGACCGGTGCCCGTGTTGCTGCAGGGCGCTTGCCGCGTATGCCGCCTCGACGACGGCCTCGTCCATATAGGCGGTGACGCCCCTGAAGGCCGACCTGGCGCCGGTGCCGTTGACGTGGCATGTGCCCGAGTCGCTGCAGGCAGCGAGCGGCTCCCTCGTGGGCGTGCCGAACCGAGGGAACGACGATGGGCTCGCAGACTTGGATGCCCTGGCGCGACAGAATACCCGACGGGCGTGCTTGAGGTCGCCAGGGCAATGGGTACTGCGGCGGCGACGGGCTCGTGACCCCCCCTCCACAGCCACGCGTCCAAAGTACAGGGCGACGCGGACGCGAGCTAGATGGCGACGGGCACGGAGGTGGCCGCGTGCTCGTGATCCCCTCCCATGCGTGCTTGAGGAGCCAGAATCCAGGGCACCATACGCGTCGAGATCCCCTCCTAGGCGTCCTTCCTTTTTTTTTTTTTGCGAAAACTCCTAGGCGTCCTTCCTTGGTGGAAGATGATGGCTGGTAGTGGATCTGGTGGATTCTAGCCTAATAAGCTCGGCGCCGTGATGATGTACTCTGCTTTCATATGAATACGACTACACTTTTCTCCAAAAAATAAATATCAACGAGCCTGACTTGGCTGTAATTTGTGTTTATGTAATTTTTAGTGGGTTTCATTTTCCTTTTACTTTTGGCTGTAATTTATGTTTGTGTAATTTTTTTAATTTAATGAAATGAGCAGAAATCTTAAAAAAAAAGTGTGTGCTTGAAATGTTAATAGACACAAAATAATAGGTATTGGTCTAGACTATAATTAGTGGGCTAAAATATATTTTTTAGCAGAATTAGTGGGCTAAAGATGCTTCTAATAGAAATTAATAGGGCAAAATTCTAATTGGGCCACAACTGTCAGTGGGCCGAGATATTTACTGGGCTGATGATCACATGGGCCAGAACTGCAAACAGTGGGCTAAAATCCTATATGGGTTGGTTACCAGATGGGCTGCCACGTTGGATTCATGTTGGCTGCCATGTCGGATGATGACGTGGCATGCGCGTTAACGTCGTTGTTAGCACGTCAGTTAAATGTCATTCATGACGGTTAAGCCGTCATGGATCCATGATGGTATTGCAAGATCCGTCAAGGAGCGCATGGTGGTCAAATTATGACGCGATATACATGACGGATTTCAAATCCGTCATGCATGGCCATCCATAATGGTTTTGTGCCCATCCATGGCAGTTTGAATCCGTCATGTATTAACAAATTTCTTGTAGTGGCGCGCCCCAACCTGACCCTGGAGGAGGCGGAGGAGCTCGACCACTTCACCATCCCGGCCGCGCCGGACGTGCGGCTGCCGTCGGGGTGGCGGCTGAGCGTCGACGGGGTGCCGTTGGCTCCGGTGCCCGAGGTCGGCACCCATCTTTTCGCGCGCGCCGTCGGCCTGTATCGCGCGCGGCTGTCGCCGGAGGTGCTCCAGGACCCCCAGTACGCCCCCAACAACCTTGGCTGGGCGGACCGGCTCGCCGACGACCGCGAGCAGCGCCTCCACGCCTACGCCGGCCCGCGGCCGCCCGTCAAGCACAACCGTACTCGGAGGCACCAGCTTTGGGACGGGCGCAGTTTCGAGGAGGTCGTCGCCCCGTACCGCGCGCAGGCGGCCGCCGGCACCCTCCCCGCCCCGACGAGCGCCGGCTACGAGCTGTTCGGCCGCGGCGAGGCGCAGTCCACCCCCGTGGTTCTCAGCGCGGGCGCTCACCGTGCTGGCACAGGTGGTGACCGCGGCGGCCGCGGCTCTGTCCGCCTCGGCAGTGGCGATCGCCGTTCTGTGGCGGCAGTAGGAGCGGTGGACGGCGGAGGGTCCAGCCGCGCCCCTCCGCCCGAGCCGGAGCAGGAGCCAGAACCGCCTCTGGTGGCGGAGTACAGGCGTCTGGCGGCGGAGGCCGGCGACCCGGATGGCATGCCGGGGTACCTAACGGCGATCCGCGAGTCGGAGAATGCGCCGGTGCCGCCACCCCTCCTGCAGAAGTACATGCAGCTCGCCCCGGCCGCCGCGCACCCAGAGGACCCGCCGGATTTCCCCGGGTACCATGCCGCGGTGGCGGACTCGATGGCGGCGCCCGTGGTGCCCGTCGACAGCAGCAGCAACGACGGCGACGACGGCGGGGACGAGCTCCTGTTCGACGAGGAGGACTTCGGGGGCGTCGAGGACGAGTAGTTTAAGGGTTTTTTCATTTTCGTAATGTCGTTAGTTAAGTTAAATTATTTTCATAATGTCGTTTAGTTAAGTTGAAGTTATAGTATTATGTAAAATATTTCTATTAACTAGAATGAAATATCGCGTGTTTGAATGGATGTCGTTGAATAATTGTTTAAATTTTCAAATTTAAATGAAAATTGAAAAGTTTAAATGGAAAAAGGTGAAAAAACACAAAAAGACATCAAAGGTTACATAAAAATAAAAGTTGAAAATTACAAAAGCAAATAAAGAAACAAAACCAAATAATAAATAAATATAATTAGAAAAAAAGGAACGACATAAATAAAAAGATCGCCGGCCCGGTGCCGAGCAAGGCGTACTAGGCCGATCCCGATCAACCTACGGCGAAAGGGAAGGCTTTTCGGCCCGCCAAGGCACACACGCCCAACTTGGCGGCGATGACAGAGTAGGTGATGGGGTCTTTTATTGGAAGGGGTACGACGGCTAGGGCGGCGCCTGCTATTTAAGCTGATGAGGGCGGCGCCTGCTAGGCGAGGTGGGACTATTAGATTTCGGTTGGCGCTGCGCGTACGATAGGCGCCATTTGGGCCGCCTGTCCCGGGCCGTCCAGAGGGACGAGAGGGGGCGTTTGTTGCCGCCCAGTGGCAAGTTTTTTTTTTTTACTTTCGGAAAAATAAAATGTGATAAATTTTTGAGTTCATGCAAATTTGTTTGAATTGTATTTATTGGTTTTAGAAAACTATTAAAATAGAAGTATTATTGATTTTTTATAACCATATTGTTTTAATGTAATGTGTTATATTTATGTACATGTCAATGATAAAAAATTAAAATGATTTAAAATACATTTATCTTACGAAACGAATTAGACTCCATCAGATGTATGTTTTATGCAAAGTTTATTTTATAGTACGTATAGTAATATATTTATAGTTTATTCTTAAATATATTTATAGTATGTGTTTAAACGTATTTCAATATTTATAGTATGTTTGTAAATATATATTTATAGTATATTTTTATATATGTGTGTTTTTCCGTTTGAAGGATGTGGAAAAAAACCTCCCTCGGGACGGAGCCTTCGCTCCTACCAGAACGGCGTGCGCAGAGGAAGGTCATCTTTTGGACATCTTTAGAACGACCCCAAGTTTTGCGACAGGGTAGGCATGCCCACCGTAGGACCCCACGCAAAATTGCATCGTGTTCCGAGCACACACGCATGTCGCGTCACGTCCGGGAGTGTGTTTCGGTTTCAGAGCGGGGAAAATCGTAGAAAATTCTCGAAGGTTCGAAATGGCCCGAAACTTGGCATGCTTGCTTGCCATGAGTGTACAAATGTATGAAAAAAAATTGGGTCCATTTGAAGGATGTGGAAAAAAACCTCCCTCGGGACGGGGCCTTCGCTCCTACCAGAACGGCGTGCGCAGAGGAAGGTCATTTTTTGGCCATCTTCAGAACGACCCCAAGGTTTGCGACAGGGTAGGCATGCCCACCGTAGGACCCCACGCAAAATTGCATTGTGTTCCGATCACACACGCATGTCGCGTCACGTCCGGGGAGTGTGTTTCGGTTTCAGAGCGGGGAAAATCGTAGAAAATTCTCGGAGGTTCGAAATGGCCCGAAACTTGGCATGCTTGCTTGCCATGAGTGTACAAACGTATGGAAAAAGTTGGGTCCATTTGAAGGATGTCGAAAAAACCATCCCTCGGAGGTGTAAAAAAGTCCTTCAGCGTGAACAGACATACCTTGCAACACCGATGCAGGTCATGCTGTATCACTCCACAACGATTGTGGAGTGACAGAGCGGAACCTGCATAAGCATAGTGAGGTATGGCTGTCACGATAGAAGACTGATGTCATATACGGATGCAGCTATTTAAACCCATGATTCGTCGTCAAAACTAGCAATGTGGGACTAAAAATAGAGCACTCTGGGCGGTTGGCGCCCCTAGCGGCGCACAATTGGCGGCGCACATAGGAAGGCCCGCCCCACCATGGCCGGTGCGCGCCATGGGCCGCCGCGCGCGCCTTTTCTGGCCGGTATGGGCTAACATTGTTTTATAAATGATTTTAGTACCACGTTGATTATGAAGAGTCATATGTAGTGGTTTAAATAGTCACATAAGATTGAAACGTCCGGTTATTATTGCTTTATATTACATGTATATGGATCCAGATGGTGTAGGTGTTTCTCTACTTGTTGAATTTATCAACAAGCAGAGAAACACGTACATCGTCCCTTCTGGGTAAGTATACCTTTTTGTATACTAGTGAAATTACGATATAAAAACTAGAACGGCCGGATGCATTGAGACGATCAGGGTATTAAATTTTCTGTCCGGGCTGAGTGGCGATGCTCTGCCGGCACTGCGGATTAGCTTTAGTCATGAAATAAACAAACAATTGTTTTCGTAATATATAATTCACAATTTTAATTCAGTAGTACTATTATATACAAGCAATTCGCGGGAGCAGCGTCTCGCGGATCGGCAGCCGCGAAGCGTCGGCGAGCTAATAAGACGGCGTCTCCCCGGCGACGCACCCGCAGCCTGTCTCTCTTCACGCTCGCCTGGTTCTGTTTCCTTCCAATCGCTGCCAATCCTACGCAGTTCCTTCTCCTCCTAACCGACACCTGTGATTTGTACGGCAACTACATGTGGACATGGACGTACTTTACCCAACTTTTACATGCGCGCGCGAGTGACCTTCACCGGCCCCCACGTCAAATTTCAACGGAATCGGAGTACGAATGGACGTTGCGTCACGTCCGGAGACCGTTTTTGTGTATTTTCACGGAGAAAATTATAGTAAATGCATCGAGTGTCGAAACGCACTGAAATTTTGCATGCGTGCTTGTGTTGCTACTGTAGCATGTGAAAAAAATGGCGCCGTTTCATGACTTTGCAAAAGAGAACACCTCTCGGCTGCCCGTCCCCCCTAACCGATACATGTGGGTTGTACGGCAACTACATGTGGACATGGACGTACCGTACCCAACTTTTGCATGCGCGTGTGAGTGACCTCCACCGGCCCCCACGCCAAATTTCAACGCAATCGGAGTATGAACGGATGTTGCGTCACGTCCGGAGACCGTTTTTATGTATTTTTACGAAGAAAATCGTAGTAAATGCATCGAGTGTCGAAACGCACCGAAATTTTGCATGCGTGCTTGTGTTGCACACTGTAGCATGTGAAAAAAGAATGGCGCCGTTTCATGACTTTGCGAAAGAGAACACCTCTCGGCTGCCCGTCCCCCCTAACCGATACCTGTGGATTGTACGGCAACTACATGTGGACATGGACGTACCGTACCTAACTTTTGCATGCACGTGTGAGTGACCTCCACTGGCCCCCACGCCAAATTTCAACAGAATCGGAGTACGAACGGACGTTGCGTCACGTCCGGATACCGTTTTTGTGTATTTTCACGGAGAAAATCGTAGTAAATGCATCGAATGTCGAAACGCAATGAAAATTTGCATGCGTGCTTGTGTTGTTCACTGTAGCATGCGGAAAAAAATTGGCGCCGTTTCATGACTTTGCGAAAGAGAACACGTCGCGGCTGTCCGTCCCCCCTAATCGATACCTGTGGGTTATACGGCAACTACATGTGGACATGGACGTACCGTACCCAACTTTTGCATACGCGTGTGAGTGACCTCCACCGGCCCCCACGCTAAATTTCAACAGAATCGGAGAACGAACGGACGTTGCGTGACGTATGGAGACCGTTTTTGTGTATTTTCACGGAGAAAATCGTAGTAAATGCATCGAGTGTCGAAACACACCGGAAATTTGCATGCGTGCTTGTGTTGGCCACTGTAGCATGCAAAAAAAAAATTGGCGCCGTTTCATGATTTTGCAAAACAGAACACCTCGCGGCTGCCCGTCCTCCCTAACCGATACATGTGGGTTGTACGGCAACTACAAGTGCACATGGACGTACCGTACCCAACTTTTGCATGCGCGTGTGAGTGACCTCCACCGGCCCCCACGCCAAATTTCAACGGAATCGGAGAACGAACGGACGTTGTGTCACATCCGGATAACGTTTTTGTGTATTTTCACGGAGAAAATAGTAGTAAATGCATCGAGTGTCGAAACGCACCGAAAATTTGCATGCGTGCTTGTGTTGCCCACGGTAGCATGCGGAAAAACATTGGCGCCGTTTCATGACTTTGCGAAAGAGAACACCTCGCTGCTGCGCATCCTGCCTAACCGATACCTGTGAGTTGTACGGCAATTGCATGTCGACATGGACGTACCGTACCCAACTTTTGCATGCGCGTGTGAGTGACCTCCACCGGCCCCCATGCCAAATTTCGACGGAATCGGAGTACGAACGGACGTTGCGTCACGTCCGGATACCGTTTTTGTGTATTTTCACGGAGAAAATCGTAGTAAATGCATCGAGTGTCGAAACGCACCGAAAATTTGCATGCGTGCTTGTGTTGCCCACTGTAGCATGCGAAAAAAAATTGGCGCCGTTTCATGACTTTGCAAAAGAAAACACCTCGCGGCTGCCCGTTTTTACGTATTTTCACGTAGACAATCATAAGTGTGGGGCGGTCAACGCCCTGCTGGCGGGGCTGGATGGCATCGCGAGGGTGGGCGGTATCGGGCCGGCCTAGTCGGCGCCCAAGCCGTTTTTTTTTCCTTTTCATCGCCATATACCGCCACGCACGGCGAAACCCTACCCCCCACTCGTCCCTCGTACGCCGCCCCATGCCCTTCGTCGCCCTACCCCCACTCGCCCCACGTACGATCATCGCCGTGCACCGCCTCACTGTTGCCGTAAAGCGGGCGCGTCGGACTGCCGTCAACGCCGTGCGTCGCCGTGCTTGGTGTCAGGACACCCAAACAGCCATCGGCGCATCTCGCCAACATACGGCTGCCCACTTTCCCTCTGCCACAGCCGCTGCTCGCCGGCTGTCGCCCGGTTCAAGGTGACATTTTCCCGGCCCGTACAATTTCTGCTAGTGGTATTGCATAGTTATATATATTAATAGGTAAAAAAAATTGACATGCAGGATGGACATCGATGGTGTGATTCCATGTTCCATAGAGAAGTGGATAAGTCTCGTTGAGAGATTAACAACCGCTCAGCTATTTAGGTTCTACGAAACAACCTTGCAAGAGATGTTGGTCATTCCATCAATACAAATGAGAGATTTTTTTGTTGCATTTTATGATTCAAGGTTTTAACACAAGCAGTAAAAAATTCATGATACAAGAAGAAACTGGCAGTAAAGGTCTTATTTCACTTCGACCGGACGACGTGTTTTCAATATTTGGGTTTAAGAAGGAAGGTGTGGATGTTTTTGGAGTTCTTGCCACGGAAGGAAAAACGTTAATAAAGAAAATTCCTATTCAGTACGTTCACAAAAAAAATGGTCAGATATTGATAGATGACTTGATCCAAAAAATTGTGAGGAATAAATCCGCCGACGATGAGTTTCTTCGGATGGCTGTTCTTGTTTTGTTGCGGACTATTATTGCACCGATGTCGGCTGTTTCCATACCACTAGTAGAAAAAGGCCCATTTGTCCCGGTTGATAAGGCCCATTTGTCCCGGTTCGGGAACCGGGACTAAAGGGTCGGGACTAAAGCCCAACACCTTTAGTCCCGGTTCTTATACGAACCGGGACAGATGGGGCTCCACGTGGCCGCTGCGGTGAGCCCAGAGAGGAGGGCCTTTAGTCCCGGTTGGTAACACCAACCGGGACCAAAGATCATCCACGTGTCAGCAGCTCAGGAGCTGGGGTTTTTGTTTTTTTTGAAGGGGGGGGGGGGTTTGGGGGTTTTGTAGGGTTAATTTAGGGGTTTCATATATTGTGTTAGCTAGCTAATAGCTAGAGAGAAGTGTCCTCTCTTATCTCCGTGCTTGGTCGACGCTACGTACTATACGTATAGAGAGGACTCGACACGCTAGCTAGTAAGCAAATGAAGGAAACCATTAAGTACACAAGATCGTCATGAACATATACAGAGAGAAGTGATCGACCTCCTCCTTCTCCGAGAGATTGGTCGAACAACAAGTTTTCGTATATCTATCCGACGCTACTAGCTACATATATACAATATAAGATCTCTTACAATCCCTAACATTTGATGTCAAGTTCCACATGGTATTCTCCGGCTGGATTGATCACGTGGTCAAGAAAGAATCCCGCCAATTCCTCTTGAATTGCTTTTATGCGATCTTGTGGTAGGAGTTCATCCCGCATCTGCCAAATCTAATTTGAAGAAGGGGGTCAATACATATATATGAATGAAACTCAACACAAATGATGGTAATAAAATAAAATTGTGAATATTATTGCTTACGCACTTCATATTGTTTTCCAGAGTAGCCCCGCTTAGAGGTCGTCGCGTTGTAGATGTACTCGCAAACGTAGTATCCACAAAAATTATTCCCGCCTTCCTGCCACAACCACTTTACGAGAAATAAAGGTCAATCAAACTGATAATCAAGCATTATAAATGGTATTGATGAAACTAGCTAGAATCAATGGGAGATGCGCGGAACTAGCTAGTAGTACTTACTTTCGGGTGTGTAAATCGCAGCTCCCCCGGCAGTCCCGGAGCTTCTGTGGTGAACACTTTCCAAACCCTGCGAGACAAAGAAAATAATTACTTGATATCAGGAAATGACCAAAGTTGCCGATATGGTGCGATAATGATCGATTGAACTTACTTCTGGAGCATTTCAGTCATGGCCGCATACTCCTTGGGATCTTTTCGTCTTGAGTCT
This sequence comes from Thinopyrum elongatum, assembly GCA_011799875.1. Lineage (NCBI taxonomy): Eukaryota > Viridiplantae > Streptophyta > Magnoliopsida > Poales > Poaceae > Thinopyrum > Thinopyrum elongatum. The sequence goes on from CM022302.1 coordinate 559,396,165, forward strand.
AAGACGGTTACTAGTCCCTGCTCAAGCTTAATCTCTAGGAGAATAAAGTGGAAGCTGCGCACGCATGCATAACTCATCAATTACATTACTATAACCTCAAGTAATAAGGGAAACCGAATATGCAGAAGACAGTAACACTCACTTGAAGTTGTAAGGAAAGAGTATTTTATCTTTGTTTTGATTTTTAAGCAACGATTGTAGCAAGTTGGCCTCGGTTTCTTTCGCATTATATGTAACCGTCCATTCATCTATGAGATTTGTGTTAATGAACCCAATATCATAGATTTGTGCATTTCTGCATTCGACGATCTTCAATCTGCATAATATAGTGAGGATAATTATATATACATGCAATGAAAGAGCTGAGCTATATATAGAGACTTAATTACAGAAGTATAGTACTTACAGACAGTAGCAAATGATGATTATTTTATCGAGGTCCTTTTGATTGAAAAACTGGAAGAACTCCTCAAATGGAACAGACAACAGATCAATTCCAATGAGGTCGTGCTCCTCTTTAACTCTCAGCGTCAAAATATCCTTCCCAGACTTGCAGGTGTCCATGTACCACTTATGGAATCTTCGCATCATCGTTGTTAGAGGAGGATCACCAGGTCTGACGAGAGGCTTCCCGTACCGGTATTTATGTTCGTCCACCTCCATTGTATCAAAATGTGCATTGTCGGGCAGGTAATCACCAGGATTGGTACCGGGCAGCATCCCCGGCAGATTTGCGACGATATCGCTAGACACCTTGAGCGGGGGGCACGATTGGTTTGCCTGTTCGCCGAGCTGGGGAATTTTGTTCCCACTTCTTCGTTCTTGTAACCTTTTGTCACTTGAAGTAGTTCCCGACCGGCGCGCTCCTTCCACTGCCTTTTTCAGAGCGCGGACATGGTTGTCATCCGGCGGAGGCGGTGGTGGTCGCTTCAGGTTCTTCAAAGTGCGCTTCAATTTCACCAGATTCATCTTCTCCTCCGGAGGTGGATTTTTCTTTGCAAAAAAGTCCTTCACTTGGGCTTGACAGATCTCCGCATTTTCCTCCTCGGTCATCTCGTATGGTAACTTCTCTAGAGGCTTGAGAGATGGACCGAATATGTATTGCCTCCCACCTCTGGCTGTACTGCTAGACGCCAGAGCAGCCGGAGCGGCTGCGGCTGTCTTCCTTCGTTGCTTACGAGGCGGAGAAGGAGGCGGAGTGCTACGACACGCCGAAGCAGCCGGAGCGGCGGCGGCTGTCTTCTGCTGTTGTTGACGAGGCGGAGAAGGAGGCGGGCTGCTCGGACGCGCCGGCACAGGCGGAGAAGGAGGCGGAGTGCCGCCACGCGCCGGAGCAGCTGGAGAAGGAGGCGGAGTGCCGCCACGCACCGGAGCAGCCGGAGAAGGAGGCGGAGTGCCCTAATCACTCGCCAGAGGAGGAGGCGGAGGAGGAGGCGGAGTGCCCTGACTCGCCGGAGGAGGAGGCGGAGGCGTCCAGTTCGGAAGGTTGATGAGCTCCTTCCGCCATAGACATGGAGTCTTCAGAGCAAGACCCAGCTGAGTCTCCCCTTCACCGGTAGGGTGGTCAAGCTCGAGCTCCTCAAATCCCTCCGTTATTTCATCGACCATCACAACAGCATAGCCTTCTGGAATCGGAAGGCAGTGAAAAGTTGCGCTGGGTTGAGGAGGTGCAACAGAGCCGACAGCCACCTTGACTTTGAGTTGCTGCCATTGCGCCATAAGGTGGCAATCTTGAGCCTCCGTGATAGCATCCACGGGGTAGCTAGGAGCCGTGAAGTGAGGCTGCTGAAGGAGCTCGGTGGAAGCCACACTACTTCTCCGCTGAGATGGCGGGGTAGCTTCTGGGGTAGCTTCGGCAGGTCGCTGCCTCTGAACTAGTGCTTGTAACCGCCTGCGCTGGGAAACCCTTCCTTCCACGCAACGGAGCCTGCCGTGCCTCGTGTTCGTCCTGGGTGCTCAGGATTCCCGAGGGCCTGTGTGCGCTCGTCGTTCTCCCTGTTTCTGGGTCCAAGGTTCCCCCAACCCCGAAGAACCAAGTCCTTGAACAGTCTGGCCAGTTCAATGTCTCTGGTTCGACCCCTTTATCAAGCAGGTCCTTCTCAGCCTTGTCCCACAACGGCCGGGCTTTGAGGTAGCCACCTGACCCCGTGCGATGGTGATACTCCTTCTTTGCAGCATTTTTCTTGTTTGTCGCTGATATCTTCTTACTCTTCTTCGATGCCTTGTGGGCCACAAATGCGGGCCAGTGATCTCTTATCTTCTCAAATCGGCCGGTGAATTCTGGAGTCTTCGCTTTGTCGACAAACATTTATTTAACCTCATTCTTCCACCTCCTGAATAGATCTGCCATCTTCTTAAGAGCATGAGCCTTGACCAATGGCTCTATAACTGGCTTATCCGGATCCTCCTCTGGCGGTAGGGTGAAATTTGCCTTCAGCGCGGTCCAAAGATCATCTTTCTATCTATCGTTGACAAAAGACACTTGAGGGTCTTCGCTCTTAGGCTTATTCCATTGGTGGATGCTGATCGGGATCATGTCCCTAACAAGAACCCCGCACTAAGCAGAAAATGCTTCCTTGGTCCGGCTGGGTTCAATCGGTTGGCCATCGCCCTTGATTGCTGTGATCGTGAACCTTTCATCCTGGCGCAACCTTTTCTTCGGGCCTCGTCTCGTTACCGAAGTTTGGCTCGGTCTGGAGGGCTAGAAAAGAAGAAAGAAGAGAGTTAATATGTGTACATACCAAAACAATTAATGCATCAATTAGCTAGTCAGCACAGGCTTAATTAATATATATACCTCGCCGGACTTTGCAACATCTCCTTCCTCCGTTCGCTCACCGGAGCAGTCATCACGGTCTCCTTCTTCCACAGGCATTCCATCACCGGAGCCATCATAATCATGTCCTTCCACCTCCATTGTTCGATCACCGGAGCCTGCTTCACCTTCTCCTTTGAGACCATCGGTGTCGTTGAGAAATGACAAGACATCACCTCCGCCGAGGATTATGTCCCCTAACAACTGTTCTGCTTCGATGTCTCGGTGCTCCATAGTTTCTGCAAATATTACAACATGGCAATTAATATACAAACATGACAGATGGATATATTAGTGCAAACGTAGACCTAGCTAGCTCGACGCTTCTACGGTTTGGGGTGGCCTCGACAACGCTTCTAGGGTTTGGGGTGGCCTAGGCAACGCTTCTAGGGTTTGGGGTGGCCTCGACAACGCTTCTAGGGTTTGGGTCGGACCGCCTCTCTCATGAATGTCCGACGTCCGGACCGACAAGGGATTTAACAAAATGACGCCATTCTGGATGTGCAGAAAATGGTCCATATTTTTCCTGATCTCATCTACCCTTCTATATGTCACATTGTCTAGTGTCAAAGAATTCAAGAAAACCATGACTTCATCATTAGCCGGAAATGACAGGCGTATAATGGTACGAAGCTCTTCAAAGTTGTTTTGGAACGGAGTTCCCGATAGAATAATTCGCTTTTTGGTACTTAGTTCAGCAAGAGCCTTCCGAATATCGCTATTTGGAAGGCCTTTGCTGAAATTCGTACCAAAAGGCGAATTATTCTATCAGGAACTCCGTTCCAAAACAACTTTGAAGAGCTTCGTAGCATCATACGCCTGTTACTTCCGACTAATGATGAAGCCATGGATTTCTTCAATACTTTGACAGACAACGTGACATATAGAAGAATATATATATAGATGAGATCAGAAAAAAATTGGATCAACTTGTGCACATCCATAATGGGGGCATTCTTGATAAATCTATATATGTCAAAATTCAAACTTTGACATATGATCAAATGTTGCATATGTCAAAATTCAAACTTTGACATATGATCAAACTTTGATATATGATCAAATGTTGCATATGTCAAAATTCAAACTTTGACATATGATCAAACTTTGATATATGTCCACCGCGATATAAAATAATACATAGACTTGTTCGGGCGAGAGGGGGTTGATCGACGTCCCCCCTCATGTCGAAGTGAATGAACAACTCTGAATTTTTTTACATGTACTCCTACAACATGAAAATTTCTAAGTGATTGCCAAACTGTTTGCTAAACTTGTATGCTTCATTTATATGAAGATCAATTGTCCAATATAACTATGTTCGCGATATGAGGCATTGGACATTATCTAGATCACATGCCTCAAAATCAAAGGAAAAACTCCTCTCACAACTATCCGCGGTGCCCAACAATATGAAATCATTCACAAATATTGATGTTGGACTCGACTAAATATGCACTCCATAGTCCAATCAAGTATATAAGTCCGCGGTGATCAAACACATACAAGTTACAAAAATTTCTATGCTCACAAAAATATAAGCCCGAGGGGAATTGAAGTTATCGGGGTTATGTTTATACAACAAATGGACATCTCGTCTCATTTCATCTCATCTGAAAAAACATAGCACATCTAAAAAAAATACATACATACATGGAAAAAAATTGCTATGAAAAAAAAAACATATATGAACATTTTCTATATCCATCCATACATACATACATGCATACATACATACATTGAAAAAAATGCTATGAACAAACACATCAGTAGTAATTATTTTTATAATGATTTGGCCTCAAAAAAATTCTTTTATTAGTATTTTCAAACTCTAGAATGACCCTGTTGCACTAGAACTATTTCAAATAATTCTTTTCAAATGCCACAAATTTTTTGAGAAGTCCTCTGATGCCTATAGATCATTTTTATGCAAAAACCCACTTTGGTCATTTGAAACTTTTGAGCACAACTTCCATTTTTCAATTTTGGTCCAATCTTGGCATTGAACTACAACCCTATTTTTTCCTTACTAATTTTTTTTGAAAAAATTACACCAACTTCATGACAGTACCCACACTCCATTTCACCAAAACGTTCTGATCCATAGTTCAAAATTTTCAAATTTCGTTCAAATGAAATTTGAACCAGATTCAAATTCCTTGCTGAAAGCCTATTCTAAACCACTCCAAAAATTCTGAAATTTTGCCATCACCTTTGTCTTGCATCAGTACCTCACACAAAAAATTCAGAAATTTCAAAAATGCCCAAAGCCATCTAGCATTTCATCAAACACCTTCTATGCATTTCATCAATAAATTTCAGAAAATTCAGAAGGGGGGGGGGGGGGGGTTGCTTGCTCTTCATGTCCACTCGTTTCTCTCTCTTCACGGCGTTGCTGCTGCTCTTCAATGCGTCCGGGCCGGCGGTGATCATGGAGCAGTGGCAGAGCAAGGCCGAGCTCGGGGGAGCACGCGGCGACGGGGAGCAGGGGACCATGGGAAAGGCGGGTGCTCACTGGGGGGCGGCGATGGCTGGAGGCCGGCGACGAGGACGGTGGGCTCGGGGTGGCACGCAACGACGAGGACGAGGACGGTGGGCTCGGGGCGGCACGCGGCGACGGGGACGAGGACGGCGGGAGAGAGAGCGCAGGATCGAAGAACTGAATGGAAATTTTCACAAGTGCTGCTTATATACACTAAGCATTGGTCCCGGTTCGTGGAACCAACCGGGTCCAATGCCATCTTTAGTCCCGGTTCGTACCACCAACCGGGACCAAAGGTCTCTTTTCAGCAGCCCAAAGGGCGGGAAACAGAGGCCTTTGGTCCCGGTTGGTGCCACCAACCGGGACCAAAGGCCTTGTGCTACCCGCGGCCAAAAGTTTAGTCCCACCTCGCTAGTTGAGAGGGGCGCAGAGTGGTTTATAAACCCCACTGTCGCTGCCCTCTCGAGCTCCTCTCAGATGCAGGCTTACGGGCCTAAAGTGACACTCCGCTGCCTGTGGGCCTACTGGGCCTTCTGCGGGCCTGAATCTTGGCCCGTGGTTGGGTTTCTAGTCGTATTCAGGCCGTGGTGGCCCAGTAGGTGGCATTTTTTTCTATTTTTTTCCATTTTTTTTTATTTTTTGCTTTATTTATTTTATTTTGTTTCTACTTACAACAAAATACAAACTGTTTTTCAGTGATTCTTTTTGCTTTTAGGTAATAAAAATTATAAACTTGCTGTTAGTGCCATTAGTTTTCCAATTTGAATAGTTTAAATTTGAATTCTTTGAAATTTGTGTGAATCACTAGTTTGTGATTAACTTTACTATAAAAATAGATTTTGGAGTGATTCTTTTTCCTGCTATTTAATATTACTGTGTTTTATCATTATATTCAAAAACAGTTTTCGTTATTTTATTTTCTGACAAAAAAAATCTTTATGACCCTGAAATTGAAAAGCACTTCAATTGAATTCTGAAGAGGTTGAAAATTGGCATGATATCATCATTTCACCCACATAGCATGTGCTAAAAAGCTGAGAGGGTTACGGCAAAAACTGGATGCACTTCGTGTACAAAATGGACAATCTCTTTCGAAGTATCAGGGTTTCGGACGAAAACTCATCTATTACAAAGGGATTTCATTTTTTTGAACTTATTTGAACTCCAGACTTTTTGTGTGCTCAAAATGAACCATTCAAAGCCACATCATCAATTTTCAACCCTTTCTGACTTCCATCTGTTATTTTTCATGCATTACTGATTTTTTTTGAGCTAAATACCCTGAAATTGAAAAGCACTTCAAATGAACTCTGAAGAGGTTAAAATTGGCATGATATCTCATTTCACCCACATAGCATGTGCTAAAAAGTTGAGAGGGTTACGGCAAAAACTGGATGCACTTCGTGTACAAAATGGACAATCTCTTTCGAAGTATCAGGGTTTCGTACGAAAACTCATCTGTTACAAAGGGATTTCATTTTTTTGAACTTATTTGAACTCCAGACTTTTTGTGTGCTCAAAATGAACCATTCAAAGCCACATCATCAATTTTCAACCCTTTCTGACTTCATCGTTTATTTTTCATGCATTTACTGATTTTTTTGAGCTAAATGACCCTGAAATTGAAAAGCACTTCAAATGAACTCTGAAGAGGTTGAAAATTGGCATGATATCATCATTTCACCCACATAGCATGTGCTAAAAAGTTGAGAGGGTTACGGCAAAAACTGGATGCACTTCGTGTACAAAATGGACAATCTCTTTCGAAGTATCAGGGTTTCAGACGAAAACTCATCTGTTACAAAGGGATTTCATTTTTTTGAACTTATTTGAACTCCAACTTTTTGTGTGCTCAAAATGAACAATTCAAAGCCACATCACATATCAATTTTCAACCCTTCTGACTTCATCTGTCTTCACTTTTTCTTCGCTTGTGTCCTTTGCTTACTGCGCCGTAACAATGGATATCTTCATCGCTTAACAGGGTGCTTGGGTCAGCCTTGACTTTGAAGGGAGGAATTTCATGAAACTTTTCATATCTTCAGACATGCTGTCTTACCCTCCACTCCCACGATGTCTCTTTTTCTCTGAAAGAACTATGTGGCACTTTGGCTCATCGTATGATGTATTGCTTCCTTATATTTTCTTTTCCTCGTTGGTAGACATGTCCTTCAGATAGAAAACCTGCGCCACATCATTGGCTTGGACGAATGGTTCATTGTTTACCCAAGATTGTTCAGATCCACTGTGTCATTCCGTAATGTGGCTCTATCTGTACCCCGCCCCCTGACAGATTGACCCATTTGCACTAAACAAGGGACCTTAAAATCATGTCCGTAGTCAAGTTCCCATATGTCCACTATGTAACCATAATATGTGTCCTTTCCCCTCTTGGTTGCTGCATCAAAGCGGACACCGCTGTTTTGGTTGGTGCTCTTTTGATCTTGGGCGATCATGTAAAAGTATTCCCATTTATCTCGTTCCTTTGTAAGTCATACAGTCGAAGATGGTCCCCTGGACAACGTACAGCTTATCAGAAACAGTGTTGTCACCTCTGAGACGTGTTTCCAACCAACTACCGAAAGTCCTGATGTGTTCACATGTAATCCGTCGTCACACTGCTCCGGGTGTTTGGAGCGCAGAATGTTCTTGTGTTCATCGACATACGGGGTCACCAAGGTAGAGTTCTGTAGAACTGTGTAGTGTGCTTGAGACCAAGAATGCCCGTCCCTGCTATATTGAGTCCCCTCCTAGCGTGCCTTTTCCAGCCAGTCTCCCCTCATACCGCGATTGAGGGAGACCAATCTTCTTAAGGTCAGGAATAAGTCACACACAAACCCATGACATCCTCTGTTTGATGGCCCATGGAGATGCTTCCTTCTGGCCTAGCGCGGTTACGGACATATTTCTTTAGGACTCCCATGAACCTCTCAAAGGGGAACAATATGTGTAGAAATACGGGGCCCAGAACGACAATCTCGTCGACTAGATGAACTAGGATGTGCGTCATGATATTGAAGAAGGATGGTGGGAACACCAGCTCGACTGACAAGACATGCGCCGCATCACTCCTTAGCCTTGGTATGATTTCTGGATCGATCACCTTCTGAGAGATTGCATTGAGGAATGCACATAGCTTCAAATGGCTAATCGAACGTTTTTCCGGTAGAAGCCCCCTCAATGCAACCGGAAGAGCAGTTGCGTCAATATCACGTGGCAGTCATGAGACTTTAGGTTCTGGAACTTTTTCTCTGCCCATATTTATTATTCCCTTTATATTCAACGAGAAGCCGACGGGACCTTCATATGAGCAGGCATTCAAAGAAGATTTCCTTCTCTTCTTGGTAAGAGCGTAGCTGGCAGGACCTTCATACGCTTTGGAGGCATGCCGTCTTTTTCGTCCAACGTTGCAGGTCCTCCCGTGCCTCCAGTGTATCTTTTGTCTTTCCATACACGCCCAAAGAAGCCTAGCAGGTTCACGCAAAGGTTCTTTGTCACGTGCATCACGTCAATTGAGAGCGGACCTCTAGGTCTTTCCAGTAGGGTAGGTCCCAAAATATAGATTTCTTCTTCCACATGGGAGCGCGTCCCTCAGCGTCATTCGAAACAGATAGTCCGCCAGGACCCTTTCAAAAGATTACGTGTAAACATTGACCATAGCAAGTACGTGATCACCGGTACACATGGCGGTTTCTTCCGGTGATCTGCCTCGCCTTTGAAATGCTTGCCTTTCTTTCGACATTGATGGTTGGTCGGAAGAAATCGACGATGCCCCAGGTACACATTCTTCCTGCATTTGTCCAGGTATTAACTTTCGGTGTCAGCTAACAGTGCGTCAGCGCGGTACCTTGTTTGTCTGCTGAAAGGTTACTGAGAGCAGGCCAATCATTGATGGTTACAAACAGCAATGCATGCAGGTCAAATTCCTCCTGTCTGTGCTCACTCCATACACGTACATCGTTTCCATTCCACAGCTATAAAGTTCTCAACTAATGGCCTTAGGTACACATCAATGTCTTGCCGGGGTTGCTTAGGGCCTTGTATGAGTATGGCATCATAATGAACTTCCGCTTCATGCACAACCAAGGAGGAAGGTTATCGATACATAAGTCACGGGCCAGGTGCTGTATTGCTGCTCTGCTCCCCGAAAGGATTAATGCCATCCGCGCTTAAAGCAAACCATACGTTCCTTGGGTCACCTGCAAACCCAGCCCGGTACTTTCTCTCGATTTTTCTCCACTGCGACCCGTCAGCGGGTGCTCTCAATTTCCCGTCTTTCTTACGGTCCTCTGTGCCATCACATCAACTGGCATGCTCTTTGTTTCTGAACAGACGTTTCAACCGTGGAATTATAGGAGCATACCACATCACCTTGGCAGGAACCCTCTTCCTAGGGGGCTCGCCGTCAACATCACTAGGGTCATCTCGTCTGATCTTATACCGCAATGCACCGCATACCGCATGCGTTCAAATCCTCGTATGCACCGCGGTACAGGATGCATTCATTAGGGCATGCATTATCTTCTCGCACCTCCAATCCTAGAGGGCATACGACCTTCTTTGCTGCGTACGTACTGTCGGGCAATTCGTTATCCTTTGGAAGCTTCTTCTTCAATATTTTCAGTAGCTTCTCAAATCCTTTGTCAGGCACAACATTCTCTGCCTTCCACTGCAGCAATTCCAGTATGGTACCGAGCTTTGTGTTGCCATCTTCGCACTTGGGGTACAACCCTTTTGGTGATCCTCTAACATGCGATCAAATTTCAGCTTCTCTTTTCACTTTCGCACTGTCTCCTTGCATCAACAATGACCCGGCGGAGATCATCATCAGGCACATCGTCTGTTTTCCTCTTGATCTATCAGCTTCCCCCGTTGCAGCATCACCGTATACAGGGGGCACATAGTTGTCATCGTCCTCTTCTTCTTCCGCTGTCTTCCATCATAACCCCTATTTCTCCGTGCCTAGTCCAAACATTATAGTGTGGCATGAAACCCTTCTCAAGCTGGTGGGTGTGAAGGATTTTCCGGTCAGAGTAAGACTTCGTATTCCCACATATAGGGCATGGACAACACATAAAACCATTCTGCTTGTTTGCCTCACCACACTTCGAGAAAATTATGCACGCCCTTAATGTACTCGGAGGTGCGTCTGTCACCGTACATCCATTGCCGGTTCATCTGCGTGCATTTTATTAATTAAGTGTGTAAAAAACCATTACAAAACATCATGAATAGTAAGTGACCAAATTAATAGAAGTTCATCATCACATTAAAACCAAAGTACATACATAGTCTCATTGAACAACATATAGCTCTCCAGAGCATCTAATTAAACCAACTTGAAACTATGTAAAACTTTCAATGCACACAAATGCGATCATAATCGCAACCAAGGTAACTATTGATCCAACGGCATAATGATACCAAGCCTCGGTATGAATGACATATTTCTATACTTTCTAATCTTGAAGCGCATTGCATCCATCTTGATCTTGTGATCATCGATGACATCCGCAACATGCAACTCCAATATCATCTTCTCCTCCTCAATTTTTTTCAATTTTTCCTTCAAGTAATTGTTTTCTTTTTCAACTAAATTTAACCTCTCGACAATAGGATCGGTTGGAATTTCCGGTTCACATACCTCCTAGATAAAAAAATCTATGTCACGTTGGTCGGCATAATTGTCATAAACAATAAATGAACCAAATAGTTATAAAATATAATATATACCACATCCGATCATAGACAGGACGAGGGCCGAGGGGGGCGGATACAAAAACCATCGCACTATATAATAACAAACAAAATAAAAGTAAGAAATTAGACAAGTATCTATCTAAATCATATAAGTAAGAATTTTTTTTCTTTTAGAATAAGATAGAACAAGAGGCTCACCACGTTTATGCCGGCGACGAGATCACGCGGGCGATCGACGGCGGTGAAGACGGGGACGGGACGTGGCGGACCGCTAAACCTAGACAAATCTTGAGGAAATGGAGCTTGAATGTTGAGTTTGGAGAGGAGAAAGCTTAAGTAGTGTTGCTCGGCATTTCATCGAACACCTCATGTGCATAGGAGGTGAGCTAGAGCACCACAAATCCCTCCCCTCGCCGGCCAAAAAATAAGAGCAGTGGAGTGCTCTGCTCGGGGCGAGGGGTATATATATAGGCACAACATTGGTCCCAGTCGTGGTTGGAACCGGGACTAAAGGTCCCCCTTTGGTCCCGGTTCCAGCCACGAACCGGACCAATGGATGCGGGCCAGAGCGAGGCCAATTGGTCCGGTTCGTTTCTGAACCGGGCAAAGGGTCCAGACGAACCGGGACAATGCCCCACGAGCCCCGGCCCGGCCCCTGGGCGCACGAACCGGACGTATGCCCCCATGTGTCCCGGTTCCTGACTGAACTGGGACTAATGGGCTGGGCTGGCCTGGACCAAAGCCCATTTTCTACTAGTGTACAAAGGAGTACTACGCGTTGGTGCATTACGTGAAGCGGATTGCACGTTGAACTTGAACGCGTTCACTTTGCAAACTTGTTTGACGGAGATTGGTAAAGTTATGCAACGGCCGTGTGAGGCATTGGCCATGTGGCAACCTAGCCCTAATCCAGGTATGGTATTAATTAATCTATTTAATATTCTTCATGCTATGCGTTTGTAATTTATTTGTCATTTGTTTTGTAGTATTATATTGGGAGAAGGGTGCAGCCAACCACCGGCCCCAATATGACCCATTGTCGTTGCAAAGTCCCTAATGAAAAACTGGACAGAATCTAGAGCGGAGAAACGATACAAGTACGACCTGGACAATGGTCGTGGTCATGGATTGGTAATATTCTATGTATATTTAACTATATGTTGATGGTCCATTCAAATTGTTATGTACTTAATTGCATGAAATACTGACTTTGCAGATAGATGACTGCATTACGAACGAGTATGAATAAAAAACTTGCAGATCAACATGCTGAAAGCAGTAAGAAACCTAGTAGCCGAAAGTCCCGTCTTGGGAAAGAGAAAAGTGGATACTGTCCGAGGTCCCCGCTAACCTAAAGCCTTTTATGGGCCGGATTATGAATGATACGAAGGAAATTCGTAGGAATTGGTTCGTATGTCGGAGTTATGCGCACAGGTAACAATTGGGCAATTCTGGTATGCACTCTATTAAATCGTGAACTTGACGAAAAATTATAACATGTTGCTGTGCTTACTTTTGCAGAGATTGTTAGAGAATGAATAAAACAGGTGTTCGTCAAACCAGGGACCATGGCAGAGGAGGGAAAATCTGTTTGGACAGAATAGTGAATCCAGGTATGATAACAAGTATCCTGATAAAGAATTCCGTACGATGACATACACACCTAATGGCCCAAATGGCAGTGGGATTATATTTGAATCTGAAGGAGGGATTCGTTCAAACTCAGTACTGGTCACTTGAGTAGCTATAAGGGTGACAAGGATGATCCTATAGATGTCCGAGAGCAGTCGAAGAAAAAAAGGCATCATCTTTAAGAACAGATGAAATTGCATCAACGAGGAGATGGGCAGTGGCCAATGAGCAAGAATGTTCACAGGATAAACAACAAAAGTACGTTAAAGAACGTATACACATACTTGGATTCGTAGGACAATTTTTCTTAGATGACCTTTTGTTCTGCATAAACTGCATAGTGTTCGAGGTTTCTCATTGAAACATTTAGGTCTACCATTTTTAGTCACCCAAGTTCCTTACCACGGCCTTTGTTATCTGCTCTTTGGATGCTCCTTTCGTAGTGACTTTCTGTGGATCACCAACAAAAACATGATCTCGATCCGGCACAAAACATCGTCATGCGCAACCCTATGCTGTCTCTATATTCTTTCTTCTCCAACGTCCTTGTTTGCTATTACATCCTCTAGAACAGCCTTCAGTTTGTCAAATAGAAATGGTCTATGACATGCCGAATGAGATGCTTCCGCAGACAAAATAGTCAACTCATTGTACTTAGTTCTCTCCTCAGTACCTGCCCATCCCCATGCAAAGAGATCGCTAGTGCGCTTCACGGGCAGTCCACCACTTGCATTTTTGGTGAATCTTCGCAGCACTAACACTTAGGTAAGTCCTTCACGTTCAACCTGGCCAAACATAAAGAACATGCTTGCATGGGAGACCTTTAATTCATACTATCACAACTACACTTCACTGTTTTCTCTGAGTTAGTAGGTGTATAGTCCACTTTGAATCTCAGTTGGCTGTTATTTTTCCATGCCACTATGAATCTCTGACTGACGGCTCACTAAGTCTATCTATGATCTCAAGATCCGCTGCCTTCTTCATTTCTTGCTGCAAGAGGTAAAATTCACCGCAGTGAAGTCACGGGCAGTGGCTTTCTCAATGTATTTGATCGTCGAGTACTTCTACCGGGAGTGTCTGTGGGCCATGCAGTCGTCGTACGACTCATTTTCACGGAGCCAAACAATGCAGTTCTCATAATGCACAACCATATCAACAATTCTCATGCCAGAGTCAAGTGCATATGAAGGCAAGAGTTCAGACTCTCGCTCCTCTGGTTACTCCCGCATACCAAGGAAGAACCCACGGTGAGATATGACGCAGCCCAAAGCCTTTTCTTCCTGTACATCCTACGCAACCATGTTTCAGTTTTCTCCGACTCCCATTTAGCTTTAAAAGCTGCCCATCTCGCCTCAAACTCATCATGTGTAGTAGCATAGTAAATAAGAGACCTGAACTCCTTAGGGACTTGTGGTGAAGGTGTTTCTGCATGTTCTTCTCATATGCCACGAACAGTCGATGCCACACGTCAGTAAGGACCTTCCTGATGGCCCTTATCATGGCTGCGTCTCCGTCAGTAATTACAGACCTCGACTTCTTCTGACAGTGGCTCTCAAAAGGTCTGCAACACCCCAAACATATGTATCTTCGGTGTCATCTGACACACAGCACAACCGAACACAGTGGTGCAACGATGATTGTTTAGACCAACAAAAGGTATGAATGGCATTCCGTACCTATTCATCTTAACGTGCAATCAAAGACGGTTACATCACCGAAGTCAAGGTAATCCCGACGTGACTGAGAATCACACCAGAACAGGTTCTTAAGCTTGCCTTCTGTGTCAATAGTTTGTTCAAAGAAAGTCTGGATCCCTTGCCTTTCTGGTCATCATGATCCCATTCGTAGTGTCCGCATCACCCTTGCTAGCACCTTCATTTCTCCCTTAGCACATGTTATAAGCTTCCTCCTCCGAAACCAGCCCTTGCATATGATCCATACCTACTAACGAGTTGTCATAAATCATATGTTTCTGATCCCAGCACTTGCCACTGCTAAGATCTCAAGCTTCTGATATTCCTTTATCTGATTATGAGACCAGAGATATGTAACTTCCCGATCTAGCAAGAATGTGACATGATCATCGCTGAAACTATTGACATACCAATGGAGCGCTCTCTATCAAGCTTCACAGTTAGATGAACCTCGCAATAACACCGACTCTCCGCTCTCAGCCTACGCTTCCTCCCTTCCATGGTACAAAACTTGGCCTGTCGTTTCCCAGCCCTCGAACAGAGAAACCTCCTCAAGCGCTTAGGTGCGTCGACACCCTTCACGTATTTCAAGTTGTTCTCCTAATGCTGATCCATGCTTTTTTGCATAGTCGTTATAGAAATCATATGCCTCCACTTCTAGACCTGAACGTCGTGGCCATCACCATCCAATGCCTGTCCAGTGAGTCTTGCTGGTATTCATCATACCCAATGTCAAAATTGCACTCATCACCATTGGCATCGTCATCGTTTTCGCACGGGCCACCAACGTCTCCCTGAAAAAAAATACAAACAACCTTATATGTCAGTAAGTTGTTGTATGAGGACTATATATATTCACTTTGCACTACTTACTTTGCTCGAGCTGTCATTATAAGATGCATCGACATCATTTTGGTCATTGGCATCATCGAATATATTCCACTCATAGTACCCTTCCACATCCATCTGAGCAAATTTTAAATATGATATGTAAGATTTTGATGCGTTTGTCATGTCACTTTAAACTAACCTGCATAATTTAAACTTACTGGCTACCGCTTTCAGCATATGAATCATCTACATCCATATCCTCATTGTCATCATCCCCACCTACCTGTGCAAGTCAAACAAGTACATGTTAGTGTCATCGCGGTTGCTTGTATTTACTATGCTTGACAACTGCAGACCACTTACATTGCCACTGTAAGACTCATCCAAAATCATATAATTTCCCCCATGTTCGTCTACATCCAATGACAATGATCCGTCCTCGTTATCGCCATCATCACACCATCATATCCAATTTTCGCCTCCATCTATACCGTTTATATATAACAAAGATCCATTCAAACAGCACGTAACATCGTCGCAACTAAAATCCGTTTTTAAATCACTATGGCAAGGGCTCGCGTACCTCGTTGCCACCGTCAGACATGACAAAAGCATTGATATTGGCCGGTGGCGAAGGTTTGAGGACGACAGCACGCCGAGCGGCCGACGGCGGCGGCGTCTGCCCGACCTCGGCGATTGTCGGCGTCGACTACGCGCACAACGCGTCGAGATTACTGGGTGCTGTGGCAACTATATTTCCCCTCGGCCAATTACCACCGGAGATGGCAGAGGCGGTGGTAGAGGCGAGGGGAAAATAGGGTTCCCCGATCAAGCTCTTTTTTTTTTCAAACGACACGGGCGTACACAGCGGGCGGGCGGCGCGTACGCGACCGGCCCGTACGGCGATGCGGGCGGGCGTACGCGGGCGCGTATTCTAATACCCGTGCGAAATGACCCCCTGCCCTTTATACGTTTTAGGGGGGGGGGTGTACCGAAGCGCACCTCTTGTAGGATATACCATTTCTTTTCATGTTCTGTAGCCATTCTTATGAATGAAGGGAAAGTGAATTGCAGTGGCGAAGACAGGGGGACTAGCGGGGCTGGCCCCCCCTAATGTCACTGGTTTAGGCCTATACTAGTGTAAACATTGACTTTTTTGCTGTTAAAACAATGCATTTTAATGATCTGCCCTCCCAAACAAGATTTAGCAACGTTTGGCCCTCCCAATTTGATTTTCCTGGCTCCGCCACTGGTGAATTGTGCTGCAAGACAAATAATGTTGTGTGCGCCTAACAGCATAGATGAAAAATGCATGTTGTCAAATTTGAGAAAATTGATAAGGGAAAACAGAGGAGGAAGTGCAATACATCACGATTTATATTGTGCCTTGTGAAGGAGAGTTCCTATTCTGCTCGCTGTTAATGAAGTTTAGTTCAGTGTGTGTTTTATCATTCTTGATATGTACGATAGGGTTAGGGTTCTCACTTCTCAACTTCCAGATACTGGTCAGGTACTTGGATCACTTCATTATCACCTTAATGGGCTTGAGAAAACGCTCCTCTTCCACCCTGAGAAAGATTGCGGAGCTTGTTGACTCAGTCCACCAAAGTTTCAACTCTCACTAGTAAACAAGGGCTTTGGTCCAGGCCGGGCCAGCCCTTAGTCCCGGTTACGTCACGAACCGGGACCCACGGGGGCATAGGTCCCATTCGTGAGGCCAGGTGGCCGGCCGGGCCTCGTGGGGCATTGGTCCCGGTTCGTCTGGACCCTTTGGTCCCGGTTTCAGCCATGAACCGGGACCATGGGCCTCACTCCTGGCTCACAACCATTGGTCCCGGTTCGTGGATGGAAACGGGACCAAAGGGGGTCCTTTAGTCCTGGTTCCAGCCACAACCGGGACCAATGAGATGCCTATATATACCCCCTCGCCCGCGAGCAGAGCATGGATTGCTCTGTTTTTTGGGCCGGCCGTGGGAGGGCTTTGTGGTGCTCTAGCTCACCTCCTATGCACGGAGGTGTTCGATGAAATGCCCGAGCACACACTTAAGCTTTCTCCCTCTCGAAGCTCCTTGTCGAACTCCATTTTCCTCGAGATTTGTCTAGATTGTCGGTCCATCCTCACCGCCGTCGATCGCCCGCCGCCGATCTCATCGCCGGCACCACCGTGGTGAGCTCTTGGTCTTATCTTCTTGTAAAAGAAAAAATTCTTACTTGTATGATTAAGATAGATACTTGTTGTATTTTCTTACTTTTATTTATGTTTGTTATTATATAGTGCGATGGTTTTGGTATCCGCCCTCGTCGGTCCTCGTCCTGTCTATGATTCGGATTGGTATATATTATATTTTATACTATTGGTTCATTTAGTGTTTAGACAATTATGCCGACCAACGTGACATAGATTTTTTTATCTAGGAGGTATGTGAACCGGAAATTCCAACCGACCCTATTGTTGAGAGGTTAATTTAGTTGAAGAAGAAATAATTACTTAAGAAAAATTGAAAAAAATTGAGGAGGAGAAGAGATATTGGAGTTGCATGTTGGGGATGTCGTCGATGATCACAGATGAAGATGGATAAAATGCGCTTGAAGATTAGAAAGATGAAAAAATATGCCATTCATACCGGCTTGGTATCATTATGCCGTTGGATCAATTGTTACCTTAGTTGCGATTATGATCGCATTTGTGTTGCATTGAAATGTTTTACATAGTTTCAATGTATGGTTTATTAGATGCTCTGGAGAGCTATATGTTGTTCAATGAGAACTATGTATGTCTTTGGTTTAATGTGATGTGAACTTCTATTAATTAATTAGGTCACTTCTGTATTCATGATGTTCTAATATGGTTTTTGACACACTTAATTATTATAATACACGCAGATGAACCGGCAATGGATGTACGGTGACAGGCGCACCTCACAGTACATTAAGGGCGTGCATAATTTTCTCGAAGTTGGCTGAGGCAAACAGCAGAATGGTTTTATGTGTTGTCCATGCCCTATATGTGGGATACGAATCTTACTCTGACTCGAAAAACCCTTCACACCCCCTGCTTATAAGGTTTCATGCCACACTATAATGTTTGGACCAAGCACGGAGAAAGAGGGGTTTTGATGGAGACAGCGAAGAGAAGAGATGATGACAACTATGTGCCCCCTGATACGGTGATGCTACAACGGGGGAAGCTGAAGATCAAGAGGAACCAGACAATGTGCCCGATGATGATCTTCACCAGGTCATTGTTGATGCAAAGAGACAATGCGAAAGTGAGAAGGAGAAGCTGAAGTTCGATCGCATGTTAGAGGATCACAAAAAAGGGTTGTACCCAAATTGCGAAGATGGCAACACAAAGCTCGGTACCACACTGGAGTTGCTGCAGTGGAAGGCAGAGAATGGTGTACCTGACAAGGATTTGAGAAGCTACTGAAAATATTGAAGAAGAACCTTCCAAAGGATAACGAATTGCCCGACAGTACCTACGCAGCAAAGAGGTTGTTATGCCCTCTAGGTTTGGAGGTGTAGAATACATGCATGCCCTAATGACAACATCCTCTACCACGGTGCGTACGAGGATTTGAATGCATGCCCGTATGCGGTGCATTGCGGTATAAGATCACGAGATGACCCTGGTGATGTTGACGGCGAGCGCCCCAGGAAGAGTTCCTGCCAAGGTGATGTGGTATGCTCCTATAATACAACGTTTGAAACGTCTGTTCAGAAACAAAGAGCACCCAAGTTGATGCGATGGCACAAGAGGACCGTAGAAAGACGGGAAGTTGAGAGTACCCCTGACGGGTGCAGTGGAGAAAAATTGAGAGAAAGTACTGGGAGGACTTTGCAGGTACGCAAGGAATGTATGATTTGGTTTAAGCGCAGATGGCATTATCCTTTTGGGAGCAGAGCAGCAATCACAGCACCTGGCTCGTGACTCTATGTATCTATACCTTTCTCCTTGGTTGTGCATGAAGCGGAAGTTCATTATGATGCCAGTTCTCATCGGCCCTAAGCAACCCGGCAACGACATTGATGTGTACCTAAGGCCATTAGTTGAAGAACTTTTACAGTTGTGGAATGGAAACGGTGGACATTGTGGGGGATGAGCACAAACAACAGGAATTTACCTGCATGCGTTGCTGTTTGTAACCATCAATGATTGGCCTGCTCTCAGTAACCTTTCAGGACAGACAAACAAGATACACGCATGCACGCACTGTTTAGATGACACTGAAAGTATATACCTGGACAATGCAGGAAGAATGTGTACCTGGGGCATCGTCGATTTCTTCCGACCAACCATCAATGTCGAAAGAAAGGCAATCATTTCAAAGGCGAGGCAGATCACCGGAAGAAGCCCGCCATCCGTACCGGTGGTCACATACTTGCTATGGTCAATGATTTCAAGTAATCTTTGGAAAGGGTCCCGGCGGACTATCGTTCCGAATGACGCTGAGGGACGCGCACCCATGTGGAAAGAAATCTATATTTTGGGACCTACCCTACTAGATCTAAGGTCCGCTCTTCAATCGACGTGATGCACGTGACGAAGAATCTTTGCGTGAAGCCTGCTGAGGCTTCTGGGCGTGTATGGGAAGACAAAAGATACAACACCGGAGGCACGGGAGGACCAGCAACGTGTGCACGAAAAAGAACGGCATGCCTCCAAAGCAGTATGAAGGTCCTGCCAGCTACGCTCTTACCAAAGAAGAGAAGGAAATCTTCTTTGAATGCCTGCTCTTTATGAAGGTACCATCTGGCTTCTCGTCGAATATAAGGGAATAATAAATAGCCAGAGAAAAAGTTCCAGAACCTAAAGTCTCATGACTGCCACGTGATTATGACGCAACTGCTTTCGGTTGCTGAGGGGGCTTCTACCGGAAAACGTTCGATTAGCCATTGTGAAGCTATGTTCATTCCTTAATGCAATCTCTCAGAAGGTGATCGATCCCAGAATCCTACCAAGGTTAGGATGATGTGGCGCAATGTCTTGTCAGTTTTGAGCTGGTGTTCCCACCATCCTTCTTCAATATCATGACGCACGTCCTAGTTCATCTAGTCCGAGATTGTTGTTGGGCCCTGTATTTCTACACAATATGTTCCCCTTTGAGGGTTCATGGGAGTCCTAAAGAATATGTCTGTAACCGCGCTAGGCCAGAAGGAAGCATCTCCATGGGCCATCAAACAGAGGATGTCATTGGTTTTGTGTTGACTTCTTTCCTGACCTTAAGAAGATTGGTCTCCTCAATCGTGGTATGAGGGAGACTGACTGGAAAAGGCACGCTAGGAGGGGACTCAATATATGTAGGGACAGGCATTCTTGGTCTCAAGCAACTACACAGTTCTACAGAACTCTACCTTGGTGACCCCGTATGAGCGATGAACACAAGAACATCTGTGCTCCAAACACCCGGAATAGTGTGACGACTGGATTACATGTGAACACATCAGGACTTTCGGCAGTTGGTTGCAACACGTCTCAGGGGTGACAACACTATTTCTGATGAGCTGTACTCGTTGTCCAGGGGACCATCTTCGACTGTATTGACTTACAAAGGGTACGAGATAAATGGGAATACATTTTACACGATCGCCCAAGATCAAAAGAGCACCAACCAAAACAGCGGTGTCCGCTTTGATGCAGCAACCAAGAGGGGAAAGGACACATATTATGGTTACATAGTGGACATATGGGAACTTCTACGGACATGATTTTAGGTCCCTTTGTTTCAGTGCAAATGGGTCAATCTGTCAGAGCGGGGTACAGGTAGACCCACATTACGGAATGACAACATTGGATCTGAACAATCTTGGGTACACAGATGAACCATTCGTCCTAGCCAATGATGTGGCGCGGTTTTCTATGTGAGGGACATGTCTACCAAACCGAGAAAAGAAAAGATAAGGAAGCATACATCATACGATGAACCAAAGCGCCACATAGTTCTTTCAGAAAAAGAGACATGTGGGATTGGGAGGGCAAGACAGACATGTCTGAAGATTATGAAAAGTTCATGAAATTCCTGCCTTCAAAGTCAAGGCCGACCCAAGCACCCTGTTAAACGATGAAGATATCCATGGTTAAGGTGCAATAAGCAAAGGACCAAACGAAAGAAAAAGTGGACTTTTTTTCCATAACTATTATGATGATGCCTTGATCTAGAATATCACTGCAGTTACATGTGAAGAAATGAAATGCCTTTTGTAACAGTGAGTTTCAGTATGAAACCCTGTACTTCGAAAGAGATTGTCCATTTTGTACACGAAGTGCATCCAGTTTTTGCCATAACCCTCTCAACTTTTTAGCACATGCTATGTGGGTGAAAATTGATACATGCCAACTTTCAACCTCTTCAGATTTTTTTTGTTGAACTTTATAGCAAACTAAAATAAAAAATCTGTTTTTTGATAAAACAGACATTTCAAATAACCTAAAAATTACCAATTAAATTTAATAATAAAACACAGTAATATTAAATAGCAGGAAAACAATTACTAAAATCTATTTTTATAGTAAAGTTATTCAACTAAATTTCAAAAAATTCAATTTAAACTATTCAAATTGGAAAACTAATGGCACTAATAGAAAGTTTATAATTTTTATTACCTAAAAGCAAAAGAATCACTGAAAAAGTAATATATTTGCTGTAAGTAGAAACAAAATTAAAATAAATAAAGCAAAAAGAAACAAAAAAACTGGAAAAAAAATATAAAAAAAATGCCACCTACGAGCCACCACGGCCTGAATACGACTAGAAACCCAAACCGGGCCAGGATTAGGCCCGCAGCAGGCCCAGTAGGACCACAGGCAAGAGTGACAGATTAGGCCCGAAAGCCTGCAATTGAGAGGAGTCGAGAGGGGGCGCAGCAGTGCTTATAAACCCTCTTGAGCTCTCTCAACTAGCGAGGTGGGACTCTAAACATCCCACCGCACCGCGCCAGCGCAAGGCCTTTGGTCCCTGTTGGTAGCCAAACGGGACGAAAGGGGTGCATGGTACCGGTCGTGGCACAACCGGACCAATGCCCCCAACCGGCACCAATGTCCCCCTTTAGTCCCGGTTGTGTGCCACAAACCGGGACCACAAGGTCTCTGTTTCCGTCCTTTGGGCTGCTGAAAACTGACCTTGGTCCCGGTTCGTGGCACAACTGGGACTAAAGGGGGGCATTGGTCCCGGTTGGTTCCACGAACCAGCACCAATGCTTCGTCTATAGGAGCACTTGTCAAAATTTTCATTCAGTTCATCTTCGATCCTCCAATGACGCCGCCAGCTGCCCCTCTGCCCGCCATCGCCGTCGTCGCCCTGCCTTCGACAACGTGCCGCGCCGCCCCTGCCTCCGACGCCGTCGCCGCGCGCGCCCCTGACCCGCGACGCGTCACCGCGCCGCCCTTGCCCCGAGCCCTCGTCGCCGTCGCAGCCCCTGCCCCGCACGCTCACCGCTCCCGCGCTCGTTCACCGCTCCGGTCGCGCCGCCCCGCGCTACGGTCCGATGTTCATATACATTTTTTTCATATAAACATTTTTTTTCATATGATTTTGTTAGATGATGTTGATGATAGATATGATGATGTTGATGATAGATGATGTATGCTTTTTTTTCTATGATGATTTTTTTAATATATGTATAATTTTTTTTTTAGGTTGTTAGTGATATCGATTTTTAGGTTAGTGATTTTAGGTTAGT
The DNA here is from genome assembly GCA_011799875.1 of Thinopyrum elongatum. Taxonomy (NCBI): domain Eukaryota; kingdom Viridiplantae; phylum Streptophyta; class Magnoliopsida; order Poales; family Poaceae; genus Thinopyrum; species Thinopyrum elongatum. The sequence goes on from CM022302.1 coordinate 559,419,002, forward strand.
TGATTTATGTGCATTTTATTTTAGTTGTACTGTTAGTGCATTTTGAGTTAGTAGATTTTAGGTAGTGGAGATTGAAAAGGAAAATAAGGAAAAAGAAGAAAGAGGAAGAAGAAGAAGAGAAGAAGAAAAGAAGGAGATGGAAAAAGGAAAATAAGAATAAGAAGAGGAAGAAGGAGAAGAAGAGGAGAGGAGAAGAGGAAGAAAAAATAAGAAGAGAAGAAGAAGAAAAAAAAGAGGAGAAGAAGAAGGAATACGAGAAGAAGAAAAATAGAATAATATAAGCTAAATCGATTCCTTCTTCTTCTCCTCTATTCTTCTTCTTCTCCTCTTTTTTTCTCTTCTATTTTTTCTCTTTCCTCTATTCCTTCTTCTTCCCTCTTTTTCTTCTTCTTCTTCTTCTTCTTCTTCTTTGCT